>CM060640.1:20521414-20991414 GCA_030578275.1 Meda fulgida
TCATCATCTCTGGCTGCATCTGTTTCAGATAACGCCACACGTATCGATCTGTGTCTGGTGTCTACTGCGAAGCCATGCAAAATTAATCAGAATCAAAATCGATACAAAAAAGGCCTGCATGGTGAGTAATGATAAATGGAACAGTGTTTGAAAGCATCGTATAGAACTCGTGAACCATCAAAAATAAACAACTAAATATCACGCCATACTCTCTACAGCTGATGTGATCATTGAGCAATTAAACTCGATCTATAACTCTATTGGGCAAAGAGGAAGTGAGCTATTCTTTGAACGTCATCGCTGAACGCCTGAGAAAAGGGAATCATGACTAATAATTTTCAAGCTTCATTTGAAATTTTGATATTTGATATTTCTCTCTGCTTATACATAATACACAACTTGCATATAGCCCATCAATAGTCCCATTTGTTCAATTCTCCTCAATTCTTCTCAAGATGTTAAATAGCTGAGACTTCAGAGCTCCAAATTGCCAAAAGCAAAATTGCATACTTTCTTGAGTAGGCATAGTTAATTGTTTTGAATAAGTAATATAAATGGAATCCAGACACACTATTTTTTTAAATGCATAATTATATTTTGCATTTATCATCACCATGTGACCTACCAGCGTCAGTTGCCTCATGGGATAGTAAAGTGTAGTCGCCTACTAGGGATTAGGGAAGATGGTTTCAGATGCACCCCCACTTGTCATTGGCGATAGTCTCAAAGTTTGTTTGCATTCACAATATACTGTTTCGTCAGATATCTCGTACATCTCACGTGCGCAGCGTGGACCGTGGTTTTTGATTCACGAACAAATGACTCTTATGAACCGGATCATTTTTATGATTCAATCGAAAAGACAAACCTCGAACTTGTTTGTAATTTAAGTCAAGTCAAGTCAAGTCAAGTATATTTATGTAGCGCTTTTCACAATATAGATTGTATCAAAGCAGCTTCATAGTATCAATCAAAATAACATAACAGTATTTGTTTCTTAGAGGAAAAACATCCACGTTTGGTAGGGCTGATCAATGGTATTAATGATTGTTTAATTAATTTGAATATCCCCATTTAATTTAATGGGGATATTTGAAATTAAATGCATGTTCACAACAGAGTTTTGTTGTAATAAATGTTAACTATTTCACATTCATATTAGTAGGCTTATTCATTGTTAAGCCCTGTCCAAATTGTAGGCTAATGTTATTGATTTATAGGAAACGTTTTGGAGTAGCCATGCAGCCCAATCTCACGGCAATTCGTACGAATTTTACGAGGTGGCTAATTCGTATGAACTCATACGAATGACCTACCCCTGACCCCGCCCCTAAACCTACCCATCACGTGGGTTTAGACAAAACGTACGAATCCGTACGAGTGAGGTCGTATGAATTCGTACGAATTAGCCACCTTTTAATCACTCGTACAAATTCGCACGAATTGGTCGTGAGATAGAGTTGGAGTAGCCTAGCTATACTTGTCAACTAACAAAGCCAGTTTATTATAGGAGCCAAAGGTCCCCTATAGTAGCATATATTGTTTAGTCTGGAGCTCTTTGTTTGCTAAGTCTTGCATTTGCTCAGACTTATAGGGTTGAGATTTGAACGAACCCCTAGCATTAGCATTAAAATTTGACATGTAACCCGTCCCACACAATGTTTATGCTACAGACATGATGGTCTAGGAGAGATGTGCAATTACTTCCAGCGATTTCTGCTTGGCGGATGATAAAATGGGAAGAAAAAAAAACAATCCCACAGATTTACACTGAAGGAGGAACTCGAGTCAAAATATCAAAGATTCTTGGGGGTGGACTCTTTTGACTTGGGCCAGTATGCATCCATCCAGAACACCCCAGCAACCGTATGGCTGTGCTCCGCCAACCACCCACAGCACCTTAGCAGCGTGCCAGCACCACTCACTTTTTCTTCTGTAAAACTTTCTTAGTCGCTATGGAGTGTAAGAACACCTCTTTCTATAATACATAATAAACGCCACACACACACAGCACATAACAGGCCTACATAACATTTTGCTTTCTATAATGCATGTATATACAAAGATATTTTAAAGCATTATAAGGTTCAATCAATGCATTCGAGTTTCTAATCTAAACCAACTGAAATAATATACTCTGTACACATTCAAATATGTTATGTTTTTGAAAGAAGCCTGCATTTAAGGGATCAAAAATACAGTAAAGCAGTCATATTGTGAATTATTATTACAATTTAAAATAACTGTTTCCTATTTATTCCTAATATAGTATACATGTATTCACATACTGAGAGTGAATGAGAGTCACACTCTCGTTCTTACGTTTTAACTTAAACCATACATTGCAGTTCCTTATAACATTTCCAGGTAAAGGCCATTTTTGTTCACATTGGTGAGTGACCTGTAAGTTCAAGTATGGTAGTGAAGTTTTCGGAGTAGACCATAATATGATACAGGAAAAAAAGTCATAAAATAGCCAATGAACACGGTCGTTTCCATTTCCAAGACTGGCATTCAGACATGTTTATGAGGTAATCAACTTTTCCATCACAATGAAATGACAATAGTTCATGAACCATCTATGGTTTTTGTAGGAAACTGTTAAATGTCATCGTCCACTTGATATGATATCCTCACTATGACACTATCAATTCCAAAAGGGCTGAGAAATCCCATCAGAAAAGCCATCTGGACAGAACAGAGCCCTCCCTTTCCCCACAGTGCCTTGTGAAAAACACTCAGCTGGTATTGGATTAAGGAAAGCAGCCAAAACGTCAATAAACAAACCCCAGCACCTCTTGAAAGGATTACATCTATTGACATTTTGACATTTGTATACACAAATTATATCCACGTTTTGGAGAATTGAGATGTCTGTTTGGCTGCCAAAAAGAGGTGGAGAGTTTTAGTCTTGACTGACAGGAGACTGAAGTTTCCCCCAGTGACATAATACATTGGGAACTGAATCCTAATCCCATATCTTTATCATTCATTCATTCGTTCATTTGAATGTATGGATAATAAAGACTTGATTAGCATGAAAATAAATTAGGAATTAATAAATTAATGAATTAATACCTAAATAAATAAATAATTTTATGACTTATCCCATATATTCAGAATTTTTGTATAAAGTGTGCTATTTAAAAATATATTTTCCATCATTTGTTTGTTTGTTTGTTTTTTAAAGAAGGAAAGAAAGAAAAAAGAAAGAGTATTAGGCAAGGAAATAAATACAATAAATATATGTCTTTTTTACAAATGTAACCTTAAAACAGACCGCAAAAATAGAATTAAATTAATTAATTAAGGTATTTAATTTAAGTTTCATGCCTAATACTGTATCATTCATTTGTTTGTTTGTTTGTTTCTATGTATGAATAAATAAATATTAAAGATACAGGATTAGCATGAAAATGTATGAATAAATTGTTCATCGTATAAAGTGTGCTGCATGTGCTTTTGATTATTTCCTATTTATTAAATAAATAGGATTAAATATAATAAATAAATCTGTCTCTTTCACAAGTTTAATTTTAAAACATACCACGAAATATGTAATTTAACATTTATTTACTTATTTTGTTTTTCATGATTAAAATTGTATGCAGAGGTGGACAAAGTGCACAACTTATTTGAGTGAAAGTTCAGACATTACTGGTCAAATATTACTCCGTTACAAGTAAAAGTTTTAAAGACTGATTTGTACTTAAGTAAAAGTACAGAACTACTCGTTTTTAAAAGTACAGACGTATCAAATGTAAATGTCAATGCATTGTTATTTTTTATTGTTGCATTGTTGTATGAAATACACGTTATGCCTCTGAATCTATAACTGCCTACCTACCCTCATATCAATATCAAATGTATTTATAGAACAAATAAGTGCACTCAATAACGTCCACAATGGTTTCGGACACCCAAATGGCTGTTCCCTCAAATAGTGCCCTATAAAGTTTTGTGGCTTTTTAGTATGAATGTTAGCCTTACTGTTATCTATAAGCTAGTGTGCTCCAAAACAATGACAAAATTAGCATTTAGAAGACCAAACCAACATTGAAATTTAAAATCAGGTTGATGTCAGAATCCAACGTCAGATTGACGTCAATCTCCAACATTGGACAGACGTTGTATTGTGGTTCAACATCAGTCGAGTTCTGATGCCAACCCGACTTTCATTTCCAATCAAAATCCTCTGAAATCCTTACTACTGTCTACTCAAGGACCTTGACAGAAACGTTGTGGAGTAAAACTTACAATATTTGTCTTTCAAATGTAGTGAAGTTAAAGTAAAAAGTTTCCAGAAAATTTACCGTCCACCTCTGATTGTATTTATTCATTAATTTATTCGTTTTCATGCCTAATCCTGTATATTCATTCACTCGTTCATTCAGTCAGTCAGTCAGTCAAATAAATAAATAAATAATCAGGTTTAATCTCCATCATTATTATTGTTAGTCTGCTGTTTATGTGCTTTCATAATTTCCCATCATGCCTTGTTTACTTTTTGCTTCTCCTCTCTAGATTGTTTTGGACTGGGCCACAGCTGCCTTCACAGCTGAAAAGACTGTCCCAGCTGCAAAAACTGTTACGATTCCATGGTGCAATATGTTTGATTCATCCCAAGAAAGCAGGCACGTTATTTACAAATTCATTGTCTAGGTCAGCGTCTTTCTAGGTGAGACACCATATGTGAAATTTTGGAGGTGAGCTAGCAGGACTTTGCCATGTAGCTTTCTCCTCTGTTTTCCCCAAAGGAGTCGCATTATTTATTCACACAGCTCAAAACTCTGGGCCTGGGGTCATATCATAACCTTTTCCATATGTTCAGTGACGATGGCACATATAGTATAAGGAAGCAACAGCCTTATCCATCTAAAATATTTAAGGAATGGGGCTGAAAAACTCTGTTAAATCATTGATATGTATGCATATGCTGTGTTATGAAAAGTTATTAGTTCTACTGACATTTCTAACTGCATACCCCAGGTACTATCTCGCCTGTAAACATTTCACACTACTGTGTGCACAAGATAAACAGCGTCTGCAAAGTAAACAGATATACGGATAGATATATCTTGTTCGCCTCTTAAGAGATGAATACATGTGACAGCACACCATCCATATATTTGAAAATATTGGCTCAGTGCAGTCAGTTAACGTAACAGTTTTACTGTATAAGAGAGACTGGGGCTAGTTGTCACAAGCACTAAAAGGTGTAGGATTTACTTAGCAGTAAGACTACTTTCTTGTCAAATATACATCAATGATTTTATGTTTATAATTTAATTTGGTTTTGTGTTTTATGTATATATTGCAATTTTAGACAATTTATTCATTGTTAAATGGACAAAGATTAGTTTGATATTCAAACTTTTCCGTTTTTGCTCTTTAATGAAATTGTTTCATAACAGTTTTATTGATTAAACTTGTCTGAAAAGCGAAAGAATAGCCTAACATATTTTATATATATATTCATAATATTTACAAAAAGATGATTATTACAAAAAGAAATTATTTTGACTTTAGATAGCATTTTAAATTAGAAAAAGTATTCTCAAATCAGTGTCAGTATGAGATTCCCATTGTGACACCATATCCTGTTGTATTCAAAGGGCCAACATTTATTCAGTGTATTTCTAATAGTCAGCTTAGAGAAATACCAGACTGGACGTTTGTTTATTTATTTATTTATTTATTAGATAAAATAACCGAAATAGTTTGCATGGCAATTATAAAAAGATGCCAGCACAGAGTAAAAACTCTTATTTCAGCACTTTTGCCAAGTTTCTGCAGTAAGTGCATAAATTATACATAATACACACTTAGGCTAACTATGCAAACTATATTACTTAGTATAGGACTTGTTTATTTTGATCATTATTATTAATTAATTTGCGTCATGCTTGAGACCCCTTTAAGTCATCATGAAACGGATGTTGTGATAGTCTTTTCTTCCCTATTGTGACGTATAACGGCTTCTCAAACAGGAAAACATGTAAGACGGGACTAGATTTTGTACAGTGGGAATTGAATGGATGGTTGTGGTTTGCTATTGGTCGATCTCATGTGAGTGACAGGTTGCCCCGCCCTCGTGGCAGCAAACACATCATCACAAAAGAGAAGAGATGTCGCTGCAAGAGGGAGGGGGAAGTTATTTTGAACAAAGATTAGGTAACACTTTATTTTAAGGTGACAACGTTACACTTTACTACTTGTACTTACTATAGTAATAACAGTACATTGTGCATAATTACAAGTAACCTACCCCAAACCCTAACCCTATAACCATAACTCTATAGTAAGTACGTATTACTCAGTATGTAAGTACTTATGAAAGTACAATGTAACTACGTCACCTTAAAATAAAGTGTAACCAAAGATTATGAGAGCACATGAATTTAAAAATAATAATAATAACAATATGATGCAGGGATATATCATCTATAATAAATACTGCAATAATATAATAAATAAGAATCGTCAATTTTGATGTCATTAGGACTTCAACTAAAATCACTGTAACACTTAGACTTTCGTGTCTTATTGCTTTAATAAAGGGATCTGATATTCTGCTGTAACCAAACAAAAACACTTTAAGAAAGCCTACCAACATGCATCTCCAGGAGGCTTCTTTTAAAAACATACGGATCAGAGAAAGACTTTATAAACAGCATGGATTCAGCTTGTATGAATTTGTTTCAAAAAGAAGGGGGGGGGGGATCAAGGTTTTAAACAGCCTATAATCATTCAATCCCGATTTCTTTGCTATTCCCCAACCTTCAACACTTATGGAAATGCTGTTTTGACTTGTGAAACAAGCGAACTAGTATGTAATCTTTGCCATATTCCATTTTAGCCTATTACAACGGGATAACCAATCAGGACGAGCTTCACACCGCACACAGGCACACGAGAGAGGAGTGCGACTAACTGCACTTCATACATTACATTACATGACTCTGAGCGGGGCATTTATTGCCTTCGTGGCGACAGAACACACTGGCCGACTGCATTTACCAGATGGCTCGGAATTCACTCTGAGGGGGCCATAAAAGTCGATATATTTCATAGGGAATATCAAAGCATGTCTGATCTATTCTTCATTGCAGAGCATTGAATCAGCACCTTCCCCCTGTGCTTATTATAGGCGGCGAAGTGAGGAAGAGATTTTCATGATAGGGGGCTGGAAAGACATAAATGAATAAGAGAATAAAGTGATTTGCCCAGAGCTCTTGCGAGTTTAATTTGCATGAGTAGTGTATTTTGTTTGTCTCCCCCCAGCTTGATAGATTACACCATGGACTCTGAAGGAATTAAATGCATCAGCTAATTAGTTTTATATACGGTCAGTGCCATAAGGGTTCTAGGCCCAGCCGTGAGTTCCTGGAGCATTCGCTATCTATGCTAGCATCCAATATCTTTATTAGAGGTGAAACCAAACAATGAATGAAGATACTGCAATATTCCATAAAAAAAATGGCCCCACAATGGCCCCCCTTGTAATAGGAGAAACTACGCTTTTCAGAACTTTAAACCACTCTCTGCATGAACAGTGCTTATGTACTTCCAGTCGAATCTCAGCCAGTGACTTCCCTGTAGCCTACTGGTCAAAAAGCTTTCATAAGATTCATTTTACGAGTCATTATATCAAGGCCCACTGAAGCGCTTTGAAATGCACAGCATTATTTGATGTGTTGACCTAAGGGGCTTTCGCACCGGAGGAACCTTTTCATAGTTCCTAGAACTGTTGCGGAAGTTCCCGGATTTTGGCTTGTTCGCACCACGGGAACTAGGAACCGTTTTAGTTGTAGGAACTCCTTTTGGAGGGACTAATTTAGCTCCTACTTCAGAGTAGGGTATAAACCCGCACTATAGGAATAATAACAATGCGAGCACTGTGAGCTCAGGCTCTGGCGTTTTCAGCGCTGTCAAAATAAAGGTCCGCCGCGCCATTAAACAAAAGTCACAAGAACAAGAGCGGCTCACGTCCCTTCAGAGTTCCTATACTGGCAGTGCGAATGCAACTGGGAAAATATTCCTAAGGGAACAATTAGTTCTCGGGGAACCACACTGGTGGCTAGTTCCTAGAACTAAGTTCCTAGAATTACTTTGTGCGTCCCCTTTTAGATTTATTATGAAACTATGAAACTGGAACTTAATATGAAAGTTGGAAAAGTGTGTCATTTAAATGTTGGTGCATGGCACCTGTCTTATCTCTTACGCCAGTGCTGTTTCTAATTCCTAGTCTGTCTAACCATTTCTCCTCCTTATCGGCTCCATCGCTTTAAAATAGCATTCTGTGAAGAATACAAATGTGTCTGATACGTTTTGTGGTCTGTGCCGACTCGCGCACAAGATCCGCTCCGTACTATCATGTCTCTGGGCCGGCACAATGTGCGCGCTACGGCGGTTCGCATGACATTGACGTGAAACATGCCTTATTTTGCCCCAAATGGAACGCATATTTGCACTGTCTGAATCATTCCCTATCATCCATATCGTGCACTATGTGTCATTCACCATATAGAACATATTAATTGTGTGAACAAGTGACCGATTTCAGCCGCAGCTTCAGCATCTATTTATGGCGTAGGGGGCGGAGCTTCAGATTCGATAGAAAAATTAATAATCTGATGAGAAGCTTAAGTGCAGAGTGATGTCATTAAAATAATTCATCCATATTGGCGGAAGTGAGATTCTGTACACTTTTAACACTTTTATCTGTAAACTATATATATTTTTCATTGTTTTTGAGTTTGCTTTTGAAACACTCTCGCGGTACGTTGATGACAATTAATACCAAACAATGACTGAGTTCCGTGATTCCATCTGTATTTTGAGCATCATTTAGAATCATAGGGCTCTATTTTATACATGAGTGATCCAACAAACAAATGACTGTTTGAAGAGAATCACAAACTGGAGTTACCGGTCTGAATCATTCTGAAGATTCCTTCAAGGATTACTTCCACCGAAAAGTTGAGACAGTCTGTTCAAATACCATGGTGTCAATCATTTACCTAACCAAGCATTAAAATGCAGAAGCAATCCAGAAAACCTAAAAAAAAAAAAAACTTGAAATTATAATGACCAAACAATGAGCATATGTTTGAGCTATTACATTATATCCAAAAAGAAAGTAAATAGAGGGCAACCTCAGGCATTTTAAACTATGAAAAATACTGAGTTGCCACATTAAAAATGACTGATTTATTCATTTACTTTCAGAAAATACCGCTCTGGGTTCTCTATTATTCATTTGCACAGATCTCACAGATCTTCACAGCATCCTACTGTTTACATCTCTATGACTCTGCAGATGAGAAGTGTAATTGAAATATAGCACTCTCTTAACCCGTATTATTAATAAGGATCTAAAGCGCTATAGCAAGCTGGACATTGAAATAATGAATGTTCCCATGTTATCCCGTATGCTGGAGCTCATCATTGAAGGAGATAAAGTGCATGTTTGCTGTGTGGAATCCCATTATCAATTCATATGCGTCTTCTCTCAGGTGGAAATGATGTTTTCAGGGAGTAGGTATGTGTTCTCAGAACAGATGAAGGGATTATGGCACTGGGAGGCCTCGCTGATCCAGACAGACATGTGCTACATTAATATCATGGCCTACAGTATGCAGCTGAGATCTATACTAACACAGCTGCACCTGCTTCTGTAATAATAGGAAGATTTTACTACACTACAACAATCCATTTAGCCTATGCCTTAAGGATTTTTAATGAATTGCATGCGTTAACATTGACGGCCCTAATATAAATGGTGGCTGTTATATTTTTCTGTATTTTATTTTTCACGCTTCACTTGTTGTCATATATAATTTAGATTACAACTGTATATATATATCACCGCTACCTCACGACCAATTTGTATGAATTCGTACGATTTGCCTAAACCCCAATGAAGTGCGGGGTCAGAGGTAGATCATTCGTACGAATTCATATGAATTGGGCAACTCGTAAAAAATGTACGATTTGGCAAAAATCGTAGAAATTCGTATGAGTGAGGTCGTATGAATTTTTCCGAATTAGCCACCTCGTAAAATATAAATTTCTGTGAGATCGGGTCGATATATATATATGACTCAATATATATATACACTGAGTCGTTTATTGGGGAATCAGTCATCTACTGGTGTGTGTTTTTAATTTTGTAAAAAGCACTGGCACATTAAGGCATTTGTTCACGAATAGGATTGCACTTTGCATTGTTTTTTTGTTGTTGTTGTTGTGCTAACAATGTTAGATTAATGTCCAATTAAAGCATTTCTTGAACTGTTTACATGTTTTTGTGCTAACATTTTGAGAACGTTATTAAAGACCAACATTCTAATAATGTTACTGGAAGAACATGTTCATAACTTTGAGAGAACCTTGAGTAAATGACTCAGTGACTCGCTCTTAAAGGTAAGTTGTTTTGTTCTCGAATGAATCAGTGTTTTTGAACGAATCGGTCGAATGAATGATTCAATGATTAAACGCAGACACCTGTCTCCACCTACTGGCGTAATGCTGAAACCTGCAGATGAGAGTCGCTGAAAAATCCCTATCACTAATGCACAGAGTGACAGCCTGTCAGTCAATAAAAGTTATGACAGTAAAAGTTATTTCTGGTCATAGCAAAAAAAAAAAAAAAAAAAGGTTTGTGATTTGGTTCACGCTGTGTTAGAAGTAGCCCAACAGCAGCACAAAGCAAAGAGTTCTCCGAGCGACCGTGATAGGCAGTGATGATGTCTGCCATCTCCCTCAGGAGGGCAGAGAGAGAAAGCTCGTCCAACATGGCTCGAATTAGCATAAAACATCCTACAGGTGGCTCCTCTAGGGCTTCTGTGAACTTTACTTTGCCTGTATCGTGCGCTTCCCTGGAGAACCGGTCCACAGGAATGTCTGCGGGAGGCAGTATGCATGCAGTATGCATACTCTAAAAAGGTAGACAGGCAAAAAAAAAAAAAAAGACAGGTGTGACTTCTTTGATGAGTCATTTTACACCTTTGCACAGTCTGGGATAAAGAGCACAAAAGCCCAGGAATATTCTTCAGTCGTACACTGTTAGCTGTCAATGTCTTAGGATGTTTAGATCTTCCAATCAGATGTAACGGGACAGAAAGGACCCCCCGTAATTGCAGTAACTTAATATATCATTGTTGTGCGCACAGAGCCAATATGTTCCTCAATTGTTAATTAATCAGGAATTTATTAGAAAGTTATTAGCAAAATAGGCAAATGCTGTAGGATTTGTTGGCATGGACAATCTTAAAGGTTTTTGTTATAGAAATTCTGTGCAGAGGGTTTTTATGCATTTATTTAGATTGTGTTTAACTACTATGCAATGAATTTATTAGTACTATTATTATTATTATTAACGTTAAGTAGAATCATTGTAATGTTAGTATTGCATTACATTTTTGATATTATTTATATATTATTATTACATTTACCTACATTTTTTAAACAATCTATGACGTTTTAAATAGTTTTAAAAGTTATTTTAAAGTATTTTATTTCAAGTACTTTTTTTAATTGACATTTCCATATATGCAACATACAGTAGAAGAAAAAATGCAAAGGATTATGAAAGTCCCTTGAATGTTTTTGTGAATCGCTCTCTTTGAGGCCAGTTATTTGTCAATATAAAGTCCCAACCCAGTTATATATATAACAGTATTAATGTTTTAAATTAGCATTTTTTTTCAGTTTTCAATTAAATTTTAGTTTGAGTTTGAATGATTTTGTTATATGTGTTTGTCATTTTTTTATTAGTTTTATTTTTTTTATATTTCAATTTCTGTTTTTTATTAACATTATTATTATTATTATTATTATTATTATTATTATTATTATTATTTCAGTTTTAGTAGTTTTAGTACTCCATTTATTTGTACTCCATTATTTATTTCAGTTGGCCCCAAAGGTAACATACGGGTCTTTCGTTTAATATTTCTTTTTTAGATATATATTTTTTTGTGGCCTTAGTCCAGGCCTTGAGGCACCACAACAGCCCCAAACCTTGATGGCCCCTGCTTTTTTCTCCACACTAGCCGTGTGTGTTTTCCCAAAAGCTCAACTGGTTTCAACTTTGAAATGTTTTGCCAGAAGCTCATGTAACATCCAGGTGCTTTTTTTGTTGTTGTTGACTTCAAACAAGCAGAATGTTTTCCATTCATCAGTGGCTTCTTCCATGAATGGCTAATTTCTGAAATGATGATATACCTCCTTAAAGTGTGTTGCAATGAATAAAACCCACGACCTTGGTGTTGCTCACATCAAACTCTATCAGTTGAGCAAAAATAACATTTATTCATGAACTATTCACACTAATAAATAATCTACTTGCTCACAAATAAAATATGTCCAACCAGATGCTTTCAAACACCCGTTCAGATCACTTTGGACGGCCTTGCTCTTTAATGTTAGTGTGATGAGGGGGGGCGTGGTTTCGCGGAGTTTGCAGTGGGGGAGCGAGGGAGGAGCCGAGCGGTAAGTAAGTAGGTCAAGTGCAAAATGACGAACACCTGTGTCTGATTGCAGTAATTGGCGTGGGGAGACCGCATATAAACCGGCTGGCCCAGAAGAGAGACAGAGAGAGAAGGACTGGGGACTCATGAGAACGGACTTACAATCGCCTGCCTGACAAAAGGACTGAGTTTTACTGTTTGAAGAATATAACGTTTTGCTGCCGTAGTTTTACGGTGAACGCGCACGTGGCGCACCTTTTCTTTGTTTTGCTTTTGCTTTAATAAATTGTTCGAGTCCCCTTTACGCCGACCCTTGTCTTCTTTCATCCCTACCAAAGAACCTTCACTACACTGGTGCCGAAACCCGGGATGGAAGAAGAAGCCGCCGCCAGACAGCCTCCGTCCCCATTTGCGGATGTCATCCACGCGCTCGCGGGTCTACACCAAGAACAACACCGTGCCCTGCTGGCAGTTAAGGAGGAACAGGAGCGTCGCTTCGAGGCGCTCCTCCGAGCCCAGCAGGAGGACCGCGAGCTGTTCCGGAGCTGGATGGACCGGGAGGGGCGGGCCAGACCATCAACGCCAGCTTCAGCCTCGGTCCAGACCGTTCCTCTCCACAAGATGGGCCCACAGGACGACCCGGAAGCTTTCCTCGAGCTTTTTGAGAGGACCGCCGAGGCCTGGAGCTGGCCGCCCGAGGACTGGCCGGTGCGGCTGATCCCCCTGCTGTCCGGAGAGGCACAGATCGCCGCACAGCAGTTGCCAGTCCCGAACCTCCTGGTCTATCAAGACCTCAAGCGCGCCATCTTGCAGCGGGTCGGCCGGACCCCCGAGCAAAGCAGACAGCGCTTCCGGACCCTGGAGCTAGGGGAGTCCGGTCGGCCCTTCGTCTTCGCGCAACAGCTCCGGGACGCGTGCCGCAAATGGTTGATGGCCCAGGAACGTGACGTCGAGGCCATCATCGACCAAGTGGTACTGGAGCAGTTTGTTGCGCGGTTGCCCCGGAGGACCGCGCAGTGGGTCCAGTGCCACCGCCCGACGTCGCTGAACCAGGCCATCCAGTTGGCGGAGGACCAGATGGTGGCGTGCCCAGGGGTCGGCGAACCCCTACCAGCGGCTTCTCTCTCTCTCTCTCTCTCTCCTCCCTCTCCCTCCCCTTCCTCTGTGTCGTCTCGCCCTGTCCCTCTCCCTAGGTCCCGAGGCGGTTTCCCTCCTAGGCCGGCGCCCCGGTGGAGGACCAACGCTGGAACTGAACATGCACCAGCGCCCAGAGCACCGCCTAGGGGACCCGCCTCTCTGTCGGGCTTCCCTTCCCTCCAGGCTCCCGCGCTCTCCCCACGCCAACCACTTGACCCACTTCCCGCCGCTGGGGTGGCGGGAAGGTCTGGGCCGGCCTGTTGGCGTTGCGGGGACCCGGGGCATTTTGTCGACCACTGTCCAGTAATGGAGGTGGGGACGCTGGTAAGGGTCCCTGACACGCCGCAGGCCGCCCCCGATCAGGCTGGGTTGTACCAAATACCAGTGAGTATAAAGGGGGGTACTTTTCGGGCTTTGGTGGATTCAGGCTGTAACCAAACCTCCATCCACCAAAGTCTGATTCAACCCGCGGCATTGGATAATAGCCGCATGGTTAAGGTAAGGTGTGTACACGGGGAAGTGGTCGAATATCCCTTAGTGCCGGTCACGTTCCAATTTAGGGGCCAAAAGCATAGTGTAGAGGTAGCTGTAAGCCAGCACCTCCGGCACCCGCTAATTTTGGGAACCAATTGGCCGGGGTTTAAAATATTATTGGGACATTTGTGTGCGGGTGTTTCTGGGTTTAAAAGGAAGCGAGGGAAGGGAGCGGTCGCTCAGGTAGGAGAGGCTGTGCCGGGACCCTCGGGACCTGCGCCAGAGGATCGGAACGCTGTTGAAAGACAGGATCTTTCGGAGCGTGATGACTTTCCTCTGGAACAGTCCCGAGACGAAACGCTCAAAAATGCCTTTGATCAGGTCCGCACAATCGACGGACAGCCTCTCCATCCCGACCGACCTCTTTCACGTCCTTATTTTTCAATTATAAAAGATAAGTTGTATCGGGTGACCCAGGACGCCCAGACAAAGCAGGATACAACACAATTGTTAGTTCCGAAAAGCCGTCGGGAAATGCTTTTCCAGGCGGCTCATTGTAATCCTATGGCTGGACATTTAGGGCAAACGGCAACACTAAATCGTCTAATGACCCGATTTTTTTGGCCAGGCATCCACGAGAACGTGCGCAAGTGGTGCGCGTCTTGTCGTGAATGTCAGTTGGTAAACCCACTGGCCAACCCAAAAGCACCATTGTGCCCCCTTCCTTTAGTGGAGGTCCCCTTCGAAAGAATTGGCATGGACCTCATCGGGCCATTAGAACGATCCGCACGGGGGCACCGTTTTGCATTAGTCCTGGTGGATTATGCAACACGGTACCCCGAAGCAGTGCCGCTTCGCAACATTTCGGCCAAGAGTGTGGCGAGCGCACTGTTTCAGTTAATCTCCCGGGTGGGAATCCCAAAGGAGATTCTCACCGACCAAGGCACGGCGTTTATGTCACGTACTATTCGCGAGCTTTACGAATTATTGGGCATTAAATCGGTCCGTACCAGCGTCTATCACCCACAAACAGACGGACTGGTCGAGCGCTTTAATCGCACCTTGAAGTCAATGATTCGAAAGTTCGTACAGGAAGACGCCAAAAATTGGGATAAGTGGCTAGAACCCCTCTTGTTCGCTGTACGCGAGGTCCCGCAAGCCTCCACGGGGTTTTCCCCCTTCGAGCTTCTTTATGGACGTCAGCCCCGCGGGGTGCTCGACGTACTTAGGGAAACTTGGGAGGACGGACCTTCGAATTGCAAGAGTCAAATTCAATATGTCATGGACCTGAGAACAAAACTCCACACTTTGGGGCGGCTGTCTATGGAGAATTTGTTACAGGCTCAGGACAAACAAAGTCGGCTGTACAACAGGGGGGCTAGACTACGCAAGTTTACACCGGGAGATAAAGTGCTTGTATTACTCCCCACGTCTAGTTCAAAATTACTCGCGAAGTGGCAAGGACCCTTTGAGGTCACACGGCGAATTGGGGACCTCAACTATGAAGTCGCTCGTACGGATAGGGGTGGCGCACATCAGGTTTACCACCTCAATCTCCTTAAAAAATGGAATGAGGCGGAGTCAGTGATGTTGGCAACGGTAGTGAGTAGGGAGGAGGATCTCGGTCCAGAGGCGAATTCAAAGTCCCAATCACTCGCTCTGGCACCTGGTGGAGACCACCTCTCACCGTTCCAACTCACTGATGTACGCAAGTTACAAACGGAGTTTGCTGATGTGTTCTCGCCCCTGCCCGGCCGAACCGACCTTATTCAGCACCACGTTGAGACCGAGCCGGGTGTAATAGTGCGCAACCGGCCTTATCGATTACCTGAACATAAAAAGAAAGTAGTTCAGGATGAATTGAAAGCTATGTTAGACATGGGAGTAATAGAAGAATCCAACAGCGACTGGGCAAGCCCGATAGTTTTGGTACCAAAACCTGACGGATCCGTCCGGTTCTGTGTGGATTATCGCAAGGTGAACGCGGTGTCGAAGTTCGACGCCTATCCAATGCCGCGGGTTGACGAGTTACTTGATCGGCTCGGCACCGCTCGATTTTATTCGACGCTGGATTTAACGAAGGGATATTGGCAGATCCCCTTAACTCCAATGTCTAAAGAGAAAACTGCCTTCACAACGCCGTTTGGGTTACACCAATTTGTCACTCTTCCTTTCGGCTTGTTCGGGGCTCCGGCAACCTTCCAGCGCCTGATGGACAGAATTCTCCGGCCGCATGCTGCATATGCCGCTGCTTACTTGGATGATATTATCATTTATAGTAATGATTGGCAGCGTCATATGCAGCATTTGCGGGCTGTCCTCAGGACGCTGCGAGGGGCCGGGCTCACGGCCAACCCGAAGAAATGTGCGATTGGGCGTGTGGAGGTTAGGTATCTGGGCTTCCACTTGGGTCATGGACAGGTGCGTCCCCAAATTGATAAGACTGCAGCAATTGCTACCTGTCCGAGACCTAAGTCCAAAAAGGAGGTTAGACAGTTCCTGGGGCTAGCAGGATATTATAGAAGGTTTGTGCCTAATTATTCGGACCTTGCTAGCCCGCTGACTGATCTAACTAGAAAGGTGGCACCAGATACCGTCCAGTGGACGGAGCAGTGTCAGCAGGCCTTCACCCAGATTAAGGCTGCTCTGTGTGGCGGGCCGCTCTTACAGGCTCCTAACTTTTCTCTCCCATTTGTTCTGCAGACAGACGCCTCGGACAGGGGGTTGGGTGCTGTCCTGTCCCAGGAGGTAGAGGGTGAGGAGCGGCCGGTGCTGTACATTAGCCGTAAGCTCTCCAAGAGAGAGGCTAGGTACAGCACCGTGGAGAAAGAATGTCTGGCCATCAGATGGGCTGTCCTCACCCTCCGCTATTACCTCTTGGGGCGGGAATTCACCCTCTGTTCGGACCACGCTCCCCTCCAGTGGCTCCACCGCATGAAAGATACCAACGCGCGGATCACCCGTTGGTATCTGGCGTTACAACCCTTTAAATTTCAGGTGGTCCACAGGCCGGGGGCGCAGATGGCTGTAGCTGACTTCCTCTCCAGGAGGAGCGGGGGGGGGGCTGCAGGCCGGATGGCTCCCCGGCCTGAGTCGGGCGGTGGGGGTATGTGATGAGGGGGGCGTGGTTTCGCGGAGTTTGCAGTGGGGGAGCGAGGGAGGAGCAGAGCGGTAAGTAAGTAGGTCAAGTGCAAAATGACGAACACCTGTGTCTGATTGCAGTAATTGGCGTGGGGAGACCGCATATAAACCGGCTGGCCCAGAAGAGAGACAGAGAGAGAAGGACTGGGGACTCATGAGAACGGACTTACAATCGCCTGCCTGACAAAAGGACTGAGTTTTACTGTTTGAAGAATATAACGTTTTGCTGCCGTAGTTTTACGGTGAACGCGCACGTGGCGCACCTTTTCTTTGTTTTGCTTTTGCTTTAATAAATTGTTCGAGTCCCCTTTACGCCGACCCTTGTCTTCTTTCATCCCTACCAAAGAACCTTCACTACAGTTAGCTTTTCTGCTTCCTGCTCTCTCACAGATCACTTGTACTTTGAACAAGAGCTACACAAGCCGGGACGCCAGAAAGCTCTAATGTGTGACTCTGAGAGTAAACCATTTCATTTATTGATAAAAACTAAAACACCCCCGACTATGTTTCAAATGACTCCTGCAGACATCGAGAGATAAACCGGCCTCACTGCGCCTCTCACGATACCAGTTCCTAACCGGTTTCCTCTCTAACCCCTAAGGAATTTATTTGGCTGCGCTTCAAATCACACCTACGAATTCAAAATAGTGATGTTTCCTGATGTCTAATGGGTGAAGATTGAATTGCCCACACAAAGCGGTACGATGAAACATATCACACTATATCTGTGTGGTTCGGAGGAGATCTAACATATTCTGAATTACATTTGCAGACTACTGGGAACAATGTGTGTATCACAAATCTCTTAGATAAAACCACATGTACTGTGCACACAGCTTCTGAATTTGCAATAGCTGTATTATTGCTGTTGCTGACACTATTATTTATTAGTTTTTGTATTAATGTTATTTTTAGTATATCTATGTTTTTGTTATCAGGACATTGTAGTAAACTTACTGTCTTCTATAATAATGCATTTAGAGTAGGATTCAAACAAGATATCTGCTTTGCCTCTTGGTGTAAACCAATTTTTTTATATACTTTTATTCATAAAGAATACATCAAAGAATCCTGAAAAATATCATGGTTTCTACATGGTTTGAGCATCAAATCAGCATATCAAAATGATTTCTGAAGGATCATGTGACACCGAAGCCTGGAGTAATGATGCTGAATATTCAGAATGGCCATCACATAAATAAATGACATTTTAAAATATATTACATTAGAAAACTGTTGTTTTAAATTGTAATAATATTGCACAATATAATTGTTTTTACTGTGTTTTTGATCAAATAAATGCAAGCTTGGTGAGCAAAGAGACGTCTTTCAAAAACCGTCAGAAATCTTACTGACCCCAAACTATATATATATATATATATAATCATTCCAATATATCTGAGTAAACCATGAGAGATACACTCTTAAAAATAAAGGTTCCAAACGCACTGAAGAACCATTTTTTGGTTCCCCAAAGAACATTTCAGCGAGCAGTTCTTAAAATAACTTTTTTTCTTGGTGAAAAATAATCTAAAGAACCATTTTCCAGTATAAAGAACGTTTTGTTCAATGAAACGGTTCCATGGATGTTAAGGGTTCTTCATGGACCCATTGATGCCATAAAGAACCTTCAAAGTGTGAAGCATTACAAGACAGCATATCCCCCAAAACCCCCAATAGCGCTTGTTTTTGGATGTAACATTTTATTGTAAAATGTACATATGTTCAGGGGCCAACATGTTTAATTCACAGTTCTATTTTTACCCTCCCAAACTTTTAGTGGAATCGGTGTGAAAATACACGGCTTTATTTCCTAGTCACAGCACACACCTGGGCGTCCCCTTCTAACATTTATCACAAAGATTCATTTTACTTCTTGGTAGCAGCTCAGATTAATGAATGTTACCGGGGAGCAAAATTCACCTCTTAAACCGTGACCTTCAAACGCACAATTCCAGAGCAGCTTAACAAATGTATACACCAGCACCCTAGCTAAAGTGTCATGTAAGTGTTATTGAGATCACAGTTGCCACAGTTTACCACCCATTTTCTTTATTGCCTAAAGCACAAAAGAAGCCCCTGGTCACCCTTCACTATCATTGTATGGAAAAAAGCAGCATGAACACTCTGCTAAACATATCCGTTTTCCTGAAGAAAAAAAGTCAAGCGGCTTTGGAATGACAGAAGGTAAAATACAGGTCGATAAAGAAGCATATACTCTCAAAAGCATTATTTATACCTCCTGTGGTAATAAGCTACTGGCTCGATAGGTGATGCAACAGCGGCCAATTCTTTGCAGACTCGAGTTTCAAGATGCTCCTTAATCAAGTTTATTAATATCATTGACCAAATGTAGCTAGAGTAGAAAAGACCACACTCCATCCCACTTGTACTTCAGTTGAGAGGGAATAAAATGTGGACTGACTTTTTTCCCCTTTCTTTTGAAGTGAAGCTCTCTGTCTTGCACCTTTAAAAGCATTCGCTTTAACACACATGTTCCTGGCTACACCGTCTGGTTTGTGTATATAAATGAGCACACATGGAGTCAGTACATTCTTGATTAAAGTCAAAACATAAAATTGAAAATTCGTATATTTTTCAAGTAATTTAGATATTTACCGTTGGCGGATATACTTGCCGTATGGTAAAATACTTATGCATAACCTCTCAAGGTGTTTTTTGAGGGTTGTAGTGTATTTCTATGAAAATCCAGACATTTTACACAAATATCTTCACCGTAAATAATGTTAGCAGGTCTTAAATAATGCTGAAGGAGGTTTTATGCTTAGAAGTATTTGGAGGAGGGATCTACTACAGTTAGGCTGAAAGCCAGGCCGGTCACTGCCATATTTGCTGACTGAAGTTAACAGAGCCTTTTTGAGAATAAAGAGTCCATCACTTTAAGTTTCTCTGACAGGTTGATGTAAGGGCAACAGATCAATCTCCTCTATGAATTACGTTTTCCTGTCTCATGCCTGCCTCAGCACCAGTTTTACTGTATGCTGTGGTAAGTGACTGATCTGTCATCGTAATCATAATCAAGTAAATGGGAAAGTCATAGATTTTCTCTTAATTTAGATTTTTGTTTTCTTAGGAATGAGACTGTAAAAAATAGCAGAAAGATTGTGGGGAAAATTCTTTTAATATGTTTCTTAATTTCAAAGCCCTTGTTAGTTTCAAAATTTACTAAAACATTATTAAAATCAAAAGTGGACATGCACAATGAACAGCTGTATTTGTATTAACTAACGTTAAAAAATGTATTGCTCATGGTTAGTTCATGTCAGTTAAAGGATTAGTTCACTTTTTAAAAAAAAACTTTTGGTGATAATTTACTCACCCCCATGTCATCCAAGATGTCCATGTCTTTCTTTCTTCAGTCGTAAAGAAATTAAGGTTTTTGATGAAAACATTCCAGGTTTTTTCAAAATGAACGAATCTTTTTTCGAGTCATTTCGTTCATTTCGTTCGTTGAATGAACAAAATGACTCAAAAAAAGATTTGTTCATTTGATGAATGAGTTCGAACAGGAGATCACGCGCATCACAGAACAGAGCAAGGTGAGCATTTGTGCCTATAAAACTTTAACTTTTTTATTTATTTTTGAAATGACCGATCGTTTCGCTAGATAAGACCCTTATTCATCGTCTGGTGTCGTTTAAAGCCCTTTGAAGCTGCAATGAAATGGTCATTTGGACCTTGAACCGTTTGGAGTAACTTACATTAAAAGTCCATTATATGGAGAAAAAACCTGGAATGTTTTCATCAAAAACCTTAATTTCTTTTCGACTGAAGAAAGAAAGACATGGACATCTTGAATGACATGGGGGTGAGTAAATTATCACCAAAAGTTTTTTTTTAAAGTGAACTAATCCTTTAATACATTAACTTATGTTAACAAATGAAACATTAATTGTAGTGTTACTGTTAAATTAAATCACAAAACAACGGTCAATTTCATGACAACACTGTTAATATTTTGCTATTTAACATGCAAAAGGCCACAGAGACTTTTACGTAGAGACTTGAATCAATGAATATTTTTAACCTGATTCATTTATGTGAATGGTCTAAAACTGGTCTAATATGAGTTCCACTTGCATGACTGAAATAGCTGCACGAGCAAAAGATGGCCGCCGAGTAAAATGGCTTGCCTGAAAGGGACTTTGGCTGCATGCAATACACTCTAACATTTAAATATTATGACACTACAGAAAAACACTAAGGAAATCTGTAAAAATACAGCCCAATGTACAGTGTTAATTTGAATTTGAAGTCACTGGATATGAATATGGAAGACAGCAGTGAAGTTAGTCAGTGGAGGGAAAGTGAGCTGTCTTTGGAGGATCCATTCCAATGTAGGAAGGCATCAAGGCACATCCAAATCCAATGTTAGCTTCACTTTCCTGTCTCCTGAGAGACCTTCATCTGAAGGATTTTTGAAGGCAGCGTAGATGTATCCTTTGTTGCCTTTGATATTCCACAATCCTGTGCTTTCCATTCTGTGACAGTTGAGCTAAAAAAGATGGCATCTGAAAGTTGCGTCTGGTCGTCAGTTTGTGTGTAAATGTACGTTTTTGACCAACGTTTTCCACTTCTGATGTCATTGCTAGCAAGAAATGACTATTGTATTAATTAAATTAGGGCCGGGACTCCATTAAAAAAATAATCTAATTAATTAGAGGCTTTGTAATTAATTAATCGAAATTAATCGCATTTTAATTGCATAAATATTTGACCTGAGAACAGTGAGAAGTATTTTTTTTTCACATGGATTTTTAGTATACCATTGAATAATGACTGAATACATAAGCTAAAGCAACAAAATACTGTTTATTTTTGTTCAACCAAGTCCAGCAGACCAGTGTTTTTTGCCATTAAGTGTAGCAATAGCATATTGCTACACTACACTAATAGCAATAGCTAATTCCTTGTTGCATAGCTTGCACTCAACCATGCTCCTATCGACGCTTCCATCCGTTCGTTTTTTTTTGTAACAAAATTTCCCATCCACTGGTCAACCAAAGCGATCTCGTCAGCTTCTTCGTTATGAACGCTAGTTGGTGCGGCAGTATAATCAGTCCGCCGAAACTCATCCAGTGAGAAACGTTCTGCGGTGCAAAAATAAGTGCGATTAAAAATTATTTTTTGTGTAATTAATTAACGCGTTAAAGTCTGTAGTTAATTAATCTTAATCAACGCGTTAAAGTCCCGGCCCTAAATTACATATTTGTTTAATTCTCACCAAAGCTCTCTCTGTTTTGCTGTAGATTATTAAACCATTATGTTGCCTTAGAAGTCTGTCTGAAATCACTTTCGTGAGGTGCGTTTGTACGCAAACACTGCCTGCAAAGTCATTGCCTGATAAAGCAGCGAGACAACAAGTCAGCAGCCTAAGTTTTCAGAAGCAGGTATGACAGTGAGAGCTCTACACAAGCAAAACTTGGAAAAACTGCAAGAAAAACTTTCCTCTCTTTCTCCTCATCCTTGTCTGCATCCCACTTATCGCATGCGCACAAATTTGCTGGTTTCCATGGCACATCACCTTAAAAATAAATAAGTACAAGTATCTGACTTCAGTATGACGTGCTACGTGCCATCTTTGGTATTGTTCTTTTGTGCATGGGTTGAGGATTGTAACCTGTTCACACTTGAATCTGATACTGACATTTAAAAAAAAAAAAAAAAAATATGGGAACAGCCAAAAAATAAAAGCAATAAATCAGAATTGAGGCTTGCAGTGTGAACGTAGCCTTATAGAATCACTCTCCATCTTCTCTGCCAACGATTAACCATGGTTTTATTATAGTAAAAGTGTAGTACCATGTTTTTGTTTTGTGTGTGTGTGTGTGTGTGTGTGTGTGTGTGTGTGTGTGTGTGTGTGTGTGTGTGTGTGTGTGTGTGTGTGTGTGTGTGTGTGTGTGTGTGTGTGTGTGGAATAATTACCATTTGTATAACCACAGTTTTACCAAACTAGGGTTGAAATAGAAATAAAGTTGAAAAAGCATGAAAGCAAGGCAGTTTTGGGAAAGCTTCCCTGGCAAGTTTTTCTTTTTCTTGAACAGGTGTGTATGTGTGGTGAAGAAAAGCAGTGCATTATGGAGGTAAAGCGTCTGGCATTCTGAAAACTGTTCTCATTCTGTGTCACTGTTTCCAGGGGAACGTAGACAAAATGTAGACACCCTGATTCTGCCATCCTTGCCATGTAAGTTGGGGTTTTGCTAGTTTTTATAAACGGCAAAGCATTTTAACATTGACACCAGGTTCTGTATTGGTTTCCAATACCTCAATTATTTCTGCAAGTACGTAACCTGCTTGCTCACATATTATTTGCATATTGAATCAATTATGATTTATGCTTGATTTCTGTTTTTTAACGGCAGGCTTGTGTTGTGAAACAAACATTCAACGGAGACCCCATACGGAAGTGTCTCGCTGTCAGCTGAACTGAAATAGCCTATGCCCAGGAGACAGAGGTAGACAGTGGAAGCCTGTGGTGATCAAGGCAGACAGGGTCAGCGGGAAGCAGAGGAACAGGTCTGCCTTGTCACTGACTAAAGTGCTTGCTTGGCAGTGGGAGAAATATAAATTAAGCATTCCCCAAACAAATGCCACTCGGTATATAGATCGGCATACAAACACACTGACAAATGAGGCAAAATAAGATGCCCCTGCTAACTTGAACGTGCCTTCGAACACACTTTCATGCAATTTTGTCCTTACCTTCTTGAGACATTGTTACATCTGGCGCCACCATTGTCCATGTCAGACTTTGCATTTGATTATCTACAATTTGATTTGCTCAGGGAAATCCACACTGTGAACAACATATTTGTATTATTTAATAAGGATAGTGTACCTTTAATATTATTATTCCTTTATATATATATATATATATATATATATATATATATATATATATATATATATATATATGTGTGTATTTTTGTTTTGTTTTTTAAACGAACAACATTTAAATAATGTGTCCAAAACGTGTTTTGTTCTTACTCTGATGGTAAGCGTATTTATATCAGGGTGTGTTCAAATTTGTAGTTCGGTCCACTTGGTTTGTTTGGTCTGGATAAAAAAATAAAAAAAAACTTTAGCCCTGGTCTGATTAGCATTCACATTGGCATTTTAACACCAAACCTAAAGATAACAAATCTAAAGTCATTCACAACCTGATTGGTCGGCTTTTCTGACACATATTTCATGACGTATGGCGTTATATGTGCGTAGCCTATTATGATAGGGATCGTGAAGAGCTTATAAAATGTGTATCACGGTTCAGTCTGGTCCGATCAAAAAATCTGAAAAGTACATCTAATGTTTGGGAAAAAAGTTATTGAAATGTAGAAAATATGTAGTTATTTATTGGATGAAAAATTATAAAATATTTTATATACAGGTCCTCATACTTCTCAAAAAATTAGCATATTGTGATAAAGTTCATTATTTTCCATAATGTAATGATAAAAATTATACTTTCATATATTTTAGATTCATTGCACACCAACTGAAATATTTCAGGTCTTATATTGTTTTAATACTGATGATACTGATGATTACTGACAGCTCATGAAAACCCAAAATTCCAAATCTAAAAAAAATAGCATATTTCATCCGACCAATAAAAGAAGTGTTTTTAATACAAAAAAAGTCAACCTTCAAATAATTATGTTCAGTTATGCACTCAATACTTGGTCGGGAATTCTTTTTCAGAAATGACTGCTTCAATGCGGCGTGGCATGGAGGATATCAGCCTGTGGCACTGCTGAGGTGTTATGGAGGCCCAGGATGCTTCGAGAGCGGCCTTAAGCTCATCCAGAGTGTTGGGTCTTGCGTCTCTCAACTTTCTCTTCACAATATCCCACAGATTCTCTATGGGGTTCAGGTCAGGAGAGTTGGCAGGCCAATTGAGCACAGTAATACCATGGTCAGTAAACCATTTACCAGTGGTTTTGGCACTGTGAGCAGGTGCCAGGTCGTGCTGAAAAATGAAATCTTCATCTCCATAAAGCTTTTCAGCAGGTGGAAGCATGAAGTGCTCCAAAATCTCCTGATAGCTAGCTGCATTGACCCTGCCCTTGATAAAACACAGTGGACCAACACCAGCAGCTGACATGGCACCCCAGACCATCACTGACTGTGGGTACTTGACACTGGACTTCAGGCATTTTGGCATTTCCTTCTCCCCAGTCTTCCTCCAGACTCTGGCACCTTGATTTCCGAATGACATGCAAAATTTGCTTTCATCTGAAAAAAGTACTTTGGACCACTGAGCAACAGTCCAGTGCTGCTTCTCTGTAGCCCAGGTCAGGCGCTTCTGCCACTGTTTCTGGTTCAAAAGTGGCTTGACCTGGGGAATGCGGCACCTGTAGCCCATTTCCTGCACACGCCTGTGCACGGTGGCTCTGGATGTTTCTACTCCAGACTCAGTCCACTGCTTCCGCAGGTCCCCCAAGGTCTGGAATCGGCCCTTCTCCACAATCTTCCTCAGGGTCCGGTCACCTCTTCTCTTTGTGCAGCGTTTTTTGCCACACTTTTTCCTTCCCACAGACTTCCCACTGAGGTGCCTTGATACAGCACTCTGGGAACAGCCTATTTGTTCAGAAATTTCTTTCTGTGTCTTACCCTCTTGCTTGAGGGTGTCAATGATGCCCTTCTGGACGGCAGTCTTACCCATGATTGCGGTTTTGAGTAATGAAACAGACTGGGAGTTTTTAAAAGCCTCAGGAATCTTTTGCAGGTGTTTAGAGTTAATTAGTTGATTCAGATGATTAGGTTAATAGCTCGTTTAGAGAACCTTTTCATGATATGCTAATTTTTTGAGACAGGAATTTTGGGTTTTCATGAGCTGTATGCCAAAATCATCAGTATTAAAACAATAAAAGACCTGGAATATTTCAGTTGGTGTGCAATGAATCTAAAATATATGAAAGTTTAATTTTTATCATTACATTATGGAAAATAATGAACTTTATCACAATATGCTAATATTTTGAGAAGGACCTGTAATTGTATTGCTTATTTTTTTGTGAAAAAGTACATCAACAATTGTCAAAAGCATGTAAATAAAGGGAAATTACATAGAAATATAAGCTGATGCAACTTTAGTTGTTTAATGTGTAATTGTTATAATGATGACAGATTTTAAGTCATTGCAACTTGACATTTTAAGTTGAGTCAAAAATATAAATTCAGACTAATTAAGTAAATACACTCAGCTCATAAAAAGCCATGCAAACTGTTCTCTTCGTTTTTATTTAAATTTACAAACACCTAATTTTTAACAGCACACGGCCTCTTCAAAAAGCTAACGCATCATGCAGGTATCGTCACTTTTTTTTCCAAACAGAGCAATGGGGAATTTGACTGGAGACATTAAGGAGCACGTTCTCGTAACTCCTATGATATAACTGCTGTTCCCCTCTTAATGAGTTGAGTGCTTTTTATTTTGGTTTTGTTCAGCAGGCTGCTAATTAAATAAAAAATGGAGATAACGGACAGAGAGTGGTAATTAAATTCAGGGTCCTTAAACTGAATCACATGAGTGACTATTTGCTAGAGAGGTACATTCAAGATTGAGTTAACACTGACTTCCGTAATTGTTTACTTAACAATTAAATTTTTCCTCATCACTCAACAGTAGCAATAAATCTTTTGTAAAGCTATAAAGCGATTTACATACTCGCTGCTAGAGCATGATTGCTTTGCTCATTAATTATGATGTATTTGGTTCGGGTCAAAATTGCGAAGACTGGAAGATTACAGTAATATACCCCTCATATGTCATGTTGCCTTTCCTCACTCAAAATATGTCTCATATGTTTTTATTTTTTAAGAGATTTATGTATCTAACCTATGTTTGTATAGTCTGAATCAAAGTTGCTTTCAACACCCTTAATTTCATTTTAAATTATGCGGTTCGGCACATCATACTTGTCTAATAAGTTTCATTACAAACCATGATGTTTGACATTTTAGTACTCCAAAGTCAATAAAGGTTTATTAGTTCATTATTTAAATGTCGAATCCCAGCCCACATATGTGCTTTATTTTAAGTTTTGTTTATTTTTTTTTTCAGCCTTCCTCATGCTCTCCAAGGCTGAACTCCACAATGGTAAGATGTGTAAAAGCTCACCACAATAATGAAAAACTCAATACCCTGAGATGAAATCCTCTCTGAATTAATTAGAACTATCGATACTTTTTCGTGTCTGACTCGCACTCTCAATATTTTTTATGGTTTTATTTTACAACCGAACAAACAGTAAATCAAAATTATAACAAAATCCAACAGTTGTGCAAAATTATGATTTATTAGCAAGCAACAGTTCCACCACCAAAACAACATTGTTTGTCATATTCCTGTCCTGTGGGAACATACTGTTGAATATAGACTTGTGCATCCATCCATCCATCCATCCATTATCCATCTTTCTAACATATAAAAATCATCCTACTTTTATTTATTTACTTTTTTACAGTTGAAGTTTGCACTCCATAGTCTGCATCGTTGGGGCATCTGATAAGCAGTTACATCATGAAAATGAGGCTAATAATTCAAGCTAAAAGACATTTCTTATCCATCAGGTAATTTTCTGATTTTGGGCTCCAGATTTTTATCGCGCCTTCAGCAGCCCGCAAAAAGTCATTTAAGACTTTGAGTGAGAATTTAAGACTCTATGTCGATTTTATGGGATTTTAATATTGTGCCAAATGTCAGCCCCTCTTAGTCAAAGACAAACCATTTGGGAATGTAATGTCCTTTTCACGATGCCACTGCAGGGACAGGGTTAAAAAGGGAAACGGCCGGTTTGCACTTCAAAAAGACGTCAAAGAAAAACTGTAAAATACCAAACTAGACAGCAGCTAGATTCCCGAAACAAACGAATTAACTTTAACCAAACAGCTTAAAGGATTGGAAGTCGACAGTCGAGGTTAAAGACGGATCTGAGGGAGAGTGACCTTTCCAGTAATGACTCCACACTTCAGTGTCAGGGGACTGACATCCTTCGTGTCAGTACGGTAGGAATGACACGTCCACACTTTTCTCGCACATCAATGAGAAATGGCAGGAGCTTGGAGAACGAGATTTAAACTATTCCTCCACGACAAGCATCCGCTCTTGACTTGTAAAGCTCACTGGTGTGTATGCTTGCATGTGGAAATGTCATTGGATGTCCGGGGGTTCAATGTGGGGCTGCCTCCCACCAGAGAATATGAAAAGTTGAAAAGTTTTTTGTTGTTGTCGTTTGTTTATTTTTCATCTACATTAGTGGCTAACAGTAATGTCTGGCCCAGGAAAATTTACATTTTTCAACCTATATTAAAATTTTATTTAAAAAATGTAAAGATTTTGTAAGCAGTTATAGTTGTGCTTGAGGTCAATTATTATTTTTGTGATAACGTAATTATTTTTTGGCCAGGCTGTTATACAAAGAAATGAACACATGCAAAAACGAGAACAAACTAAATATTTATAACTGATCATGTTATAGTCAATATATGTTTTTTTTTTTTTTTACTTGTAGCTGTATTTTTATTTATTTTTTGCTAAATAATTTTGTCAGATAAATACTGAATACCTTAATCAAGTTTGGTGTTTTGTTCTTCCCTCATATTTAAAACACTTCCCTCATATTTTGATACTTTAAATGTAATCAAACTTGTAGAGTCATTAAAAACAAATATCCCCTCCGGACATCACAGTGGAAATAAAGTCTACACACCCCTGTTAAAACTGTTGGAATTTGTGTATTATATTAGTATTGTCATAGTGGCTGTAATAAAGAACACAATGATGGAGTAGCAAACAAAAAACGTCTTTAATTATATAATACAAACAAAGAAACACAGGAGATTACTTTAAAAAAGGTTTAGCAACACAACCACAAAATTCATAGACGATTAACTTCGAACAAAGAACTGAGAGAACTGAAAGCTTAAACAAAGGAGGCTAATCAACAGAAACTGAAACAGGTGTGTAACACAATCTGTAACCAAGGAAACTAACTAGTGGCGGGAAAATTGGAAGAACTAGAACTAGCCCAAAACAGAACATACACGTGACAATATGCATCTAATAAATTACATAAATGTGTTACATGTTTTTCTTGTTCTGTTTCTTGTATAGACTGTTTCTCTGAAAAACATATTTTTTAAATATATCGCTCTATCAAAATAGTGTCTCGCTAAAAAAAAAAAGGTTCTGTGGTGTGTAATATAATAAAATTAAAAAATCTTTACACTGTGTGATGGCGAATTCTTTAAAAAACACTTCATAAACATATACCTTCTGCCTGAATTAGCTTTTTATCACAACTAAATCATGCTTCCATCTGCTAGATAGAGCAACTGCAATTAGTCATATTTGCTCCAGAAAGTGCAGATACATCTCTGTTAAAGCGCTGCTGTCAGTGATCATTGCCCAAATCAAGGAAGTTAAGTAAACATTCCAATATTTCTCATTACACAAACCCGCTGAAACATGATTCCGGTGATTGTCCCTGTGGCTCAGCTAATGTAATTATATTTGAGTTACACAGCTATCTCGGCTTGCTTAAAGACCTGTCATGTGGCTGGAACGAAGATGGAGTGATATGTTTGTTTTGTACGCCAAGTTCACTATATGCCAGAAAACACATGGAAATGAGCCTTTATATAATTATTTAGACTGTTTAGTTTGTGCATCACACATATGGTGCATATGTCACATAGACTACATTTACCCTATCTAATGATGCTTTATTGTTATTTTTGGAGATCAACTTTGTCTGTTCCTATTCACTTCTGTTGTATAGAAAAAAAAAGTTAGAACAATGTAAAAAGTGAGCATATGATTACAGTTTTCATTTTTCAATTGTCAAATGTTCCTCTTTGCGTCGTGGTCGATTAGTAAATTGTGATATTTCATACATTTAGTCATTTGGTAATTTCTTATCCACAATTAGACATCATTATTCAAAATAGCAGCTTTTAAATGTGTGGTATTCTTAAGAAACGCCTTTATCGGCTTGACTTTCCTCCAGACCCCACAGAAACCACTATCAATAATGTTTTAATTGCAATCCAATGTGTTGTTCTTTCCATCCACACAGTCAACAGGACATTATTCATCACAGCTTCTTCAAAGATTGGTCTCCATCTTTCACTATCGGCAGATGGGGTTCTGGTATTTGACCTTCCATTGAACTTCAGTCCACCGGAGCCCATGATAATGACACGAAACCATTGTGAGACCCATTTCTATATCCTTTCACATTCTATTGCCTCCAAACGCAGCATAATTTCACTGACATTAGAGGTCCGATGTCTATTTCAGAGAGCATTTTGTGTCCATAATCTCTGGAATGATTACTTTTATAGTTTCGAACATAAAACTCCTTTTGCCTGTTAAGAATTCCTCTCATATCCGTGCTCCAATCAATCTGTGAGGATTTTACTTGTCTTTGCTGTTTAAAAACATGCAAACTATCCTGCGGTAAAACTAAACCGGATAAACTGCTAAATGCTATGATTCAAACTAGTTATCATTTAATTATGTTGTTTATTCAGGATTTTCTCCTGCAGATGGTTGTTTAATGAAAGATTGGAATTGAATATATCCCAGCATTTGCTCGGGTATCTTTATATTTGGGTGATTCCTCAATTAGGGGAACTTTCCTGTTCTTGACTGGGAACTCATTTTTAAGAACGTTTTAAATGCTCCATATGTACAAATATCTATTTTTACGGGTTGTCTCCTCTCCAGAATTTTTCCGCTCTAGAATAAATGTAAGTTTTAAAAGCGGGAGATTTCTAATTTTCACTTAGAAAATGTCCATACATACACACATATATATTTTTTCTCTTGCATATACCATGGTGTGAAACTTTCCATTTCCTCAAATATTAAATTGTGACAAAAAATATGCCTGGCATTTGGAAAAACTGCTGAATCCAGACCTCCGTGTAAGTGAGAACACTTACTGAATGTTACAAAGAAGTTCAGATAATGTGAAAAGGGCCGCTAGCCCATTTTGCAGAATGGTGAAAGAAGGCGCAGTAAAGAACATGTGTCCTGATTTTCCGTTCCGACTGACAGGGAAATTTATGGAATTATACATAATGTATTTAAATATGATAAAATGCTGCCATTGCCGTCACACCAGACATTTTATTCATAAGAATTTCTTCTTATGAATGGAAAGAGAAAAAAGAGAAAGAGAAGAGAAGAGAAAAAAAGTCTCCTCCAGAATTTTTAATGTTACCCTCTAAGTGAAAAGTTCTAAAATCAGGAGGTTTCTAATTTTCACTTAGAATTTTTGTTTTAGTCCTTTTGATATATGCATGTAGAGAAATAAATGTTTTGAAAGAAATGCTGTCATTACCTATATTAGAGCGAGAGAAAATACTTTTAATCGTGTAAATCTCTTCCAGACGAGGAGAGTCCTAGTTTAAACACCAGAAATGTCGCTAATTTTAAGACTTTAGTATATTAGTTATTATTATAAATATTATTTCTATTAATTATATAAAGGTAAATATGAATAATATTTGAAAGTAGCAGCATTAGATGTCAAACGGTCTTATTTAAAGGTGCAGTGTGTGATTGTTAGCGACATCTAGCGGTTCGGTTGCGAGTTGCACTAATGGCTCCGCCCACTGCTCACCCCTCCCTTTCAAAGAAGCTACGGTGGCTAAAACGGGACAAACATATCGTCGACTGAGACAGCAGAGAATAGCCAGAGTAAGCCGAGAGTGTGTAACATTGTCACTGTTTCTGTACCACAGTCCATTATAAACCACATGGATAAAGTTTACAAAGCCATAGTCAGGTGAGGATCAAGGGTCTTAATATATAATATAATAATAGTAATCAGCTGATTGTCTCACAAACGTAACCAGCACATTTCTCCCCACATAGCAAACCCATAATACAGCGAGGGAGAAGAACCACATGAAACTAACTATATTTTTTTCTAACAGGGTAGTAAAAGTTTAGCTGGCTAATATGAGCTGTTACTGTGGCTGAGCTGGTTAAAGCGTAAAGCCTTGTTTAAACTCGACGCGTCCGCATGAGCCCAAAGGTGCGCGCGGCAAAAATGACATGATTGTAACAGCGCGCGCGCCTCCGCATCCCTTAGACACCATTTACTACATACAATAGGCTTTTTTTTCTCTGATTTTGAAAACTCTTCGCGAACGACTTAAAATGCTTCCAAGATCGTCTTGTCGCGATCGACGGGTTGGTGATTCCTGTAACATACTGTTTTACGGTCAATGAAAAGAGTACTCGGCTGTCTCACGAACGCAACCAGTACATTTATCCCCACATAGCAAAGCCATAACACGGCGAGGGAGAATAACTAAGTTACATGAAACAATCCAACTACATATTTTACACCACTGACAAGGGAAAGTCACTACTCACGGTGTCTATCTGGCTTCTAGCTTTCGGCGGCTTCTCTTTCAAGGTAGTGACGAAACGCGCTCTGTAGCGCTGTGTGTTCGATGTCGGCCACGGTAGAAACAAGACGTCACAAGACGTTATAATATGGCAACCTTCATAGATGGGGATTTCCGCGCCTATGTAGATATAAATGACTCATTCTAAGGTAATACAAGACTAAGGTAAACAAGACTTTTAAATTAAATGACTTTTTTACCCTTCACACCCTGGATATTTTATGTATTACCGAAACCTGAATTAAACCGGGAGACTTAAGTCCATTTACTGAACTTGTGCCACAGGGCTGTAACTTTCTTAATTCCCCCCGATTGTCCGGTCGTGGTGGGGGGTTAGCTACAGTGTTTAAAAACAACCATCTCTGTCACTGTCTATCAACTAATAAACGCAGGAGTTTTGAAGTTCAGCTATGCCAACTCTCCCTGGTAAATCCAGTGGTTTTTGCTAACATATATCGGCCACCCCATGCAAATAATGACTTTATTAATGAATTTGCTGAATTTCTGTCTGAAATTGTCACCTGCCATGATCAAATTCTAATTATTGGGGACTTCAATATCCATGTGTGCTGTGATTCTAAGCCTCTCTCAAAAGACTTCCTTAGCCTAATAGATTCCTTTGACTAGTGTCCAATGGGTGTCCGGACCTACTATAGGTGTTGAACGTCAAAATTGGTGAACCAGGCTTATCCGATCATATGCCCTTATTGTTTTCTGTGCCACTTGATGGAAATGCTAAAGGACATTCTCCACTGCCAAGTTTGACTAGAATTCTCACTGAATGTTCAAGCAATGAATTTTGCTCTAGGTATGTACAATTGTATGCTACTCAGGATGCAAATCTTTCCATATCCCACTTAGATGCTGATGAACATTTAAGTATTTTTAACACTAACTGTTTTAATATTTTAAATTCCATCGCCCCCCTAAAAGAGAAAAAAAGCAAGCATAACTCACTACCTTGGCATAATGATATTACTCGTTCTCTCAGACAGACCTGTCGAAGGGCAGAACGCAAATGGAAAAAAGACCGATTACAAGTTTCATATGAAATCTTAAGGGACTCTCTTTCTGCCTTTCAACGAGCTGCTAAGGTTGCAAAGAGTAGATACCTTTTAAACTTAATCATACGAAATAGCCATAAGCCAAATATCCTATTTTCCACTATTGAATCTGTTCTCCACCCAAAGGTTAATTTATTCCCTGACGCATCTGTCTCATTATGTGAGGACTTTGTGACATTCTTCAATGACAAGATCTCCAAAATTACATCTTCGCTGTGTACCTCATCGTATAAACTGTCTGATGTCCCATTCTCCTCTTCCACTTGGTCTGTCTTTGAGTCGGTTAGCCTCAATTCTTTAATCGAGACTATGTCTCATCTGAAGCCAACTACGTGCCCCAATGACATTATTCCGTCTCGTTTCCTGGGGCAAGTTATTGAGACTGTCGGCCCTGACCTGTTGTCTGTAATCAACAAATGTCTCCATACTGGTACGGTACCTTTTGATTTTAAACTGGCCACAGTGCGACCCCATCTTAAAAAAAACTAGCCTGGACTCCAAACTGTTGGCTAACTTTCGACCTATTTCAAATCTACCATTTTATCTAAGATCTTAGAGAAAATTGTTTTAAATCAACTTCAGTCCTATCCGACTATCAGTTCTATTCATGAAAAATTCCAATCTGGCTTTAAACCTCGCCATAGTACTGAGACAGCGCTCCTTAGAGTTTTAAACGACATCATGCTAACCACTGATTCTGGGCAGTCTATGGCGTTGGTACTGTTAGACCTCAGTTCTGCCTTTGATTTAGTTAACCATGACATTCTCATATCACGCCTTGAAACATGTGTTGGTCTACGTGGCACGGTACTACAGTGGTTTCGGTCGTACCTCTCTGACAGGAGGTATGTTGTTAATATCGGTCACCATTCTTCCTCTGAAACAACTGTAAATTCTGGTGTCCCCAGGGCTCAATCCTTGGTCCTGTACTGTTCTCCCTGTTTATGCTTCCACTTGGGTCTATTTTTAATAAGTACGGGGTCTCCTTATATTTGTATGCTGATGACACCCAGATCTACATCCCTCTGAAGCGTGATGATAGGCAGGCATTACAGCCTATCACAGATTGTCTGGGAGAACTAAAACTTTGGCTTACGTCTAACTTCCTGAGCTTGAATGAGAGTAAAACCGAATTTATTGTGTTTGGTTCAAGTGGACAATATTTACATCCCCATGATTTTGCATCCTTGTCGCCTTATAGTACCACGTGTGCCAGAAACTTGGGTGTTTGGTTTGATACCAATCTTAAATTTGACAAGCAGATAAGTACTGTGATCAAGTCGTGTTTTTATCATCTTCGTCTTTTGTCAAAGGTGAAGTCTTTTCTTTCCCTTAAGAAATTCGAAACGGCCATGCATGCTTTTGTTACATCACGACTTGATTATTGTAACTCACTGTATATTGGCACTTCACAGGCCTGTGTTGCCCGTTTGCAGTTAGTTCAAAATGCAGCGGCTCGGCTTCTCTTTGGGAAGCGTAAGTATGAATCTATCACACCGACTTTGATCTCACTACATTGGCTGCCGGTCAAATATAGAATTGATTTTAAAATTCTATTGTTTGTTTTTAAATCCGTTCATAATGAGGCACCACAGTATTTGTCAGACCTCTTACACCGTCACGCTCAGCCAAGGTCACTCAGATCAGCTGACTCTGGTCTGTTGCAAGTGCCGAGGACTAGATTAAAAAAAAGAGGAGATCGTGCCTTCTCTGCCATTGGCCCTAAATTATGGAACGGTCTCCCGGCCCATATCAGAACTGCCCCAACACTATCGACCTTTAAGTCTACTCTTAAGACTTATCTATTTTCTTTAGCGTTTAATATACCCTGACCCTTTATTTTATGATTTTACTGTCGTGTGTTATACCCATTTTACAACTGGTGCTTGTCTGTAAATTTGCAAAATTCTTGTATGCATGTACAGCACTGTGGTCAACCTCGGTTGTTTTTAAACTTGTGCTTTATAAATAAACATGTATTGTATTGTATTGTATTGTAATACAAACTTAACGGTTCATTAAGTAAGGTCTTTAAACACCACTAAACACATAGTTATGGATCTGTCAATAGATCCACAGAAATATTACACACTGGACCTTTAATCTTTTTTTTTTTGTAAGTTCAAAGTAAATGTACTTATCAAACAAACATGTTGTTTTAGAAAGTCAACTTTTTCAACTTTTTCTCCAAAAAGAAAAAAATGTCATAACGATTACAAGTGTATAATGTCCGTCATGCACGACTGATATTATACGCGTAATCTTAATGACATTTTTTCTTTTTCGAAGAAAAAGTTGAATAACCAATGGACTTTTTAATGTCAAAACATTCATTACATGACATAAAACATGAAACAAGATTTTTCAATAGTTCAAGTAGTCTCTCTAATTAAAGATCCACCCATTTACTTTATTTTTGCGGTTTAGTGTTCAAAAGCACAAATCCCTGGGATTCACAGCCATTTGTGTTCAGCAGACCAAGTTCGCTCGTCTTTTCAGACCTTCCTTAAATGGAGGGTTTCTGTCGCTAACTCTACATAATGAGCTATTAACACGAGAAGGCAGCTTGCAACTAAACCGGAGTTATAGCTCCCATTTACACAGAGAGGCACTCAAGGTGATTAGTATTCACTTTGTTTCGTCTGACTCGAGAGCGCTGAACCTAGGCTTTATTTCTTTGATTCCTATTCACTTTTGGCACTCCTTCCCTGCCCCAGATTTGTGCCATAATAAATTTGCTCTCAACCCCCAATATCACAAGTTTCAATTCCTCTGTGCTATTAATTAGTTTCTTTTAATGTTCCCAACCCTCCATTTGTCTCTATTTTGCCACCCGGCTCTCAAATAACATTAGTTCTAGAAGTGAGGATTATAAATTACACAAAGGGCATGAGAAAATGAAATATCTGCATGGACTTTAGCGGGCGTTTTAGCATGAGTGTGTGGTCCATAGCGTAGCCAGAGCTGCATGGTAAATGGTATTGATCACGTGTGTTCCCTCTAAAGGATACAGAACAAATAGCTTCATATGGGACAATATGTCACAAGTAATCACTTTGCCATTAGACATTTTATTGCTAGGACGTTGATCATCAGCAATTATAATGAGATAATTAATTCTACTCCTTAATCACAGGCAAATTAGAGAGTATAGCGATTGATGATTTTATTGAATAACGTGTCTTGCTTTAACGACGACTTCAGAATTTTGCATATCGTTTCAATGCAGCGGCAAATTGCTCATAACAATTATGCCATCATTGCCTGAAAATTGATCAAAATTCAACAACATGTAAGGGGTTTATGGGAAAATCCAGTTTTCAGGCCCCTTTAGTTATGTTTTAATTGACAATATGCATTTGCCTTTGGAAGTATGAGATATTTATCAACCCTAAAGATGGTTTCATTCGAATTCTCAATATAAACTGGATTTTGATTCATAAAGATGGTAAAATGTTCAGTCACATCCTGTATCCAACACTTGTCTCAATCATTACAATTGACAAGTCCACATTATGCTTGGCAAACAAAGCAATCTAGGTCTAAAAGACAGTGCTGATAAAAGAACGATTTGGTTGCGAGAGTGTGGATGCTTGAAACCTTTTATCAGTACGCATGGACAACGGTATGTCATTCGGATTGCTGTCATTAAGTTTAAGTTTTAAAAGGAAGAGAATCTAGCATTATAAGGTGAGCCCAGCTGTCAGCAGAGGTGGATTTTCCCTTTATTACTTGACATATATATACTCTGAATCTAAGGGAATCTCTTTGGAACATCACAGTAGGATCTTACTCTAAAAGGGATCATTCTGAAAATGTTTATCTCAAGGACAAAACAGCAAACCTACAGTAAAACAAATTTACGAAGCATTGGGAGCTCCTAGGCTCTAAATGCTTCCCATAGAGCATCCGTCACTGCCACCTCTGTCTAACTCCATATGTTTCAGTGGAATCTCCCGAATGTTTTTCCAGTGATAAATTAGCTGCTCGGGGAAAGATACATTGATTGCCTCATGTCCCCCCCCCCACTCCTGAAACATAAAACACAAAATATAAAATGCTTTCTTTCTCAGGAAAAGGGTGAAGTACATTCTGTGATACGAAATAATATTTTTAATTATTTGTACATTATTTGTGTTAATAAAAAAAGTAATATTGTGACGGTAATATTGTGAATTATTATCAATATTTCAAATACGGTAATTATTTGAATGTGCTTTAAAATGTACTTTTTTCCTGTGATGCAATCATTACTCCAGCATTCAGTGTCACGTGATACTTCAGAAATCATTCTAATATGGTAAATTTGATGATCAAGAAAGTATTATTATCAATGTTGAAAACAGTTGATGAATCATCCTTGCTGAATTAAAGTTAAAATTAAATGTTTATTTCAATAATAGAATTATTTAAAAACAAAAACAAATATTTTATTCAAAATCTCTCGCTCAAGATATATATTAAGATATACTGTATTCTGCTGTACTGTATATACTGTATATATACAAGCTATATATACTTATTGTAATAGCTATTAAAGTCCATCCTTTATTTGCTCACTTTCACAACCTGATGCCAAACCCTTTTACTTCTGATTTCCATGTATTAATAATCATCTTGTTAAAGCACGTTTGGCTCCTCTAAGAACATAAAAACTTTCCTCCAGGTGTCCAACAGTGAATTTAATTTAATTGGCTCAAACCATAAATTGACATCTGGCTGTAATGTATCATAGATGCGAGAAGCCTAAGGACAGCTTGTTCAGCCTCTGTGGTAAATGCAGTTCTGCACATAAAGTCAGGGCAGTGACAGGTTTTTTTGTGTCAAGGGAAGAACTTTGGTGGCTCTCTCCCCGGCGCATTAGAAGTTCCGACATGTGCTGACTCTGGCACGGCGCTATTGATTCGCTGAGCAACAGAATTGAGTCTTAGACGCAGGCCTCAGGGGGGTTGGCAAAGTAATCCTGGAAAACTCGGTTTCTGTGAAAATCGAATAATTTGCATATTGAATTGGGTAATGAGTTTTCGGAGGCGTCGTCCTCTAAATGACAGGAGTCCTGTGAAGGGGGCTAGAGGATAAGCCCTGGCCTGTTAATCCACTAATGTAATGATCTCCGTGTCACCTCCAACATTGCAGGGTCAAGTCAACATGCATTTATGTAATACAGAACTATTGATGCTAGCTCCTGCAGCCTTTCCATAGATCACTGTTACTTTTGATTGCATATTTAATACCGATGTTCATTCTGGCAAGCGTAAAACTTTTTAGTGCAGTTTGTTAGTGCTGAAAGATGGACATTATTTCTTATTAAAATCATATACATTTTTCCCTGATTTGGAGTTTTTAAAAGGCCTAGACATCACTAAGCAGTGACCTCTGACATCCAAGAGTCAAAATCTGTTTGATAGATACTGCTCTCTATGTACTTGTGCTTGTGTGTCTCAGTAGCTATATTTCCATCCACCTCTTTTTTATGCAAGGCAAGGCAAGTTTTTTTTAATGCACATAAACATGGCAAATATTAAAAATAAAAGGATTACAATGTAAAAGATTAATATTGTGTACATAAAGATATGGTGGAATCCGGCTTTTCCCGTTAATGATCTGCTTTAGCGCTTTAACCTCGCGCACGAGCAGATCTGTTTCCTCGCTAGAGAAACCTTCAGTCTTTCCGCTTGCAAATTCCGCCATGTAAATAGCGAATCCGCCATGGCGCGAGTGCCAAACACACCAATGACTCATTAAGAGAACAGGGACAACCCTTTTAGACCATGCGCCGGGGGGGCGGCATAAACCGTCGTTAAACTAGCAAAATTGTATTTGGACACGCCCTAAGTGCACTGGCGCCGTGCGCTTTAGATCATGTGCTTAGATTGTTAAAATAGGGCCCTATTTGTGCAAACATCATAAATTGACTTCTGATTTGATCTGAAGTGGCACTTGCTCTGAAAATTGAGAAGCTCCAAATGACACATTCATTAATATACTCTCTACTATATTTCTCTCTGCCAATTCCACTGAACAGAATCTCTGATGTCTTCACCTAGAGAATCATACTGAATGAGAAGGTCATTCTTACTATTCACACAAAGGATGACTTTCAATAGATTGTATGCCTGTGGTCTGTGAGGGTCAGTTCATATTTCTTCATATAAGAAAATCTATGGGAAAAGGCATATACCAATACAGCAAAAAGCTTCTGTCCATTTGTCTTCTCCCATCGGCTGACACGGAATAAAAAACACCATGAAAGGAATGGGTCATCTATTAAAACTAAAGAAAGGTAAAAAACAAAACCAGTGGATGAATCAAAGCAAATTGCCCTTTGAAAGCTTTGTGTTCAAAACAGATTTTTCCGGAGCTTGTCAAAGATGACTTTCCCACGTCCGACACAGGGCCGTGACCCCCCACTGCAATGTTTTGAAAGAGTAGTTATTTCTGACGTTACAAGTGGCAGGGACTGTCACTGTGATCGATGCCACCCTCTGACCAGATTGTGTGCTCAATGTCCATAGGGCCCTCCTGCTGAAGTGAAAGACCTGAGCGCTTGTGTCGCCCCCACCTCCAGCGTTTGACATTTTTATCCCTGTACTTTCCAAATATGCATCCTTTTTTTCAGGCCACAGCGTGCCCAGTTGCCGACAAACTCGGAGGATAAGCTCACGAGAGGGAATTATCTTTGAATAATAAATCGTCTCGGTGTATGAGCGGTGAGCGTTTCTCATTTTTTACTTTCTCAAGATCATTGTTTAGCTTCGCACCCCCTGCAAAAATAAAAATGCGTGGGCATTTGTTGACTCAACTGAACTTGGTGTTTTGCAAAGTACTGATGTTCCATCCCGGTTAAAATTAGAAACAAAAGTGGGAGGAAAATACAAAGTTGACAACTAACATGAAACTGTGACCTCACAGAGGCTTCTGGGAGATTGAAGAGCCAGACATCAGGCATGACAGGCCTCATCTGGACATGCCTTGACCCAAAGGTGAGACAGTTGTGAGTCAGATGAATCTATTAGTGGCTGTGTAGTTGAAAGTGCAATAACAATAACAGAAAATATGCACTTTTAACCCCTGAACATTCTGTGGCCAAGAGCCTGTTCTTACTCCATATTCAAGGTCTTATCGATGTCCTAAAGGGATGGTTGAACCATGTTTTTTTTTTAATCATATTATAGAATTAGTTTAGTTTTTTGTTCAGTAGTCCATAAAGTCACATTCATGACATATACCATACTCAATGTTATTGTTCAGTCTCTAGAGGGTGCAGGCTGACAGGTTCTTCACACGCAGTCTGAAAGCAGTTGCATCATTATCCCTTGACACAAGCTGATTGGTCTCTGATCATGCAGCCAATGAGATTGCTTGCTCAACAATTATATAGTCTGGTTCAGTGTTTGCTGTAAGCTGGTCCTGACTCTTTTCTCTGAACCCCTCCACCTCCCCCAGCTCCACCTGCCTAGATCTGCTACAGGATTTATGTATGTGTATTTATGCAGCATATCGTACATGCTCACAGCAGTGTGTCTGTGTATCTCTTAGCAGTAGCAAGTCCATACATGTTCTGCAGGAGCAAAAATCATCATCATAATCATAATCAGCAGCAGCATAGCAGATAGACTGCCAAGAACAATATATTTATACAAGTTTTATTTATTTGTTTATTTCAGAGGTCCACGGGGTAAAACCTTTTAAGTTTGAAATTACATGGTGTTCATACAGTATGTCTTTGGATTCAAATATATTAAATAATTATATATAAATATTATAGAAAAAATATTTATATATATATATATATATATATATTTATATGAATATTATTTATTTATGGTGTCTTTTTTTATTCAACAAGAAAAAAATCATGTGAATTTAAATTGACATAAGGGTGAGTACATTATTTCTTTAATTCACAATATCTCATATGCAGATATAGGGTTAGGATTTGTTTCTTACTATATTTTGAAGAGAGCACTTATGATATTGGTGCTTATCTGCCAAGCTATAAACTCGGGCCAAAGAATCTCAAATCAGACTCCCCTAACATTGAGCCAGGTATGATTATTAAATATTTACTTGCACTAATGATGATTACAGTTATGATAACAACCATGATAATCGCCGCAATAAATATCCTTGAAGGTGGAAACGGGATGCAACATGCCTGTCCATGTACGACATAAGCTTTCAGATGCACATTATAAAGCTTAAACTTCCTAAACAGGTCGCTTGCCAGAATATGTCTGGTTTGATGAATAGTTACCAGGTGTTTCCTACTCTTACAGACAGCCATTAATCTGTTCGCTCAAGAGCAGGAGACACAATGTGTGTACAGTGAGTGATGCCATTCCTCATAATTATTCATTCACGTCTCTTTCTGATCCCTGATGATTGTAATGTCTCTTTTTTCAGGCCCTCGGGAGCCTGTCGGAACATCCAGTTACACACCAAAAGAGTTGGGAGACAAATATCCAAAGTCATTCTGACTAACAACTTTTCAACAAAGGTGAAAGAGTGAGACGGAGGAGAAAGAGAAAGAAAGCGAGTGAGGGAGCATCTCTTTGTCATGGTAATTGTTAACAGCGAGCGAGGAGTGAGCCTCAGGTGGCCATGCCAACTTAATATCCAGCGACTTTGATTTATTGCCAGATAATCACTCCTATAATCCTCTATAAAAGATAGGATTATTTTTGCCACCTGGCCTCTCTATGTTTATTTAACGAGACACAGTGATCAGATCAATGATGTCAAGAAGAATGGCACGTCTCCATGAACTTTGAAACCACAAAGACTTCCAAGTGATGTCTTCGATTGAGTCTTTGTTATATTGCATTATGGATGGCTTTTATTATACATTAGTCTCACCCTAATCTAAAATGATAGCTTGGATGATGATAGACTCTTTCTGAATTGTGATTTTGTTCCTGCTTTTTTCTTTGTACAGTGTGTCTCTGTGGTCTCTAATGACAGAAAAGCCCTTGATAAATTCAGCAGTACAGTGAAGGATAACTTCGAAAGCAATTTATGCGTCGACCGGAACAGAATGTTTTTCATCAGATTGATGATAGTGATTTCTGTATTGTATTCCCAAGTATTTTTTATAATAATCTGTGCAAATAGACAGACAGCAACAAACTAAATGAGCTGTCATTCAAGCGTGTAAATTAAGACTGCGTGAGATGCTAATATACTAGTTTGTTTCCTTTCAAGCGAGTTAGAGACTGAATATGTAAAAAATATCTATGCTTTTATTATTCAGACCATGTCATGGTACAATCTCAGACTGGTGTCCTTTTTAACAAGTTAATGCATTTAGAAATCATTAAAAAGGGAATGTAATGCTTTTTTATATGTTATCTTCTTTAATAGGATTTGTGGAGGGTTGCATTTGCATAATGCATTATTACCCAACAAGACGGCCTTCGACGGAGAGATATAGATCTCAGCCACACACACACCATTTCTCAGGTCCACACTTTATTATCCTAGATTTATTCAGCACGAGAGTCCGAGGAACATGACTTCACAGCCAATGTTCTGGGAGGTTGAAGTAAATGGAAATAGGCATCTTACTTAATTAAGAAAGTCTTCGTGTCCTGCTCGATAAAAAGGGTCTGGAGTTATGGCAGTCATCATAGGGCCCCATAGAGTGAATAATTGGATGTTTTAGGCCGAAAAAATAAATGATCTAGAAAATCCTCTCTCACTGAGCCAATAGAACTAATTAAAAACGAGGCCGATATCGTGCACTTGCACAAGGGGCGGATGTATGGCTCCCAGATCGTTCCTCGATTAGCACCGCAACTAATTCCAAACAGATGAACTCACTGTATCGGTTCTATATTCCATGTGTGCACTTCATTTTATTTGCTACTCTCAGTGAAGAAGGAACAAAATAAGGCCTGAGAATCCTAAAAGGGGCCTATTTATACCCTTTTCACATGTTCAACTTTCTTTAGTGTTCAATGTTGTTGTACGAGCATTAAAAAGGTCTGCAAATTGAGTTACTCTCTATAGCCGTAAAGCACTGTTTCTGAACTCCCTGAAACATTTAGATTGTAGTCTTGAGTTTTCTTCCAGGAACGAACTTGCACAATATTCCTCATTTATATAATTCCTGCCCAAGGCATCTGCAAAATAAAAGTGACGAGGCCTGGTTGAGTTGTGTTAGTAGTTTGTTGGGCCTGGCATTTACACAACACGCTTAAAGGGCCCCCTCTGGGCTTACGACAAATGATCAGTCAAAGAGAAGTGTTCAAACTAAATGTATGGTTATATTATATAACCCTGTTACTAAAATTTGGGACATGTTTAAATATTTAAATCCAGATTTTTGTGATTTCTAGCAATACATTTTAAATATCAAAATGGAAACATTTATTAAATACATGAATATTGTAAAAATGATTTTAGAATAACAGGGTTGACTTTTTTTCTCAAATTAAGTTGTCACTCTATAGCGTCTATCTAGTTTGGGACCAATTGTTGGTTTATAGTCATTGATAAACTTTTTTTTCTGACCTTATATTTATAGATCCGACCCGGATGGATAGGTAGACGTTAGCTATATCTAACACGGATGGATCTTTACCTGTCGCGAAAATATAAAACTCTCCTGATATTCGAGTGACAGTTACAGAAGAATAAAATAAAGGATATTTTGTTACCTTTGGAAGCTTGGAAGGGTTCAGTTTGAGCAGATGTTTTATACCATCATCACTGTCCTCGTCAGAGCTCGTTTCCCAGTACATTCAGCATCTGGCTCATATTTGCCATCTCAAACATCAAAACCATCATTTTCAACATCTTCAAAATCAATAGATTTCACCAGAATATTTTGACCGCTGACAGCTTCTTCACCAGATCCATCAAGTGACAGTGACACTAACATCTGATTGCGTTCAGTATTTGCTCTGCACTAAATCGCTGAGCCATTTCAAGCTTTGCTGATTATACTTCCTATTTTTATTCTTTTGTTTTCTGCCTGCGGTAACTATGAGTGAAATGTCACTTCATCATTGTGTAACAGAATTGTACTTATTCAGTGATAAAAGATTATTTTTGTGCAGAGAAAATATAGCGACTGGTCATTACAGTTTTTACAAAAAATGAATTGGAAACCAGGCATTCTTTTATAAAAAAAAAAAAATCGTATTGTTTATAATGAATTGATAGAGGAATATAAGAAGGCTGATGACTAACTTTAAAAATTGAACGAGAAGGAGGGTAGTGAATGACGTCCTGCATCACTAAAAACCTGAGTTATGCGTTCAATAGATAAAACCATTTTTCATGCTATACATATAATCGTTTATTGTCTACATCTAATGCAACAAAAACAGAGGAATTGTGCCTTTAATGCTTAAAAACAATGAATGGGACACCAAAGTGCATCATATCTATGAAAAGTACCACTTATCACACAGTCTCCAATTATACACTATTTAAGGCATAAACCTCTTCTTAAAGTACACATCCTCTTCTTCCTTTCCTTTTTGTGTTTGTGCGTTTGTTCCTCTATGACTGACATGAGAAAAACAAGAAAATGATGGGTATTCTGAGGGCGTAGCTATTTTTGATTCAGAGCTTAACTGCTAATGCTGCTGACTACCTCTCATCATTTGCGGTTTATATTGGGCCATGCACATTAGCCGAAAATGAAGGTGTCAGGGCCGGGGCACCATGAAATGCCAAATTACAGTGACATCTTTCAGGTTATCGAGTGCATTAGCATTTCCTCTTGAAACAACATGCAAAACACAGCATATCCGGAATGAGGAAACAGTGCAGAGGTTGATGCGGCCGCACCATTTGGGGTTTGTTATTCAGAGCGCTTGTCGCACCCAGTTTAGTGTCATTTATGTAAGGGTGAAAGATCCTTTTGTACCCCTTCTAGTAGGCCCAGGTGTGAAATGGCTGATATAGAAGCGATCATGGAATTGCAGCTGGTTAATGCTATCTGTGATTGATTTCTCCAGTGCCACCCATGTCTGTAGAATTGGATTTCTGAGCTCTTGCTGATGTAGATCCCGATTCGGCGAGAAAGTCTAATCTCGCCGGCAATGTGTGTCAGCAAAGCCTTTTTGTCGAACGTGTTCATTGCGAGGGAAAGAGATGAGGTGCGGCTTTGAGATGGAGACCTTATAGCCTCTCCAAATGAAACACAAGTTCAAACAAAATAGCAGTAGTATGGCTGCCTGTGTTGTTAACGCCACATCAATGTGTAGTCTGTGCAGTAGCAAACAAATGACTAATAACTTCTTTAGATTGGACATTTTAACTTAATATGACTATAGAATGTGCTTTTAAAAAAAATGACCACACGAAGTTAGGAGCAATATTGGGTTTTCTTATTTAATTAATGAACCTGTAAAGTGAATTGACTATTGCAAGTTCACGTGGTTGCATTACAACATGCATTGTGAATACAGAGGTTCATTTATTTTTTTTTAAAGTAATCTAAAAGTAATCAAAAAGTAATCCGAAAATATTACCTAAAATGAGTCCTAAGAATTTCCGTCATGTAATTTGTAATCAGTAATGGACTAGAATTTGCAAGTATAATCTGCCAAAGACTCATCAAATTAAGTTTTATTTTAAAACTTTTTTTTTAGTTATTTGAAATTCAACTCATTTTTCAAGTCAGTTTAATGTAATTTAATTTGAAATGACAAACACATCAAAGTTGATTGTAGTAAAAACTTTAAGGCAGCAAGTTTTTATTTTTTTATTTTTTTTTATACAGTGTAGTGCACTAATCAGTATGATCTCATAATTATGTATACATATGTAACATTAATATGTAAATGTTTGTATGTTCGGATATATGCGTACGTGTGCACAACATATGACAGCATCTACAATGTAAAAGTTCTTGCACATGCACAGTTTTTGAATCGGAACAATCTTCACAAACCCTTATGTTATATTTGTATTATAAATACATTTGTTAAGGTATTTTTTATTATTATATTGAAATGTTGGAGGCTCTTACTCCACCCATACTAAAAATAACCAATTCTCAACAATACTAAAAGTATAATAGGCAGATAGGTACAGCATGTACAGTGGCAATTTTAGCATTTTATATATTTTTTTCTTGTTTAAAAACTTGACTGCTGCGAGAAAAACCACAGAGATCAAAATTAAATCATTATACTGTAATGCCAAATGTACGTGTATCTAAAATTGGATGCCATTGAACATTTAATGAAATACATTAAATACATTTATATAAACATTTTTAATTCTATTAATTCAATAGTCTATTAACCTGAAGGGATTTGGAAAATATTTGTAAGTTTGTAAAGTTGTTAATAATAAGATGTTTCAATATGGCAATAATGTACATTTTATTGTGCAAATAAACCACACTTTACATGAAAATACCTACAATTAGTAAGTAATGAGATCCATTGAAGCCAGTCTTATAAATAATATGATTATTATAATACCCTAGTGGCTTTGAAAAGTATGAATGGTATCATTGCCTTTGTTTCTGTTTATATATTATTGACTAGATGTCACGTCTAGGTTTCAAACATTCAAATGCATTTTTCTGCTCGGTTCTGTTATCACAACATCCAGTTAAGGAAACTCCAAATACAAATCAGACATCTCTCATCCCTTGTACATTTCTCTGTCTTCACGTGATTTGAGTTTGGAAAATTATTTTTGACAGTCAGACAGTCATTGCGATAAATACATTTCAAAGTAAGATTTAGAAACTCATTCAGTCTTGGTTCAAAGTTGTCAAAGTAAATAAGAAAAAATGGTCTTCATGCATGTAACAGTAACGATTTTCTGTCAGTTACGATAGATGAAAAACCAACCGCCCAGTAACCTCTGACGACAAGGTACACATCTAGAACAAAACGAAATAGGCTATGTTTACCTGCTATGAGTGTAATATTCCATTAGATCCGGGGGTAATTGCTTGAAATTACACTGATGCTACATAACCTTTATGAAAATAACTTTTAAATTTCAGCAGGCTGTTATTCCTAAAAGCTGTACTTTTGAAACGCTTTAACTGAACCTGAAACTCTATCTGTGAATAATTTGTTCGTCATAAGAAATTTTAAGCCTGTAACATTTCTCATGCTGAGTGACTCCCTTGAAATCCTTCATTATCATTCATAATTCATGAAACCCTTCATAAACATTCATATTTCAGATCTCCTGAAATATGAATGTTTATGAAGGGTTTCATGAATTATGAATGATAATCATAATCAGATCTCCTGAAATGTTCAATAAAAACTTTATTAATATTTTAACCATTTACATTTTTCTTTTAGATTTGGAGCAAAATTTCTTCAAATGTATTATTTAATTGTATGTTTGGTCACTAATCAAATTCTTTTGTGATTGTGCTGAATTTCTTTAAACTGCAATTCATTGTATTCCTCTTCCCAATCAATCCATTTCAACATCCTGTGGTATGTGGCTGATTTTATTACAATTCCTGGTTCGGTGAAATCAAAAGGGGGCCAATTCTTAATTTTTGTTAAATAACATCACCCTTGTGGTGAAAATCAGTTTTTAATGTTGTTTATATGTCTATGTGGTGTTTTTAATATGCTTTAAGACAAGCCATGTACAAATGCATGTCAACACCATTGCTGAGTATTTTCTCCTTAAAACTGCAATGAACCAAAAACGCCATTTGAAATCCCTGGTGTTTCTGACATCACAAACTACCTTGTAACCAATCACGGCAAAGGGTGATCATCAACGAGTGGATCTCTGAGCTGGTGTGAGTGAGTGGAGGCGGGGCTAATTTAAATATACATAGAATCTCGTATACTAAATGAGGCAAGGGTGTGGAGTTACATTCAAGCAATTAGAAGGCATGAAGATTTTTTTCAAGGAAAAAACTTTTAAATGTGTAATTTTGGTGATCAAAGATGAGTTTTGATACAATTGACTACAGGGGGACTTTAATGTTAAAATTCTATCTCCTTGTTAATATGCAGAGTAACCTATAATGTCTATTCCCCTGAAAAGTGTTAACACTGGTTTTTTTCAAAACATTGTGTTGTTTATTTGACTTTCCCGACCAGCAACAATGGCTCAACCAATTGCATGAGTGTGGGGCAGGGCTATCGGTTTTGCCAACCAATGGCAGACAGGCAGCAAATGTTCTGGAAACCTGCTTGAAAAGAGTCTTTTTTTTTTTTGGTGATACTAGTGGTGCAGTAATTGCTTCACCTTTGTGAAACAAGAAAAAGGTGAAACCAAATTAGTATTCTAATAAATTGACACTTTTCTCTCAGATCCTGGTTGTGGTTGTTTGATGGAGATTCAAGCACTTCCCCAGCCCCACAATGGTTTCCTCGCGATCACCAAGGACCAGCCTGACCTCTCTTTCACAAATCAGTCGATTAGACAGCAAGGCGTTATGTAGAGAGTGGGAAAATGAACTTCATCGTCTCCCTTCACAGCTGCAAGTCGTGACCTACACCTCTCCTCGTTGCTCCTAATAGATGCACACGCTCTTCAGCCCTTCGACTTCTCTCTTCACCACACTTATCAAACAAAGGCCTTCTGTTTCTTCAGGCCCTAATGATGTACTACTCCAGCAGCTTGTGTGGCCAGAATTTCAATTCCAGCCCCGTCGCAGACGTCTTCTGAGGCAGAGCGGAACACAGACGAGGGTTGTGTCCATCCGAGGGTGCGAATTATACACATCTCTTATCAAAATAAGGTATTCGGGCATGACAGGCCCACTCGCTTTGATGCCGCAGAGAGGCTTCGCCGCACACTCCAGCGTAATTGTTCACTTTGAAATAATAGCTTAATGACGTTTGCGGCTCAGATCTCGAAAAAGTCAGCGCGTGAGAGAGGAAATCTGTATTGGAGGGTTGCTCGTTTGAAGAACTTGTAAACAAGGCTCGGGGTCTGAGATGGATATCTGTTAAATGATCTCCTCTGTTTTGGCCCTTGTAGTGGTTTTATCAGTGCATCTTATCAATTTCAGCAGATGTCGATCAAACGGGCGCCTGCCTAGTGCTGTTTCGATGACAGATGCCTGGATGCTCGAAGGATTTGGGGTTATGCTTTTGAGGTATTTTCCCTCGCTGAACCAGGAACACATCCCGGAGCTGCGTTTGGAAAGCAGCTGGTGTTGTTGATAGCGTGTCAGAAATATCCTTTGTCATTTATGCACAACCTTCAAAGTCATGCAAACACCCTCCACCCATTGCTTTCAAGCTCTTATTTTTTTCGTAAGGTACATTTCTAGATCCCACGGACTTGCTTTGTGAAGAATAAGAGGTTATTGTGAGTTTTCAGTTTGTACTAATTGGGATTTTGCACTAAGCAGGTTTGTTGAAAAATGTATTAAATTCTCAGAGGCTGAAAATGTCTGTATATCATTAAAAAACAGTCCAGTCAAGCTCAGACTATAATAAACCTATTAATTCTGACCAAATATTTCAGGACATTCACATGCTATAACATTTTTCAACCCTGTTACATGACATTTTTACAATGCAAACAGGGTGGATGTTTTTGAGCTATTGAAGACCATTACTAGCAAGGAAAAGCCAACATGCTAGCAGCAGATTTATATTTAAGAAGAATTGTGATATATATATAATCACAAGTCATGTGATTTAGAGCATATGCTTAAGATTTTAAAGTGCAAATTTAACAGGGTGGACTGGAGACTGCAGGGACAAACTAATTTAAGGGTTTTTCATATTAAAAATAGGGATCAACTGTATTTTATTTCAAAGAGAATAAGTAAATATATACACTAATACTCAAAATTGGTAATTTAAATGTAACATACTGTATATTTCAAAGTGAAGTTGAGAAAGCAAGTTTGGGGGGCATGGGAATTTGCCTGTAAAGTGCTTCAAAAAGTTAAATGATTCTTAGGTTCTAATCATTATGAATTTGCATTAATTGGGGTTCATCTATGCATGAAAAACGATGTGGCATGAAATATGATTAACATATTATGTAAAATATTCAGTATTGTTTCATGGGGACATAAAATCCCCCAAACTACTGGAATGACCCAATCGTAAATCACTAATGTTTTTCTCTGTCCATGGTTGTATGATGTCACAGGACTGTTATGTGATGCAGGAGATGGCCTGTGTATTTATTTGTTTAGCAGTGGTTGTGCAGCTGTCCGCGCGACCCCTGAAACACACTGACTGGTTTGATTACAGCCCAATTAGTAACTCAAACCACTAAATATTTCATAAAGTCATTAGCGTGGTATCAGTCTGGGGGTAATTTTCGTGAATGACAATGATTACCACAAATTACCTTTTCCTATTGGTGCATGTATACATTTTTAATGACACGCGCCATGCCAACATGGTTATGTCAGCTAAATCGCTAATTGTTTAGATCTGATTACCAGCAGATAACAGACCCCACATTGACACTGGTAATTTAATGATGTTGTGCCATATAAATCAAACTTAATTGAAGCACAGAGCACATAGTTAATAGTAAACAACTGTTTTGTGAAATTTTTACTACAGTCATACAACAAATCCCCCTTCTTTATGAATAACATGCTTCAAAATGGTAACTAATATAATTCATAACTGCAAGAGAGTTGCACGTGCGAGTAATTGCACTGGCACTGTAGGCAAATACAGTACAGAATAATTAATGTTATACATAGAAAAGTGATTCACTTAAAAGTTTTTTTTTTGAGAACTATGCCAAGTCTCATAAGTAAATGAAATGTAAAGTTTCTGAGAAAAATTAAAATGGAAATTGCCCTCTGTAATTCACTGACCTACAGCCAAATGACATAATCCGTATTTAAGAATATGCACCATTATGCAATATGCATAGTTATTTAAATGCAACATTTTATGACTTTAAAATATCATCTTGGCACTCAGGACTAAGAATTGTAAATTCTGTGCAGAAATGGTGATTGACACCACTGTGATGCTTCAGTAGAAACAGGGACAGATGACTTCACTGAGGGCTGCTCTCCAGGATGGGCTGTGACATTTTCTCCCCGCGTCTCTGCTCTTATCCGAGGCCTGACCGCCCCAGGTCAGATTCTCTTAGATGGAGTTTATTTCTGTTGGTCAGCTGGCCTTTAAGAACACAGGGTCCTTTGAACAAACAGGCCTCAGCGCCGTTTCCCTATCTCTCTCATTTCACTCCCAATGGGAAATATTTTAGAGCTGGCAGTGTTTATCTCCTGTTACCTGCTCCATCTAAGGTACATTTCACAAATAGTGTACAAAATAGTGCTTAAAAGGAAAATAACTTCAAATAAAGTGGCCGCCTGTGACTGCAAGCGCATAACTGTGGTGTATTTTAAACGCAACACTTATCCAAAATTCTGAATTAATAAAAGTCATGAAGAAATATATAGACTAATATTTGTCTTCCTGCCTTGCTTAGTGTTTTTTTTTTTTTTTTTAAATAGCCACACTTTTGCTATTTAAACACTTATGACTTTTTCTTTAGAGTGCAACAGGTTCTGGAAGTAAAAATCCAATTGAATTTTCTCCAGGTGAATTGACTTTTAATGATGACTTTTAAACATTTAAAGATAACATACTGAGAGCAACGAGGTTATTGATTGATGGTATATGCTTTTGCTGAAGTAATCAGCCAGCATTATTTCAACTTATATTTGAAATATTCAGAATTCCAGGTTAAAAAAAAACTACATTAGCAATGATTCTGCTAAGAAATCTCTACCAATAAGAGAAAATCGATATGCAAATCATGCCAAAAGAGCACTTTAGTCCAGTCCTATGGAGCTCTGCTAATGTAATTAAATGATTCTCCCTATGCTCTCAACTACAATACACAAACACATATATGCATATTTTGCAATAAACGTAAAATATATTCTCAATCAATTCTTTACATCAATCAATTTATGTTTCTCTATCTTTTTTTATTTTGTCATTCGGAATGAGATTTTACCTTCCCTCATTTGCATTTTTTGTCTGATTTCTAATTTTTTTTTTTTTCAAATCAACTTTTGAAATGTTGTGATTGACCTTGTAGATGGTTGGTTTTGTTCATGCCTTATAACTCTTTAACAAGAACTTTTAAAATCAATTTGGGGGAAATGAATGGGGAAAAAACTGGAATCAAGAGCTCTAAAATAGCATTGAGCACTGTTCATGCCCTTACAACGAAATGAGTTCCTCACAAATCCACATCGTAGTTAACCTTCACACTTATCCATGCAACTCTGGCATTCCTAAATGGATAACCGTGTTCAAATGAATCGCTTGAATGAATGATTCAATTACTCACTCATAAAGACAAGCCTGCATTTTTTTTAAGCTGCATTTCTGAGGGAATCGATTTTGGGAATGATTAAATGAGTTACTTAGTCACTTGTTCCATTTCTGAATGAATCAGTGTTTTGAACTAATCAGTTGACTGTCATTTGCCGCCACCTATTTGGTGTAACTATGTAGCGTGCAAAAAGAATCCGTGACAATCCCGAACACGAATGCACAGCCACAGACAATCGGAGTGATACAAACTGTGAAAAAAATAATAAATAATAATATATAAAATAAAATAATAAAAAAAACAATGCAGCTGAACTGTATAAAGATCTCATTAAAAAAGAAACATTTTTTGTGCCTATTATTTTAGAGGCTATAGGGCTACTAAAGTGTCATATTCGTCAAAACTTCTTTTAGTTTCTGTGAAAAGGGCTCTACAGCGCGCCTTTCATGTTCTCCCGTGTAAAGAGTGTGTAATCCGTTAGATCATCCCTTTTCAGCATTTCAGCTAAGTGTCATATTCTCTCACCTCGTTAGCAACATAATGTTCATAGCGAATAACATTCAGATCTACGCCGCTAAAACCACTCATGGGGCCAAATGCTTTCTCAGCTTTCCGTCTCCCCTCTTTTTATCTTCATCTCACAACTTTACTTACATACAGCTACCTGATGCATGCAGCCCCAGAGATAATTTATGGTAATTGATGGCCGGATTTGGTGTGTGACCCGGAGCAGTGTTCAAGATAATTATGAGCTGTAGTGAAGACTCTCCCTTACTCAGTGAATACATGCATAAAACTCTGATTAATGAGCCGATTCGATAAAATCGGGTCCACCGTCACCTGTGTTGAAGGATGTTTCTCAGACATCAGAAGAGGTCATAGCACTTTGAGAAACTCATTAGGTCATGAATTTTGATTAATGCTGCATCATGGCAGATTACTGTAAATGGCATATTAATGGCATTTTCAGCAAGAAGTAGAAACAAAATGCAATACATTAGCAGCAAAAATAAAATAAAATATGAAAAAATATGGATATTTCAGGATAGACTATTTTAAATGTGCACTGAATCTCTCTGTGTGATGTCCAATAGCACAGATAATTGCTTTTATTGGCTGATACATCAGTGGATCCCTAAAAAAAAAAAAAAAATAAGTTTATGTATTAAATAACCATGTGGAATACTTGCCTATTTTTGGTAAATAAATCAACAAAATTAACAAATGAAAAGTACATAATTACCCCAATATGTCTACCATAGTAGAAACGGCACTGTATAAGCATTCAGATTGACATTTCTGTCATCAGGCTACTGACTTGCCTTAGTTAATATGCAGGCTACATAAAAGTAGCAACTTCATATCTATGGACCCATGACTAATAAGACAAAGCCTTTTTGGTCAGGAAAACACTTAAACTAATTCAAGTTCAAGGGTACCTTATTAGCACATCGCTCTGGTCTGAAATAACTGCTGTTTGCTGCAGCCCTCCGTTTCGACCCAGAAGACCGTCGATCGCGAGGAAAACCAAAGAAGCGGTGGATGGATAGCATCACTCAGGACATGCACGCCAAGCCTTTGGTAGTAACCTTTTTGACAAAGATAATAAATGTTAGTTTATTCTGCTTTTAACTCAAACTTTGAAGATCGTTCTTATTTTGGATTTTAGTTCATAAAAGGGATACATTAGCTATTTCATATATTTTTCTACTTTGTACAACTAGTGCAACACAATTAGTTTTAAAATTGGTTAAAAAATATTGAGATTCACATTGGTAAATATGATCATTCCCACAAAACTTCTAGACATATCTTCTTTTTTTTTCCCTAACATGATCATCATTTTGTTAGTCACGTGCTAAATAGCTCTATCCATAATGAATTCTCACATAGTTGTTTAAATATGATCTGATTATCTGTGATTTGCTGATTTGCAGTGGAATTTCCCTTTCAGTGAAAGCAGGATTATACTTGATGTCAGAAAATGTAAAGTAAATCCCATGAAAAACACTCAAAAATGTACTTTCATTGTCTTTGAAATGATAATTACAGCCAGAATGTAATGACGTACATTTCAATTTATGTTGCACTCAAAATCTCAGCATAAAAATAACAAAAAGCACTATATAAAGGGAAGTGATTGTTGTCATGGCAATAGCAGCAGTGCTGATGGTGTTAGCAATTAGCTGTGGATTTGTTAAAGGGCAGTCCTTCAAAGAAAGACACTGCTCATTAGCATGCATTATTACCAAGCTAACATTGGCTATTGATTCCTGTACTTGGCATGTTCTATAACTCACTTCCCAGTCCTGTCTCAAACAGTTTTCCTCGCCGTGTCTCGTTCCCCAGACAGACATAACCAGACCCCCTTTATGTTCTCAAAGCAGAATTAGTTCTGAGCCTGACATGGAGCTTTACGAATCTGACTTAAACTTCCCAGAGAGACTCCAAATTGTAATTGTCATTGCTTTTTTCCAGTTAGCATGTCTGTTCCCAAGGTTTGGTTTGTTAGTGTGGCCCATTGTGATGAATAGGAATGCTAAAAGATAGCTTTTTCCAGTTATATTGTTCTGTTTCATAAAATGCAATTATAGAAGACCATATGAAGGTTTAATGGAATGCTAAAGGTCGTGATGGCTAGCTCTGCTTACAAGCACCCTTGCACCCATTAAACACAGTAGAACAGCAGCGATTGGAAATCGAAACTCTGGTCTTAAACCCAGAGGGTCGCCTGAAAAGCGAATGGAGCAGGGGGTCTTCGGTCAAACGCAGCGGGGTGTATCCATCCCCCACACTGACATTGATGATTTTCATTCTTTCAGTGTGGAGATCACTGTTTATGTGTATTGATGTCTCCTGATGCCAATAGCGATTGGTGTGAGTTGTATTTAAGTTACCAGCCTAAAAGGTTAACCGATTCTTGGATCCTCCCCCCCCCCCCCTCCACTTCCCCCTTCACTCCCCCCCCCCCTCCACTTCCCCCTTCCCCCTCCCACCTCCACTTCTCCCTTCCCCCTTCCCCCTTGCTCAGTGTCTCCTTTTTTGTTATTGATTTCATTTCAGATTTTCTTTGGAACACAAATGAAGATGTTTTTAATGAAATCTGAGTGACGGCCATTCGCAACTAACACTTTGACGCTTCAAAAAGTTCATGAAGAGATCGTAAAACTAATCCACATGAATTGAGCGGTTTAGTCAAGGTTTATGAAGAGACTCGATCGCTTTATATGATGAACAGATTTAATTAGGCTTTTATTCACATAAAACATTCATCGCCACACACATCAGTTGTGGTAAATGGAAGCTCAAGTATGTTCGGTTGACGTGCGAGAACCAATGAGGTTCATTCTTGTGTTGCGCAGCACGTTTGAGCTTCAGCAAGAACCAATGAGATTCATTCTTAGGTTACACAGCATGAGTCTGTTCTCGCCCATCAAGCAGGTTCGGTTTAGTTTCTGTTTTTGTTCACTGATGAATGGATATTTTAATAAAAGCCTAAATCAATTCTGTATATATAAAGCGATCAGAAAAGTTGGACAAAACTTCTCAATTCATTTGGATTACAATCTCTTTATAAACTTTTTGAAGCATTACATTTGTGGTGGATTAGCTGTCAATGGAGGAACAGAAAGCTCTCAGATTTCATCAAAAAGATCTTCATTTGTGTTCATTTGTGTTTTATATGCACAGCAATAAAAATGAAGAAACTAAGTGGGGTCCAATAGTTTCAGGTCACACTGGAATTTTGGGTATATATATTTTTCTTTTAAATTTGGAACTTAATAATTTTCTGGCCAATTAAAAAAAAGAAATAGTTTTTATTATTACCATTAGCCTATATTTTTATTTTAATAAAACGATTGAAAAAAAATTTAAGCTCACAATAAGTTGTAGAATATGCATTGTTATTAAATTGACTTGAAACGGATACTCTTTGACTTAACTAGATGTTTTCATTTTGAAATCAATCAAGTAACCCAATCAAACAGGACTTTCACTTCCCATCATGCTTTGCAAAGGGTCTGAATTGGGACAGCAAATGTTGAAATGAAGTGTTATTTAATGATTTTTTTTTAGCAGGATGTGAAATGGAGAGACTTGTTAATATTTAATGTTCTATTACGTTGTTATTTAAAGGTTTCCGGTTTGTTAGTGGTTTTTGGGGTTACCATTGTGGTGAAGTGATGAGCTTGTGATTGGGTTGAGGACCTGTTAATAAGAATTTGAAATGTTGTAATATTGAATCAAGCAATATGATAATCATTTGATGCAACCAGTATCGTCACAGGTCTTTAAACATTGAACATCATGTAATATTAAGTTTGTTGTTATGTAAATCACAGGATTAAACAAGAAGTATTAATTGTAGGATTATTTGAATAATTCAGTTCAAATAAAAACCATTTATTTAAGTTAAACTTAAACCATTCACTCATGTTAAATGAACACAATTGATTCTAGTTATTTGTACATGGTTGATTCAATTGGGTTACTTGTTTTAATAAACGTGGAACCATTGTCCATGACTGAATCATGTTCAGCCAAAGAGCTTTTTTTTTGTATAAATGCAAATGTGAACACATTTCATACTTTCACACCCCAATTTATGGCATAGAATACATAACATGGTTAAACAAATGTGATTCAAATTGAATAATGAGGCATGCACATCAATAAAAATAAAAATAAATAACCTTTCTTCAAAATCTACAGGTGCACTGGAGTGAATGAATTCCTCTGAACGATGAGTAGAGCGAGCTGAGCATACAGAAAGCACATCATCACTTAACCTGGCCTCATGTGCTCATATATTGTTCCTGTCCAGCTTCAACTCGGCTGCCATATTGATAGTGGACATACATGTCCTGTCACAACAGATATAGGTCACACGGGAACTCTTACAGCATTTTGCTTGACCGGATTGACTAGCTTGTCTAACATGGGACAAGGTTAGAGTAGGCTCTTGTGTGAAATAAGTGAGTCGAGGGGATGCTGGGAAGCGTATGGTGCTGTACAACACCCTCGAGACCAGCAGACGGGTCAGCGAACTACAGCTGAGACCAGGGGTCTGTTAATGGAGCAGGGCGACAAAAACAAAACCAAGAAGGAAAGAGTTTTTTCTCTTGTATATACCTGGTGTGAGACTTGCCATTTCCTCAAATATGAAATTGTGAGGAAAAAAATATGCTTGGCATTTGGAAAAACTGCTGAATCCAGACCTCCGAATAAGTGAGAACACTTACTCAATTGTTACAAAAAAATTCAGATAATGTGAAAAGGGCCGCTAGCCCATTTTGTAGAATGGTGAAAAAAGGTGCTCCGGCAGTAAAGAAGAATGTGTCCTGATTTCTCGTTCTGACTGACAGGGAAATTTATGCTCCGTCAGTAAAGAACATGTGTCCTGATTTTCCATTCTGACTGACAGGGAAATTTATGGAATTATACATAATGGATTTAAATATGATAAAATGTGCAAAGCGGAGTTGAGTTTAACTTTATTCCTAAAGGGAAATAGTTTAAAGGTTGCTTTTTCACATAGGAGACTGAAATGTTACTGAGAGCTCAAATTTTGCACACACATATATATATATATATATATATATATATATATATATATATATATACATATATATGGATTGACCAGCCTGTGTTACTTCCGGTGCCAGAGCTTGGGATTCAATCCAATAGCCACTCTGATCTTATACAGTATCGGCATCCACAATACATGTATTGTGGATGCCAATACATTGCAGGTCCATTTATATGGCCATAAGTGTACAAAGAGAACAGCTCCGAGGTTACTCAATAACACATGAACAGGTTTTAGCCCACAGGGCCAGCATAAGTGAAGATCAGAGTGGGTATTGGATTGATTCCCAAGCTCTGGCACCGGAAGTAACACAGGCTGGTCATTACAGGTGAAAGATAAAACCGTGCACTGGATTTCATGCATTCAGTGCACATTGAAAACATCTCTCTCATGGCCTCTTATGCTGTTAGCTGACGTAATATGTTTTGTGCTCTTGGGGTCAGGTCACATGGGCTGAGCCAGATTTGTATGGAGGCAGCATGAGTTCTCTCCAGGTGAGACGTGTTTACTTGCATTAATAATGGAAAATCAGAAGAAATAAGTGCTTTTGTATATATATGTATATATATACTTTTTGTGTGTGTGTGCTTTGCTTTTCCAGATCTCTAACCATGGTAAAATCCCTCTAATATATAGCAATAAGGCGCTAATGCTACCTAATTGCATTTATCACAAATAATATCACAAAATATTATTGTGGCATAAAATAAACATTCATTCATGCATTCATATATATTCTTCAGCTACAGTCTGTTTAACACCTATCTGACATCCATTTTACCACAGGGTGTAAAATTCCTCTAAAAGCTTGTCATTTCAGATATGATTCCATTTCAGATTAACGTTGATGGGGTCGGATAGAGGCGGGAAACCAGATCCTTATTCTGTTTGTCATTCTGACCTCACTAGACCTGACTTTTCTCCTGATGGTGCTCCTCCGGGTCACTGTATGGCAAAGAAAATGATCATTCCAAGGTGAGAGGTCAGAATACAGCTGAAAGCAGTCCCATTAATCGGCAAGCGTAGTAGCTGTCAAACCAATAAGTTGTTGTTTTGTCATGCGTCCGTTTAAATGGCCAGAAAACCTCTGTCCTGAAACAACCTCTTAAACCGTTACAACTCCATGTCAGTTCAGCACAAGCAGTTACTTGGCTTATTTTACTCCTAAATCTTTTAAGTAATTTGAGAGCACCATTTCATATGCCATCTGAAAATTATTACACAGCAATAACTGGGACATAAGGGATTCATTGTCAATGAGTAAAATTAATCTATTGTGACTAAAGCTGATATAAAGTCAGAGAGAAGCACTTTTAATCACTCTTCAGTCTTTAGGATCTCGCTGCTGTCTGCCAATACGGAAAATAGGTTTTTTATTGCAAGGTTTAACCTATTTCAGTCTATCTACTTAAAAATACCCATGTTTAATTAAACATGTTACTTTCTGTTTCTGTGTAATTATTTGTGTAATTTACTAGCAATTTCTGAATAAAAAATTGAGTACATGAACTCGCCATAATGAAAAAAAATGAAGAAAAAAAAAAACGCTGAAAATTTAAACAAAAAAAACTAATTGGAAGACCTTGCCATAGTATGTCTATATAAAGTATACATACATATATATATATATATATATACACACACACACAGACGTCTATTGTTATGGTTTGGTGGCTTAGAAAGCGCACAAAGAAAGAGAAAAACACAGAACACGGAGTATAATGGCAATGAGGACACTAAACAGGAACAGATGGACAAAGATGAACTAATCAGTACTGTTTAAAGGAAGTTTGCAAAATCTTTTGAAGTGATAAAAGAACTAAACATTTTCTGCAAAACAATGTATTTCTGGGATTGGTCCAGTATATTTTTAGAGGCTCAATTTCAGACGTTAATGGCTTTTGCCATGACCGTCCTCAGAGAATAGCTAACTCCTTGAGAGCCTTTAATTGTCTGTAGACCAATCTCAGATTTTTCTGTTATTTCCATGTAATTGCACACATCTTCCTGCTCAGTGTAAAAGCCCTTCAAAAACACACTCTCGTCTCAGCCTAAACATCTCTCCCGAGGTGCCATTGCCCAGATTTTTGACAAGGGATGAAAAAAGCAGGATAAAGCAAACTAAAAAGTGAAATTGCTCTGTACGGTATCAAGTTTTAAAATCATCTCTCACAAATCCAAAACTGTGTACAAGATGCACAAGGGTAAAAAAAAAAAAAAATGTCTGTCTGAACTTTGTTTACAAAAAATTTTACTTGCATGTGGTAGTAGATTCATTTGAGTGACATTTATTGTAATTGATTAGATTATAAATAAAAACTGAACAATGTATTATGTACTGGATGTATTATGTTAAGAATTTGTTGAAAAGTTCATTGCAACCCTTGTGAGGCTGATGCTTAATGTATATTTCTGTGCGAGGCACGTAGATTTTGTTTGCACAGGATTTGTTTGTTAGCTCTCCGTCTGAGATCTATTAAGCCCAGCAGAGTAGATATTATCGTACGAGAGTGCACATTAAATGCCACATTTCGTCTGGGTAGTCATTATTGTATGTGTTGGTTTATGTTGGCAATGGAAAACAATAAAACGAATGCTATACTAGAGCAGGTGGTGTGCAGCAGAAATGTCTTTACTGTATCCAAACACAGTGAATGGGAACTAAGTTCAGCACCCCGTCTGAGCGGGATGAGTTATCAGCGGTAGGCCGGAAGCAGGTGATTTACTGAAGATAGGGCAACCTGTCACTGTGCATCTAAGCTACAATCTGAACCAGTAAAAATGTCATCAGTGAGCAGAATATATCTGGTTACAAAAGTCTGCTTTTCTAGTCAAAGGCATCCTAATCAGACACCAACAGCACTTAAAAACAAATTAAAATGAATAAATAAATACAATTTGTAGCGATTGATCCAGTTGTAATGCAGTTCCGTCTGCTTTTTGTTGCTTTTCACTGAATAATAGGCTACTTTATATAAGTCGATTAAAAATTGCACTTTAGGTGATAACAGTTGTCAACCCCTGATCATGTTGAAGAGCATATTAAAATGCATTTAATTATGATGAAAATAATATCATGAATTAAAAATGTACATAATCTAATTCAACCCATTGAGCGCCGGTAAAACTGAATGGCACGCGCAAAACTGGTGAACAGTGTTCCTTTTAAATGTATTGTAATGCATTACAATATTGAGTTACTCCCTTAAAAAGTTAACTAATTAAATTCCACAGTTTTTATGAACAGTTACTTTTGCATTACTTTTTCTCACCTGGGCTTAGCTTGTTCGATTTTTAACAACAAAAATGAATCAATTACTTAATTAAAAAAGTATTTTTGGCAAATGTAAAGGCACTTTCACACCAAAAGTGAAATGAATAAGACTCAGGCTGAAGGAAAAGGGTCTTCTTTTTCAGGCTGAACTTTTGGAAGTATAGGACACAGGAGAAAAAATGTTCAACACTCTTATTTCAGGAATACAATTTTAAAATTAAACACAAATGTGATGTTTATCTAAAGTCATTTTTACTTATTAGTACGGTTAAATTTGATCCTCTTATTTCAGTGGTAAAGACATGGTTAATAAAGTGAGATTAAAAACAAAGTATATTTGTGAAACTCAATATTTGTGTATTGAGTTTCACTGGTTTTAATCTTTTTGAGGGACATTGAATCTGTTTTTGTGCAAGTGAGATGAGTAAACTCATGCTGACATTTAGTCTTGAACTACAATAACCATCACTTACTCCAGATTTCTCTCAACATGGAGGTGTGTCTGTCAATAAATAGGAAAACATAGCAACGCATTATTAATTTGAAAAAGTAACTCAGATATTTTGTTGTAAATTAAAAAGAATAATGTGTTACTTTAGTTAGGCTACTTGAAAAAGTAATCTGATTACGTAGCTAACTCGAGTTACTTGTAATGCATTACCCCCAACACCACTGGTGAATTCACTCCTGAAAAGAAGACAAGATTTATGGTTTTGGGTGTCCCCGTATATATAGTGTGCATGGCAGGAACAGAAGGGCCCAGAATCAGCACTTTTCACTGGTGAGCAAGTGGACTGTCTGTTCTGTGAGAACGAACACTCAAAAGAATAAGTGGCGAACCCTCCACACGGCTCCTCAAACACTCGCGCTGAAGCAAGCACGGAGCTCGCTGAAAGATGGCGCGAGAGAGGCAAAAGGTGAAGAGGAGGACATTCACAAACATCTGCTGAACAGAACCCACCTGAGGAACAAGAAAAATAACATCTCCGCGAGATGATAATCGCCTTGACCTCCACGGCAATTATTTTACCGAGTCTCTCAGTCTCAGCCTCCACAATTATGCTCCTAACATCTCTTTCCCCCAGAGCAGTCATTTGCATATAATTAGCGACTGTCGACTTCGACGCTACTGCTGGAGTCTGCGTGTCTGAATGGGATCCGAATCCAAATGCTAGTAGTAGCTATTCAACTCATTTCGTCAGGTTCAATGCGGACAGGTGCGCTACGTTCCCCAATCTTCAGTCCTCATTATCGTTTAACGAGTTCTCCATCTCGCTCTTTTTCCCCTCACCCTCCTCCACAAGACGTACCAGTGCCTTCCACTGATTTGCGTAGTTTTTTCCTCGAATTTACAGTGGATTAAAAATGAAATCCTGGCCGCTAAAGTACATAATCTTCTGCCTATTGTAGGCTTTTTGCTCATTCTGGTAATCCCTTTTTGACAGCTCGGCTCAGAAAGACCCGCGGCGTGGGTGTCCTGAAAATGTCCCTGTCCATCCACCCCCCCCCCCCCACCCACCCACACTTATTGACATCGCCTTACGATTGGTTTTCATCCAAATCCCCATTTTGCACGATTGTTTGAAATGCTAATAAATTGCATGCGTGCGCTGTTGATCTCTCTATTTGTTCTCAATTTACATGTGAACAAAACACTGTTTCACTTAAAATATAATAGAATACAATACGAGTTTTTATTAAAGCAATAAGACACCATGCTTGGTGGTGTTGTTTGATACATTCACTGATATATATTTTTAGTGGTCATCTTAATAAGTGAGAGTGTGAAAAGTGTTTGAAGAGACTTTGTTTTCTAAATGTCCACTGTTACATTGCTTTAACTTTAATAGGTTAAGCAGGTTTCAACTTTTTTATGTTATAAGATTCAACTCATTTAAAAAAAATGTATGTCATTTAAGTCATTTCAACTTGAAGGGGCTATATGTAATTTCTAGCAGCCTCTAGCGGTGATGTTTCAGATTGCAACCAATTTTTACAAGAGCACTAGTGCTCGAACTCATAGGCAATACCGTCTTATTACGCAAATATCTCGGGAACTGAGTTTGTTGGAATCATCTAGTCGAGCTGAAAAGAACCATATAAGTTTCATAATTTTTGTGGTGTTTTCGCAGAGATATTAGCCGAAAACCATCGGGCGCGCTGCAAAATTGCGGACGCCGGTGACGTCACGATCTCAGAAGAATATCTCTCGTATCTCTGGAACGCGAAGACCCAGAGAGGTCAAATTCGGGGGAGGAGTCGTCTTGGGAATATTCATCAAAGATTGACCGAGATATAAGCCGAAAAATGTGTGCCTTTGACTCGACGTAACTCCCTGACCGTCTACAAAAAGGAGAGAGCCTTCACATAGAAATAGGAATACTGGCCTTCAGAGGTAATAGCAAAACTCGACAAGTGGATCATTGTAATGTGTGATTACAACCCTTCACACACAGGCAATAAAAAAGGATTCGTTTTAGTAGAAAAGTTATATATAGCATCTTTAAATGACATTAAACTGACTTTAAAAATGAGTTGAATCTTGTATAATATAAATTGAAAACTTATATTAACTTATTTTGATGAGTTGATTGTACTTAATTTAAGGCACCAATTTTTTCTTCACAGTGCAGGGTTCAATCAGTTTTTAACATTTGATAATGTATTATTATTATGTTTTATTTACCTCCATCCACCTGCTGATCTAACAGCGTGTCTAATGAATGATGGACAGGTCCAAGATCAAATTCAGATAACAAGTGCTGTTTTTTCCTCCATCTCATTTGATCAATTTCCTCCTTCTTTTCCTCCTCTCTTGGACAGATGCTGCCAGGGGCATTAGCACAGTGGCATCGTGAATGCTCTGCCAGCTCCCATCAGCGCATGCCTGGCATCTGAGGCTCACCTTGACCGCCTGGTGAGAAAAGAACGGGCTCTGGCTTCTCTCCCAGATTCTCCTTCCTCCTGCTCTGATCTAGATATGGACCCAAAGCATGTGCGGCAGTCAAATGCAAATTGTGACAATCACCAAGCAGGTCTATTACAGTCAGATTTACCACTGCTGGGAAGCACAGTAGGTAACGCAGAGCTACAGTTGTTATGCCAACTGTGTTCCAAATACCTAATTGTAGAAACACCATCAACTGGCTTCTGCTGCACAGGTGGACATGTGGTTTAAAGACCAGCAGACCAGGAAAAGGGGAACGTCTCGGTTACGTATGTAACCCTCGTTCCCTGAGTAGGGAACGGAGACGTTACGTCGGATGACGACGAATGGGGTTTCGCTTAGAAAGCCTATCAGCTTCGAGTATTTAAAAACGAGCCAATGGCAATGAAATGCCATGGGTCTGCGGAATTTGCATGACGTAACTCCGCCCCACCTCGTGGGTATATAAGGAGGACGCCAGCAACATGCAGTTATGTTTCTTCGCTGAGGAGCCAAGACTGAACTCAGGCAATCCCCGCGGTACAGCGTAAGTGGCAGGAAGACGTAACGTCTCCTTTCCCTACTCAGGGAACGAGGGTTACATACGTAACCGAGACGTTCCCTTTCGTTGTCACTCCGAGTTACGTCGGATGACGACGAATGGGGTTACCAGTCTAATCACGCCACCTTCACAGCTGTCTTCCAGTGCCCTGCGTAAATCTGAGCCCTCGATATATGTTAGGACGAAGGACCCCTATTTAACACAGGAATACCAAGGTACACTGGGAAGCATATCCCATAGCTTTAGAGGAAATATGCAATTATCACCAACCCAGTGGGGGGGGGGGGCATTTGAGAATACACATATGACCCGAAGGAAACATATGGAGAAACTCTGAGGTGTCCAGCCGCAGGTGGAATATTTCAACCTCAGGGGTGGCAAGGTGGCTTGCCGAGGGAAAGACACATGCTCAGAGAGGCTTACAGTGGAAATACACGTGTGGGGGTAGCTCCGGGGAGGGACCATGCACACGGGAGGCACCTAGCCGACGCCCAGGCAATAGACACTGGCGCTAGCATCAGGGGTGCTGGAGGAACTCAGGGCTTTCGGAGAAGCTCACCTGAGCAGAATATCGCACGTATCCAGTCCGTGGAGTGGAAGGGCGAGCAAGCGAAGACACCTGAGCGGGTCCGGTACTAGCTAGTTGAAGCGAGTACATGAGAGGACACTGGCTCCACTCGGAGATTATAGAATCTGGCGAATGTGTTCGGTGTCGCCCAGCCTGCAGCTCTGCAGATGTCTGCTAGCGAGGCACCATGTGCTAGAGCCCAAGAGGATGCCACACTCCAGGTGGAGTGAGCAGTCACAGCAAGGGGGCACGGTCGACCTTGCTGTTGGTATGCCAAAGCAATGGTGTCCACTATCCAGTGAGACAACCTCTGCTTTGAGAGAGCCTTTCCCTTCAGCTTCCCACCATAACAGACAAAGAGCTGGTCTGAGGTCCTGAAACACTGCGTCCTGTCTACATAGGCGCGGAGAGCACGTACTGGACAGCGCAGTGCCAAGGCTGGGTCTGCCTCCTCCGAGGGCAGCGCTTGCAGGTTCACCACCTGGTCCCGGAAGGGAGTGGTAGGAACCTTGGGCACATATCCAAGCCGGGGTCTCAGGATCACGTGAGAGTAAGCCGGCCCGAATTCCAGGCACGCTTCGTCAACGGAGAATGCGTGCAGGTCCCCGACCCTCTTGAGAGAGGCCAATGCAACCAGGAGCGCTGTCTTCATTGACAGGAACTTAAGCTCCACTGATTGCAGAGGCTCAAAGGGAGCACTCTGCAGGGCACTTAAGACCACTGAGAGGTCCCAAGAGGGGGCGAGAGGAGAACGAGGAGGATTCAGCCTCCTCGCCCCCCTCAGGAACCGGACGATCAGGTCGTGCTTCCCTACGGACTTACCTTCCACTAAGTCGTGGTGTGCGACAATAGCGGCAACATAAACTTTGAGGGTGGAGGGAGACAGCCTTCGCTCCAACCCATCTTGAAGGAAGGAAAGCACGAAACTGATCGAACACCTCCGGGGGTCTTCTCGGCGAGAAGAGCACCAGTTGACGAAGAGGTTCCACTTCAACGCGTAGGCGTGCCTCGTGGACGACGCTCTAGCGGAAGTGATGGTAGCCACCACTGTAGGTGGTAGGGAACTCAAACCTGCCCCGTCCCGTCCAGGAGCCACACGTGGAGGCTCCAGAGATCGGGACGAGGGTGCCACAGGGTGCCCCGTCCCTGAGAAAGGAGGTCCTTCCTCAGAGGAATTGGCCAAGGAGGTGCTGTCGCGAGGAGCACTAGTTCGAAGAACCAAGTCCGGGTGGGCCAGTACGACGCAACCAGAAGGACCTGCTCCTCGTCCTCCCTGACCTTGCGCAAGACCTGCGCAAGAAGGCTCACTGGGGGAAACGCATATTTGCGGCCCCGCGGCCAGCTGTGCGCCAGCGCATCCGTGCCGAGCGTGCCCTCGGTCAGAGAATAATACTGGGCGCAATGGGTCGAGTCGTGGGAGGCAAACAGATCTATCTGTTTGCCGTGGACCACGGGGGTCGGCAGCCTTACCCAAAAACCAATCGTCCAGCCGCGAGCGCTCAGGACAGGGTGGAAGCCTCCACTCTAGACCGATGCTCGCGGCTGCCCGGGAAAGCATAGCCGTCATTTCCGGATCCGATTCAGGCACAACCGTATGCACACCGGAAGGTGGCAGCTGCGCTGAATCTTCACTTCCGGAAGACTCAAGCCCACCTTGTGATGCTGCTACAGACATTGCATCTTCCTCTGTAGCTTCAACCGAAACTCGGAATCGGAGGTTCACTAGCGGGCACCGTCACTGAAGAGGGGGGCTGGGGTCGCGGACACATAGTCGGCGCCTGGTTCCAGACCGTAACCCTCAGGTCACCCTGGCCAACAGCCGAAGTAGCACTCCTCGGGGGAGCGTTAGATCGGGGTGTGGATGAGGGGACTCTCACTCTTGCAAGTTCATTGAGTCTCGACCCTAGTGACGCGATGGTCATGTTCCCGCAGAGAGAACATGACTCATCCACGAGCGCTGCTCTAGCGTGATCCATGCCCAAACACACTAGACAGCGCTCGTGCCCATCAGAGTCAGACACAAATCTGCCGCAACCAGAAGTGCACGGGCTAGGCATCTTTAAAAAGACATGCCGCGTGCAAGCTCTTTTAAGAGAGAAACACTCTAGTGTTGAAGCGCCCGGGGAGACACGCACTCTCTGGCAAACCACTGCACAGATAAGCAGGAAGCGCGCGCTCGCTGGATATCGCCGTCTCACCAACACCAGAGGAACTCGTTCGTGAAGCTGACAGTTCAGAGATGGCTTTGTGGAGAGAAGAGAGACTCTTGGCTCCGAAGCAAAGAAACATAACTGCATGTTGCCGGCGTCCTCCTTATATACCCACGAGGTGGGGCGGAGTTACGTCATGCAAATTCCGCAGACCCATGGCATTTCTTTGCCATTGGCTCGTTTTTAAATACTCAAAGCTGATAGGCTTTTTAAGCGAAACCCCATTCGTCGTCATCCGACGTAACTCGGAGTGACAACGAAAGGGAACTGGGAATTATGAGGCGGAAAAAAAAAGAAAAAAAAAACTTCACTGTTTAAAAGTTTGTGGTCTGCGAGTTGTTTTTTTTTAAAGAAATTAATACTTTTGTTCAGAAAGGATGTATTAAATTCATCAGAAGTGACAGTAAAGACATTTAAAAATTGTATTTAAAATAAATCCGCTGTTCTTTTGAACTTTATATTAATGAAAAACAACTTTAGAATGATTTCTGAAGGATCGTGTGACACTGAAGACTGGAGTAAAATTTTAAATTGTAATAAGATTTCTACAATATTACTGTTTTACTTTTAATCAAGAAAATACAGCCATAGGAGACTTCTTTCAAAAACATTAAAAGTCTTACTGAGCCCAAACCTTTGAATGATGCGTATGCAATCAAAAATATTTATAATTGATATTTATTTTTTGTAATTTATGAAGATAATACAATATTTATAACATTTCATCAAAAATCCATTAGGCCTATCGTCGATCAATATATCGATGTTTAATATCGATGTTTAATATATTTAATAACAATTGTAATTGTATATATATATTATATTAGGGGTGTAACGTATGTATTCGTCCCAGTCCATCACGGTTCTATACAGTCAGTCGACGAATACAGTCAAGTCACAGGTGATAATTTGGCATTGTGACGATTTGTCTCACTACTTGTCCAGTGATGAAATATGCATGTCCTGGAAATGGGAAGCCTCAGGTCCCGCTTCACTCACTGTCTCCTCGTGGAAAGGTGAAGTAGGCTTAGTAATATTATACTGAAGAAGCATAATATTGAACTTTGTGCATCTGCCATTGTCAGCACATGTTAATGAACTCTCACGCGCAAAGACAATTGACCGTTCAATGCTCCTTAGGAGTTAATCACCATTAAACAAGAAGAAGAAGAAGAATTGACTGTTCGCAAAGACCCGCCGCCACCCTTTAGTTACTCTTGCTATGTCCGACAAGCCACACCGCTCTCACACCACATTATGTTCTCACGCGGAAAAATACATCGCGGAGCAGAGAGGAGACTGACAACACACTGACAGTCAGGACAGACCAGGTTAGTTATGATATGAAACAGTCTCAACTTTCAAATTTGGTCTTTTTTTAAAGAAATTTAAACAATGAATACCGTTTTGTGGCTCTTTAATGTGTCTGACATATTGCTATAGAGCCTCAGTTAAAGCTGCTCGTGAACCGATCATCTCTTCCTTCTAGTTAATTTGTAGCATCAAATAAACATAATAAGAACATAAGAAGGAATGTTGTTTTAACTGCGGAAAGACGTCAGTACACTCCGTTTTTCAAGTTCAAACCCTCCAACGTTAACCTAATTAACTCTCCTGACTGCTTTGTCGGACAAAAATGGCAGATGGCGGATTATGATTGGTCAGATCTCTGTCAATCAAACTCCCTGGCTGCGAAGGGTCGAATAAATCGTAGGCTACGCACAACACGTCAATCAAACCAATAAGTTTGAAAACAGCCATTACATGTAAATTTGGGGCTGGACATGTAAATAAACTGAACTTGTATTGAACCATGACCCCAAAACTATTATACTATTATTAAACTAATATATTATATATTAAAAATATTACAACAACTAAAAAATCACGCATAGGCCTACACACACACACACACACATATATTTCTTTTCAAAGTTTTACAATTCCTGAAGATTAAATTATTTTCTCCATTCTAATACATTAAAAAATCTACATTTTGTGTTGTTGATGACTGTTTCACATATCACATTACAGAAGTAAAAAAAGCTTTGAATGCATGTCATGTTCACTTTAGTTCAATGCTAATCAGTTTTCAACTGTTGCTAACTATCCTGAACTCACTTGTGATGCTCGTTATTCGGATAAAACTGACTAGACGATGTTTGAAGAGTCAACTAATGACGCTCGTATGGTAATATCTCAATTTTGCAGCGTACCAGCTCAGTGAGGGCTCGCCACAGTTAGCCATGTTCAAACGGGCGCCACCGTGTGCAGGGCTTGCTCTCCCTGGCATCGTACAATGCTTAAAACGCCATCGGCGGTCTGGTCTAAAAAGGCCCTCACAGGAAGGAGGGCTTATAGCACCCATGTAATCCATTACCATCAAGCACAGCAAACAAACCCGCCCCGAGAGGAAAAAGTGTGTGCGTTTGAGGATCGCATGAGGTGGGGAACTCCATTTGTATACTTGTTAGCGGGCCCAAAGGATAAGGCTTATTTTTACCAGGTATGGATTTAAACAAAGAGTCGGACTCTGAGTTAGCTTTAAGCTAATCTAAGATAAACACAGCCCTAAAGGATTTTAATTAGAGTGGCTCCATGCCCACCATGGGGCCTCCTGATCCTAGCCGCTAATGACTACCTTTCTTCATTTTCCCACTGTTTATATAAAATACAGTTCAGAGTGGCTAAATTGATCGTTTCCATTGACCTAGTCACCCCCGTAGACTTTAACCAACAGATGGTTACACAATCCCCCAAAGTACTTATTTAATACACTTCTTCCCCAAAGCACCTGTGTTTGTGCCCCGCAAGCACATGCTTCTGATTTCTGAAGGAAGATTTCATGTGAAACTAGAGACTGCAGTAATGATGCTGAAAATTCTGTGGTGCCATCACAGGAATAAAGTAGGCTACATTTTAAATTATATTAAAATAGAAAACATTCATTTTAAATAGTAATAATATTATACAATATATTTTTTTAATTATATTAAAATAGAAAACATTTATTTTAAATAGTACTAATATTATACAATATTTTTTTAATTATATTAAAATGGAAAACATTTATTTTAAATAGTAATAATATTATACAATATTTTTTTTATTTTTAATAAAATACATTAAAAAACATACCAACCCCAAAATGTAAAACAGTAGTGTGTGTGTGTAAATATGTAAATATACAAAAATAAACCAACACAGAAAATAACTTATAAGTGCCTTTGTTAATCTTTTTGTTTCCTAACATATGTCTTTCCAGATTTTATTTCTCGCACCATTTATACGTCACAAAAGCTTTTTTTGTTTCTTTTTATGCTTTTCTATATGATCAAATCTTACTAAGCCCAACATTTTAATGGTAGTTTATGCAATATACATGATTATAATTTTATAATTCATTTTATACATTTTAATTTAGTAATTAATTTGATTTATACACCTAAAATGATTCATTAACTCTTTCCCTGCCATTGACGGAATTTTCCGGCAATCCATGTTTTCACTGTTATGCTGGTAGGGGCGCTATTATGCATCTTAAACAGCGTTTAAATCAAAACTTCTTACAATAACAAATAAAATGTTAAACCCAATAAGAGGTATAGGACTGTGCAAGCTTTTTGGGTATTGATGGACGCAATCAACTCCATCTATGTTTTGAATCGTTCTGAATCCAATCTGGACGTAGTCTTTGACAAAAAAGTGATTTTCTCAGCTTTCTTAATGAAACTTACTCACATTTAAGTGTTGATAAGAAAAAAAATGCATGAAGCTAAAAGAAAAATTTAGAGGCTCTATTCTTTCTTTTGATATATTGCATGTTCAGGTATTTCAGAATATTAACCACCCCTGTGTTACTTTCCCCCTAAAGTAGACCTACAACAGTTCCCCCAAATATCACAACAAAGATATTTTGTTCAAAGTGGAATTTAAATAGGTAATGGGGGAATTGTTGAGTTAAAAAAAACTGAGAAACATGATCTTAAAGCAGGTCTTTGAAAACAGGTGGCTTTAAACATTCATCTGTGTAAATTAAGCGCTTTACACACAAACTCCCGCCTCGGGGTAACAGTAAATGACTATTAGCCAAGCGTGATGACCTTGGCACAGCATAAATGCTAAATAGTGCCACATGGATATACTTACAGTAGCTACAGGGTATGCGTTCTAAAAGACAGGAAAATAATATACACAAGTGTCATTCTACCCGCTTGCTTCATCTTCCTGGAGCCCGAGGAGATGAGTGAACTACACTTTGTCATTTCGTGTCAGCAGATATAATTAAAGTTTGGCAGAGAGCTTCTCCAGAATGTCCATGTGTCCCGCTGTTGTAGTATATCTGTCACGCAGAAGAGTTCGACCTTAGGCTATTAGCTCCAGATATCACCCTTCCATTTTCACCCATTAAAGCTCCAAAAAAGATGAAACTCACTAAAAGTGTGTCACCCCTGTCCACGGTCAAACATGTCCCGTGTTTAAATGCATTGGTTGGGGAGCTAAATTACAGCTAAAATCTCGATATCTGAACACACACACACACATATGTGTGTATATATATATATATATATATAGACAGAGAGAGAGAGAGAGAGAGAGAGAGAGAGAGAGAGATTGTCGTCAGCTTTTAAAGAAATTCATAGTTTTATTCACCGAAAATGCATTAAATTGATCAAAAGTGACAGTAAGGACATTTATAATGTTACAAAAGTATGGAACTCGCAATTGCAAATTTATATCTCACAATTCTACGAAAAGAAGTCAATTATTATCAATTATAAGTCGCAATTATCTATAAAAAAATAAAAATTCCGTGGAGCACAACTGTTTTAAACATTGATAAATGTTTCCTGATCAGTAAATCAGCATCAGCAAATACACACATCTCCTGGAAATCTTGAGGAATTCAACCAATAAGCTGACAAAATCAAAAACTCCTGAAGCGTTTCTGATTTTGTGTGCCAAATACATCAGTCGTTCAGCCAACAGTCCGTGGGTGTGTTTACACAACAACAATGTACTAAAAACATTTTACGTGTCCAGGCGACACTTTATTCAAAACAATCTCTGTTCATGGATTTGCTCAATTATTTAAAAAAAAAAATTCTGCTCCCAGGCCAGTAGTTGGCGATGTCACTTTGTAAAGAAACACGATGCATCTATAGACTGAAAATGTAATGCACATGCGTGTGATGTCACCATTCTCACAAATTCTCATTTTTGTAATTTACATGGAGACGATGTTTTGTTTTCAAAAACTTGCACTTTGAAACCCATTTTGCGTTTTCAGATCCCCAAAACACTGTTGTCGTGTAAATTAACGTCCAAAACGCATGTTGTGTAAACGGAATCACGGACTGTTGGCTGAACGTCTGATGCATTTGGCACACAAAATCGGAAACACTTTTCTTAAATTAGGTCAGCTGTAACATCATTACCTTCAAATGTGTTATTGTTTGATTGAATTTAGTATTCAGTGATTCAAAAATATGCAAATGCTAAGGAATTACCATGTGTCAAACACAGGTGTGTGATGGTTAGTTTTATAAAAGCTGACATTTAAGTGATAACGAAAATTGCTGTTTTGATCAAATGAAACTAAAATGACTGTCCTGTTCTTTTTATAAATGTAATCAGTTTTTGTAGTCTCTTCTCCAACAAATGCTCTTGAGTTTGTTCCGAAGTCTATCAGTGATTTATTGCTGAAGAAATGGCCACGAAAACACAATCAATCACAATTGTGGTCACTTTTCTACTGGATAACTACAGTATACCTGAACTTCTAGTTCTCCAGGTTGGTTGCTGGAAAGTTCTACAGTATATTCTAAAAGTATGAAAGTATGTTGGATACAATCCAAACTGTGCAAGGAAATTTGGGGAACTATTTCATGAATACTACATAGTTGAGTAAATACTATATAAAGAGAGAATGCATGTTTACACATGGGGATTGTCTATGTTTATGCTACTGAACACAATGCATACTGTACACTGTCAATTCATCTCATTTTAATAAGTGTATTTAAATCAATTTAAATAAAATGTACATCTTATATGAGCAATATAATAAGTCTGATAAACGGATCTATAAAATTAAAGTAAAAAATCAGTGCAGTAATGAGGCTACATCCAGTTTCACACTAGAAATGGAAGGTCGAAGAGCGCATTGCATTTTGGGAGACCTTTTCCCACGCAGAAAGCTCATTTTGGCAAATATACTAGGTTAAATATGCATATCAGGGATTATACACCCAGAAAATTAGCATACGGTGGACAACAGTAATACATAGTATACAACACGAAACAACTTGTCACCATGCCAAGCTTTTGTCTGAGCTTTCTGCCCTTTATACACAGTTAGCCTCCACTTCAGCCGTCCTCTGTCTTGCTGAGTGGGCGGCAGCTTGTTTCTGCAGTTTGCATGCTGTGGTTGCCTACCTTGGACACGCACCTGAACTGATAACACTGTCGGCTTGTGTCACACAAGACCACTTCTGGCAAGAGCCACTACTCTGACTGGCCAAGCAGATAGAATTTCTGTCTCCAAACATTTGTTCCCTCTCTAATAGGGATCGCGATAGGCTCTCTGGGAACAGATTAGGACACTTTCAGCCGGCCAAGATTTGCCCTGAGCCACGATGTCTTCACACTGCACGGGCTTTATCAGCAGCGTCCTTGATGACAGCTTGGCAGTTTGTTCATATTTTCGGCGGGGCCGTTTAAGACCTTGTAATCCGAGGTCACTTTACATAGGGCTGTGAAATATTGGAGAAAACTGGCATTGCGATTTTCTTTTTCTTTTGTGATATATATTGGATATAAAATAATACAAAAAAGTATTAGATTTGAATTGAATCGCTACTGTATATTTGGAAAGAATGAATAATTCTACATTGAGTTGGGTGATTTTGTTGGGGAGTTCATCTGCATAGAAAATAAAAATAATAATAATAATACGATTTTTTATGATCAATGATTTAGGAAAATCCTTAGGCCTACTGTAATAAAATATTTGTATAAGTTGCAATATAAAACAAAGATTATTGGAGGACATTTACAAGAAAATAATTTAGAAGTCTTTCTACTTCAAAATGTGATTTTTAATTCAATGTTACGTAGTTTCTTTGTGAGATGCACTGAGTGAAAACGGTCTAAAAGTTACATTTACACAAAAACGGAAACGTTTTTTTGAATAGCCTACAGATGACAGCGTTGTCTGAACGATCCCCATCGACACAGATCTGTGAAAACGACTAAAAACGTTGTATTATGAATGTTAGGCCGTTAGTTGATGTCACATTTTTAAAGAAACACTAAGCGTGAACACGAAATGCGCATGACGTCATTATTTTCACAAATTCTCGTTTTTGGTATCGTGTAAATGGCCAAGGCGCATTTAAAATTGTATTTCACTGTAAAATTACAATACCAACATTATAATGTCCATCAAGTTATATTTTGACATGTTGCTGGGAAATAACAAATATGTGCTGTCCTTTTCACTCATGGTACCAGTGTCTCAGAACAGCTCGAATCACAGTAAATGATAATGAACGTGTAAATGCCACGCTTCACTCTGAAACAGGTAGCGCATATTTATTTAATTACATCACATCCATTGCGATTGTCAATGTCAATTTTATTGCCGTTATATCGTGCAGCCCTACATACAAACATCATTGCAATTCCTGAGCGACGTATTTGTCGATTCGAGTCAGTCCTGCTGGTGCTGTTGCAGTTTTCCATAAGTGTTTAATGGGTTGTGGTGTATTGTCTGGCCAAAAACAAGGAAGCTAGCAAGCCCAGAAAACACTTGCCAAAGGAGTCAACACTGTGTTACCGCCACCCGCCGAGCCAGGAAGGGTGCCAGGGCTCACGATATGAACTTCAAACAATGCCATCTGAGGGCAGCCTTCGATAACAAAAATAGATGCAAAAGCCAATTGCCATGAACTTGTGATGCAGAGTTAAGCGCTGAAAATCAGCCCCGTTCCCAGATGGAGAACGGCTCGGGGGTTTAAACCCTTGGCGGTGTTACACAAAGACGAGTTTTCCAAGGCCCACGGCTGTTTATCTGAAGGCAAGAGAGCAGACAAATGGATTATGCTGAATGAATGACTTTCTGAATGGAAGAAAATGGATTATGACACAATGCAGTGTGAAACCAACGCTCCATGTCATTGGTTGGTTTGTTAACGTGTAGTGAAGATCCCTATATGTGCAAATGCAAAGATCCGAGACCTGTTGTTAAAAAAGGTGTTTTATTTTTGCCATGCTAACCCGATTAACTCAGAACCATCCAGGAGGATATAACCAGTGGAGGTGGAGTGCAGTCGCCACGGAGCATCGCAAAGTCCCTCTGAGATTTGTCACTTCTGTAAATCAATTTCACGCCCTGCGAATGTACAAATATTGTCAACAATCAAAATATTTGTTTCTCACGGAAATTTCTTTGAACATCTCAGTGGTTTGCTTTATCCTATGGCTTAGAGATATCTTTAATGGCATCTTGAGCATCCTTGTAAGATACAAAAACGTGAAATTAAAAATACTGTGCCAACACAAAACAATAAAGACAGTTCTTAATCATTCACTGTGCTAAATCTGTTTTATCAACACAGTTCATTTAGATTCATTTATTTAGATTAGATACATTTGAATGCATTTATTCATACATTTATGCCATATTTGGGGACGGGCATGAGTTGTTGCCTCAAAAAGTCCCAAAATGACTAATAATATATAAATCTCCACTGGTTTTGCTTCACTCATGTGGCAGCCCAAAAGATTACCAAATTTGTTTGTCTTTACCTTAAGGTGATCATTCATTTACACAGCATCATTTATAATTAATGAATGTTTTATATTATTATTATCAAAAATAAAATAAAAACTGAGCAAAATAAAGTGTAATTTAAAACACACCAGAAGCCCCTGCAACTTAATTTGCTCGTTTATTATTTTAATTTAAACATTATTCAATTATGCATTTTATTGCTTTTTTCCTGGTGCCCTACCAGTTTAGAACTACTGTTGTTAAGACTCCCTCTCTTATTCCTTTTTAGAAATCAGGGGTTCAATAAGGATTCATTAACGTCCTAGACTAGGCGAGAGAGCAAGCAAAAACAATTCTTATTCATTTATTTTACTAGCAGACCCCTTTTGAACTCAATATGGTATACCCAAATGAAAACCGATATAGTTCATGCCTTCGCAACAAGACTCACGGCAACAAAATAAAATAAAAAAAAACAGCGGAATGTTGAAATGCATTAATTTCTTTGTAATTACTATGATCTCAATTTTTGGATCTGACAAGAAGAGTGGATGTTTTTGAGGAAATAATGCATTAATGCTATTTGCATGGCTTTGTTTGTAAAAGAAAGGGTAATTAGGTTAGAGGGAGAGAAGACACCACATCTGGCTCTGAACGAGAATCTCTGTGTATGTGATTAGTTGCCAAGAGGGTCCCCAGATGGCATCTATTACCTGCGTGCATTAATTAAAGATCCAAGCGTGGACCCCATTAAAAGCTCAGAGTGGCCCTGAGGACACATTTGAGTATACGTTCCGGAGATCTGAACTTCACTGAAGATGCTTTTCACGCACATTCTGGAACAAAAGTAAAGGACTTATGAAAGAAAGAAGGCGAGCTGAGAAGGAACACATTTTGAACACTGTGGACGTGTTTCAAACATACCACATTATGTTTTCATGACAGAGAACCGTGAAAGGTACCTTTCAAGCGGTGTATTGGTTTATTTAGTTAATTTACTCTCCCTCGTATCGTTTGAAACCTGTATGACTTTATTTCTTCTGTTTGAACACAAAAGGAGAAATTATGAAGACTGAAATTACAAAGAAGTAAAGCTTTTAAACTTCTAAAAGGACATAAAAGTATTTAAAAAAAATATCTAGTCTTCTGAAGTCACAGCGAGAAACAGACAAAAAAATGTAAGTCGTTATTCACAAAAAAAAACTTGGTTGGAAACGCCAAGATGCACATAAATACTAAAATTGTGCATTAAAAAGTATGCAGTCAATTGAGGTCTATATTTTAAGAAGGTATGTGCATAAACTACGATGGAAACACATTTACTGGAAAAAAATCCCTTTGACTTTTCCTCATGCAGAGGATGTGATTGAAATTGGTCCACTGGTTAGTCCAGTTATCCATTGCACAGCGTCTCAAATGGTGGTTTGGTCGTGCTGAAAAACCTCATTCTGAAATTACTCAAGCCTGTCATTAGAATGATTTGATATAATTACCTCCCAAGTGTCTCATACAATTGCGTTTCCAAACACCAGGCATACGCCTCCGAACGCAAGATACAATGACAGCGTCTTTCTGTTTCGTCTGCGGGCTCTGAGCTACAGTGGCTTCACCGATTGTAACAAGTTCCATTTTCATCACAGATATTTTGCACCAATTTCAAAGGAAGAGACATAATGTTCCCATGAATACATGGTATGGAAACAGCACTATAAAAAAATGTTGGGTTGTTTCAGCCCGGGTCAAACCCAACCATTTTTAAACCTAACGGTCGGGTTTATCCATATTGGACCCAAACATGGGTTGAAACAACCCACCTTTTTTTAGAGTGAGTGCTTTATTCTCAAATGTTTTTCAACGCTATCTCACGACCAATTCACACGGGTGAGTATGAGGAGGCTAAATCGTTTGAATTCATGTCCGTTTCTTGAAGGAATCGTTCTTTTGAACCGGTTCTTTTTAGTGAACCGGTCGAACCAGTAGCCGAGACCAAATCGGACTCAATCGTTCAAAACAATTCGTGTCTTGAGTCAGCGCTGATCCACAAGTTACTAAAGTTACTCAATTTCAGACAGTCCCTCTGACTCGAAATAAACTAACAGTAGGCATATTTTACTCCAGTAAATCCAACAGTTTACTGAACTGAGCATGTTTATCTCATAATTAGTTTTTTAACTGTATTACTTTCAGACACGCTCGATACGGAGAACCGATGAGCTGGAGATACTGAGCATGCGTGATCGCACCGTCTTTGAACCGAACTTTCATTTGGCCAGCTGCATGCTATGCTGAGACATGAGCACGGGTGAACCGAGGACTTATGAGGGGCCGAATTTGTTGAAATGTACGTTTATTTAATGACAAATAAAATAAAATTGATGAAAACCAGTTTATTCACTTTATATCTTTATGACACGTAAAACATCCTTGTTTGCACATCGCCTGTAGCCTACAGAGTTCATTTGAAAAACGTAAATGTATGAAACTTATCCAAGATGATTATGTCTATGATTACTATTATTTAACTGCAGTTATGATTACAAATGCCTATTGAATGTATTTTTATCCGCTGGGATGATAGAATTGTCATTACGTGAGCACGTAAAAGAACTGGTGAACCGCTATTTTGAACCGGTTCATTGAAACGAACTGTCCGAAAGAACCGGTTCGCGCAAAAGACTTCCCATCACTAATTTGTGCGATTTGTCTAAACCCTAGTGATGGGTAGGTTTAGGGGCGGGGTCAGGGGTAGGTCATTCGTTCTGATTGGGCAACTCATGAAATATGTATGATTTAACAAAAAAATTTACGAGTTGGGTTGGGTTGGATATTCCATCTCAATCTCACAGCAATTCCTAACGATTTTACGTTTTGCTGAATAGGTGGCTAATTTGTACGGATTCGTACGATCTGTTTAAACCCCAGTGACGGGTAGGTTTAGGGGCGGGATTAGGGGTGATCCTTCATAATGAGATTCGTTTGAAAATCATATGTTTTTGTACAAATCAAGTCGTACGAATTTATACGAAATCGCCACCTTGTAAAATACTTGAATTATAAAATACTTCCCGTGAGATTGGGAGTGGATATTCCAATTTTCCGCATGAGTTAAATTTGCAACTTTGGATGGGAACATACTATTGTTGAACTACAGTAAAACGCTGTTTCATGTTGCACAGTATAAAGCCTCTCAGCTTTCATGTATCATTTACCTCAAAGTGCACCGAAACGGAACAGTTTTCCTGTTTATCACAGATTTAGTACATCAACCGTGGTTTTGCAGAGAGGACTCAGATGTTGTTTTCCCTCGGCAAGCTCTTGGCAGTTCGCAGGGGTTCGGCAGTGTGTGGGTTCACATTCGCCGTCTCTTAATCTCTCCTGGCACTTGTGTTTTTACAGATAAAACGAACACTTGTAAATATGCTCGTATAAATGCATTCATATCATGTAGTTGGCATGCGTGACTTTACGTTAAATCTTAAATTGCTTAGTGTAACCTCTCCAATTACCTTACTCGAGTAATGGAGGCTGGCGCACATGCTGAAAGCAAGATGTGATGTTTACGTCTTGATACAAGTGACAAAAGCAGATGGCAAATCATTCTCTATTCCACACTGACTAAAGAGAGTGTGAGAGAATATAGGAGTTTAAAGGGAATTTTAGTAACAGCGGTTAGCAAGACAATAAACCAAAATGATCTTTGAATGTCAATATGTGACTCTGCATTTAAGCAGGCCACAAAACTGAGCAACAAAAGTCTCTACAATCTGGATTTGGAGAGTAAATGCATGTCAGTTTGGCCTGTACGTTTTTATCAGAAATTGTAATTGTAATTGAAAACTTAATTGTGACACTGAGTCTAATTCAAACGCATACAAATACCTAAACTTTTTCTGTGAATACACAGAGAAAAGAAGGTGCTTTATTTTTAACACAATGTCAAACTATACTATTCCATATATATTATAGTAATTCCATATTATGCATTCCAATGTCATAGGAGCAATTATATATTTTTAATTAAAATGCACTATTAAACTAGTAAAAAAAAAAATACAAATTTAAAATTATAATGCAATTTGGAGCAGCTAGCAATATCAAGCTAACTTTGAAAGCATGAGATTCCACCCTCCCTTCAGAGCATCTCCAAAGTCAACACGTGAACACGCACAGCAGATCCTGCAAAGGATCACGAGAGGCGGCATTATTTACCTCATGTCTCAAAGCACATAACATTACAATAATAATGAACGTAAACAACTTACAGAGCTCTTACTTGCACCACCTGACTGCTATAGATTAATTTCGGTGTTGACATAGAAACGCATAAATCCCAGTCTGACTGTCTGAGGACGTGAACGGCTCCGGGTAGAGCCTCACTCGTTGCCATCACGTAATTATGGTTACGAGTTACGACACGGCGTGAACGCAGCATAAGCTTGTTGTTTTGGTTCAGGGGGAACTGTAAAAGGCATGCTGCTGTTTGTTTACAGCATCCACTGACTTGTCTACAACGCGCTGATAGCGTGTGATGTGTAAATGTTGACAGGCATCGTACGGACCGAATGCAATGATTGGACATATTTTTGTCCTGAAACTTCAACAGAAGATGTACATGTTTTAATATTTTGTCTACTTTTATTATTGATTGCTATCAGGATATGAAGAGAGTTTCAACCAGTAGGCTATAACAAAAACAAATTGCCTATGGCATGCTTTAATGGCTGGAACAATATATTTAGCTACAGCCCATGAATTTTCCCAATGCACTTGCCATTTGGCATGTTTGGCCAGAAGTTAATTTTGGATCCTTTTTTAAAGGGGGCGTGGGAGGTTTGGCCCAACACACAGGTGTTTAGCCAAAGATAACAAATTGTCACCGTGCAGGTAACAGCAAGGGGCCATTGTAGCATTCATTTGCCAATTCCTCATCTTATTTCCACACAGCACCCACCAATTGTTCTTTCTTTTTTTTAGCCTTTTTTGTAAATAATATCACTTGTTTTTGTGTCAGAATGGGAAATATGTAAATTTATAAGCGATTTCAAGCGCTCCGGTAACAGTGGGTTTCCACCTTTTCCTGTGTGACAGGAAGTGAGAAGACAGCAGGAGGTGGACAATATCCAGCACTCCTCCCTCTCGGCCGAAAAAAGCTGTCGCTCACCTCCTTGTGCGTCTGTCTCCCTCGCACAAGGAAAATGAGATTACTTGTGACAATGACTGATGGGCTAGCCATGAATACATTTGTTACTGAAAATGAAAATCCCTGTTAAATCTTATTTTAATTAGCAATGTGGACGGTGGACACCAAATTTTTGTTCAATGGCAGCAGCGTGTCTCTGTGTCGTCGCTTAAATATTCATAGAGGACAGTCGAAACCCATTCAACATTCATGGTTTGGCCTGCTGTGAAAATCAGTATATTTTGAAGTTATTAAATCATCCTTTCCACTAACTTTTTTTTCTTTGCAGTCTAAATTTAGTGTTTGAAACATTAAGGGTTACTAAAAATATTTTGATGTTTATGATATGATGTACATTTTTGGTTTATGTTGCATCAGTGTATGATGTTAAGTTCAAGTTATAGACACAATTTTATGGTGCATCCCGAGATCCTTGTTTCTATTCATTCAGGTATGAAACAAGTGCTTGTCTTTATTTACAATCAACAGATTTGTCCCAAAAAATATAATAAAATATATTTGTTATAATTTTATAATAATTATATGATACACTACCATTCAAAATTTTGTTGTCAGTAATTTGCTTTATTATTATTATTAAGAAATTAATATTTTTATTCAGCAAGGATTCATTTAATTGTTAAAAAGTGACAGTAACAGTAGAAAACAGTTCACAATGCTACTGTATTTTAATCTATTTAAAATCAAAATTTAATTAACCCAACGAATCAAACATCCCAGTGCTCTTTTGAGAGCGAGAATGACAATTTTAAGAAAGCAAGTTAGATCACCCTGCTCCTGCAAACACTGCGCTCCTTTAGGCCATATTTTGTGTGTGGCCTGAAGTGTCTTACGAAGATGATTGTTCTGTTCTCCTCACCTCCACGTCTCTTCTGTGCGTCCCAGAGCTTCCCTTCTCTCCCTCCTGAGGTCTGGCCTCCTCTCCCCCATCCCATATCTGACATGAACCTGACAAACATCAACGTTGTCAAGTCCCCGACGGATGACAAGCCAATCCATCTTCACCCCACGGCAGCCCTTTTTAAACAAGCCCCGTCATCATTCTCCGCCCTCCGCCAAGGAGAATGAAGATGGGGACACGGATACATTTCATTCATGCTGTCGACAAATTGCCGACAGATGTTGGCTGTAAAAGTTCACCTTTCTGTTAATGTAAAAAACCTTCAACGTACAGATACAATCATGAAACTTTCAAACTATGCCATATATAATCAAATATTCGAACGTTACCCTAATTTTTTAAACGTTAGAATAATGTTAAGGGAACATTCGAATAATGTTAGGGGAACAAAAGAATACAGTTAGAGTAATATTAAAATAAGGTTAGGGGGACGTTCAAATAACGTCAGAATAACGTTCTACAAACAAAAATCTAACGTTCAATTTCCATTTACAAAACGTTTTGGGAAACACTAACGTTCTGCGAACCAAAATTGTTAGCTTAATGATGCAGCAGAATCGTTGCAACACCAATTTGTTCCTGAATTATTCAGTTTGGTTGAATGACTCATTTGATGACTCACTCATAATCATTTGTTGCCACCTACTGGCATAACATATTTGCGTGATACAAAGTCGCAATTGCATGTGCAAGTCAGAATTGCGTGTTATAAAGTTAAAAAGTTATAACGTTTTTTTTTTCCGCAATTCTGACTTTATAGCATGCAATTCTGACTTTATATCTTGCAATTCTGACATATTTTCTCAGAATTGTGAGATGTAAACTCTCTCAAATATATTATAATTATATAAAATATATTATATATATATTTAATATATTAGATATTATAACTATTACATAATATATACACTACTGTTCAAAAGTTTGAGGTCAGTACGGTTGTTTTTTTTTCTCTGATGTATAGAAATTTCTAAAGAACTTCTAATAATTAAAGAAATAATTTTTGTAACTTCAGCCAAGGTATGTATTTACTGTCACTTTTCACTGAAAAAGTATTCCTTTCACAAAACATGGGCTTTATAATATATATGCCACAGCCACACCTGAAAAAAAAAATCACTTCCTGGCAGTCCATTACTATAGGAACCAACACTCCACATTCACTCTCAGTGTAAGAGCTGCATCCACCGAGTCTCAATCTCACTCTGTCAAACACCCACAGATAAATGGCAAACAAGCCTCAACAACACAGATAAATATGCCGCATAGGTACACGTGCGGCGAGCCATATAGTGTATGCCCTGTATTTCACACGAGCAAAGGGACAGCAAATACCCAGTACATCATTTAGGCCAAAAGGATAATCAATAACTTTCTTAGGATCGTTGGCGAAAACGGTCCCCAGTCGGATCTTACCCTGACGGTGCGTCATCTTATGGCTTCATTCCAAATGGATTCCTTCATGGGTATAACCCATTATAACTGGATTTCACTCCCACCATAAACCATTCTCATTATTGTTGTGGTTTCTGCACCACACCTTGATCTCAGGGGATGTAAAGGAATTTAAAATGTAGTAGAGAAGTGTAAGAATTGAGAAGTCCATTAGTATTTATTATGTATAATCAAAGCTCGGACAGATTCCTGCCGCTTAAAAGAGATTTACGAGGGTTAAAGGGTTCTTTATAAGGGAAGATGTATAATATCACCCATGGGGCTTGTCTTTGTGATCCTATAGTTGGACGCCTAGAGTCTTTTGAATCCTGGCAATGGCCATAACGGAAATTAAGTCCTCTTTGAATCTTTTTAGTAAATTAGTTTTCACCTCTAAAACATCAGAACGAATTGATTCACTAAAATGATTCCGTTTTAATATAGCTTCCCAAACTCTGTTATTTGTTATATTAAAACTGAATCATTTTAGTGAATTGGTTCATTCATGTGAATCAAGTAGTTCATTAATTGATGCACTAAAATGAAGCTGTTCGGGATCAATTCATTACAAAAGTGTATTATGCTGAGTTTAAATCAAACCCCACTATGTTTGTGAAATATCAATGCAATTCTGCCTTGAAATCACTGTAATATGTTTTGAATTTCAAGAAAAACTGATCTCTATGGGATATAAAGCCAAATTCTCAATTCCCTCTCCCATGCTGATTTTTGTGGCCATTGTTTGTCTGGTTCCTGATAAACACTGAAAATATTGGGGTCTGTTGTCGGGCTGATTAGAAACAATAATGAAATACCTGCTTGTGAAAACCCTGCTTTACTACTCCATAACACATGAAAGAATGAACCACGAACCAGAAAGCTCTCAGAAGCCCTCCATCAAAGCAAATATTATACCTTCATATCTCTTTCACGCTTGTTTTATGGCTCTTGCATTAATTGCTGTTTATTTTTCTCCACAACAAATGGAGTTGAGCTCATGAGTGAGTCTAAGAAAGGTATTGTGCCAAAAACAATGCCACCACAACCCTTATGATCTGATTAAATAGTGCTTTTTCATAAATTACATTTGTGTTGTTTAACAAGTCACACTTTCAAAGGAGTTCTTTCTGCATGTTACATTATTACACCAATAGGTGGCGACAAGTGAGTCATAGATTATTTCTCTGAACCGATTCGTTCAATAAACACTGCTGCATCCAGAATCACATACTCCCGTGCGAAAAACACATGATAATGACAACATGGCGAATATAGTATGCCTGGATTACAGTCATGCTACACATATTCATACCAAATAGAATGTACTTTAAGCAGCTAGCAGCCATATCACCCTGTAGCCCAAGACTGGTTGCCCACTGAAGCTAAGCAGGGCTGAGCCTGGTTATGGGAGACCTTCTGAGAAAACCAGGTTGCTGCTGGAAGAGGTGTTGGTGAGGCCAGCAGGGGGCGCTCACCCTGTGGTCTGCGTGGGTCCTAACGCCCCAGTGTAGTGACGGGTACATTATCCTGTCAAAGAGCACCGTCCTTCAGATGAGACGTTAAACCGAGGACCTGACTCTCTGTGCTCATTACAAATCCCAGGACGTCCTCGAAAAAGATAGCCCGTGTAACCCCGGCATCCTGGACAAATTTGCCCCTTGGCCTCTGTCCATTATGGCCTCCTAATCATCCCCATATACTGATTGGCTTCATCACTGTCTCCTCTTCACCAGTAAGCTGGTGTGTGGTGGGCGTTCTGGCGCAATATGGCTGCCGTCGCATCATCAGGTGGATGCTGCACATTGGTGGTGGTTGAGGAGATTCCCCCTTCTATGTAAAGCGCTTTGAGTGCCGAGAAAAAGCGCTAAATAAATGTAACAAATTATTATTATTATTATTATTTAAGTGGTCGTGAAGTAATTACTTACTCAAAATAAGAACCTGATTGAATATGCGATATCAGACACAGCCACAGATTCATTCAAGTGATTGGATCACTAAATTGAGTTGTTCAACAACACTGAAAATTCAATGAAACAGATAACTGTTTTATGAGTGAATCATTGAACCATTTTCTCAAATGACATGTTCAAAACACTGATTAATTCATTTATTTTAATATGTAATAAAAGCCAAACAGTGATGAACAGAAGCTGCTGTGTTGTTGATAACGCTGTCTTTGGAGCTGTCCTTCCAAATCAGGCTTTCTTCATTACACATCCCTGTGTCCTTTATTTCATTACACCATTTCCCTTTCTGTTCTTCTCTAATATTTGTATGCTCTCTGCTCTAATAACAGCTGGCAAGTCACTCAATTAGTGTGTTTCTCAAAATCATTTGTGTCAACTTTGAATGCCAGTATGTTGTATGGATTATTATAGTGTGGGAATTAGCGGACGGCCGTACTAAAAGCCCCTCTCTTGCTCACCACTGTAACAAGACGCATTAGGGGACAAGAGATCTTTAGACTGAAGCCGTTTTAAGGCATGATGGACTCTTTGATAAGACGCCCCTAATGGGCTTGATCCATCTCAAGACAAAGCCTGCGCCTCTTTAATTGCTTTTGAAGTGTTCAGTCACAAATGAATGAGAATTGGCTTCAATAGAAAGATGTCAAGAAAATAGCTACACTTTATGACATTTTTATGTGCCCCCTAAGCAAGTTTCCTGCTCAAACCCATCAAATCTTTTTCAACATAAGTTGTCTTCAATCCGCTTATTAATAATAATAATAATAATAATAATAATAATAATAATAATAATAATAATACCCTACTGTTGAATAGTAAATTAACACTTTTATTCTTCAAGGACCGGCATTTAATGAATCAAAAGTGACAGTAAAGACATTTATAATGTTACAAAATATTTCTATTTCAAATAAATGCTATCCTTTCTATTCATCTAAGAGTTTAATTTGTTTGTGTCTTCCACAAAATATTAAGTAGCAACTTGTTCCAACATTGATAATAATAATGTTTCTTGAGCATCAAATCAGCATATCAGAATGACTTCTGAAGGATCATGTGACACTGAAAACTTGAGTAATGATGTTGAAAATTCAACTTTGCCATCACAAGAAAAAAGTACATTTTAAAATACATTCATATATTAACCAGTTATTTTAAAGTGTAAATGCATTTTAATGTATTACTGTTTTTACTCTATTGTTTGATCAAAGAAATGCAACCTTTCTGAGCATTAGAGACTTCATTTAAAACATTTTAAAAAATACCTTTGAAAGGTAATGAATATATAACAGCTATTGCATGTTTATAATGCTACCAGGATTGTGCTATTTTATTTATTACTTTGTTTTTATTTTTGTGTGTGCATATTTTGCAATGGTTCTGGAAGTTAAAAAAAAATGTAAATGCGAACTTCTTGAATCATGCATGCTTGTGTATTGTCACTTAAGTTACGAGAAGCAAAACATTAACGGACGCGTTTGTAAAACCGTGTCGGCTGACAAGATTCCCCTCCTGTTGAGAGTGTTAAACCCAAGGCCTGCGGATTCAATCTCAGATGTGGCGCTGTTCCAAAATGTCTTTTATCAGGCAACAAACTGTCTGCGGTCAGTCCCTGCCCCCTGTACGACGCCTCCTGCCAAATACTGTGAATATTAGCACTTGAGGAGCTATACACACTGTGTGAAATGCTTTCAGAAAACTTAGATGAAGTGCTTGGGATATCAGAGACCCCAGACATAGGGTTTTATAATATAATAACACTAAATTTAAAAGGTTGAAACTTAGAAACAGTTCATCGCAAATTCAATTCTGTCATTATTTACTAACCCACATGTCACTTCAAGCTTGTGCTGTTGTTTTCTTTTGTTTTTTGTATAATTTCAGAAAAAAAGTGAGTAATTTTTCTTCGGTTATATACTATAATGTGTTATTTATCAATTCAGATACAATCCACACTTTTAGAATAAACTGTTCTATATAGAACCTTAAAGGGTTCTTTCAGTGTTCAATCGACCAAAACACATTAGATTAGCTGGTAGCATGACCAATGGAAGAGACATTCACAACACATAATCATGCTATTATTAACCACCTTCCAGTTCTCCGTCATTGAAAACTAATTTACATGTATTTGTATTTTCCCCTGTTTGAGAGAAATCATAAAAATTCTTAGAAAAGCACTGGGGACAAATTTGTGGCTTGCTTTCAGGCACATTTTTTGAAAGAGCGTGCCTTCACCTTCAACAATGGAGCCATTGCACCCAAGAATGAACCCACTGTTCGTTCTGAGAATGCGCTCAAGGTTGGGTAATATTGGTTACATTCTGGGATAAGCCTGCAAAGCCAGCAATTAAATTTTAATCCATAACAAAGACGTCCTCTCTGAAGAAATCAGGAGCTGGGTAATTGACATGAGAGTTGGAGAAGTGGATGCCAATGGTTTGAGGCGATCTGATTGGATGATGGCAGCACAGTTGGAGAGATAAGAGAAGTGGTTAGCAGGCCCTGCAGTCACAGCCCGCAGGCACGCTACGAGTCGCAGTTGTCAGAGAGAATGAAATGTGACTTATCTGACTGACGGCTAGTTAGATGACGAATACAATTTCGATATTGATTGAGGAGACGAACAGAGTGAAAGAAATAAGGAGATAGAAGTCACAGAGGAGTCCTATGCACCACAACCTTTGTACTCACCATATTGTAACATATTAAGCATAGTTTCACATGCTCATTTTAAGGAAATGCCGTTTAAAACCTGTGGCTTTGTGTTTGGTGTTGATGCTAGCTTTAGCATGTTAGCTAACCCGAGGCCAAGTTTTATACAAGTGCCCAAATGTGACTTGTACATACTTGTGCAATTGCTCTGTTAGTACAGTTCATTTGAATAAGTGTGAGTAAGCCATCCGAACCCTGGTACGCACCAAACAAGCGTGAAAGCCGCTGAAAAGGCAACACAGACCAAAGACGTAAACAAACCAAAAACAGGACATGATGTCACAAGATATGACCCTAAAAAGGAGAGAGCTCAAGCTTTTTTCCAGATCTTCGTTTGTGTGTGTGATGGAGGGATTCCTGCCGCTGTTTTGATTCCCTTACATGTTTTATAAGCTCTTCACGAGTTTTCAGCTGGTCAAAATACCATCATTATATTGGCTATGCACATACAAGCACATTTAGCCCAGAACACACTGCATTGTTTGGGATGTTTGTAAGTTCCATGGTGATAATAAAAGGTTGTGAACATATCCCTATGCCTTTAGGTTCGGTGTTAAAATGCTAATGTGAACACTAAGCGGACCAGGGCTAAATTATTTTAAAAAATTGGTGCGAATCAAACAAACCAAGCGGACGATCTACAAATGTGAACACACTCTTATACTCATAGTGTACGTCTTATTGCATTTTCAGTGTGAACACTACTTAACAATACAGAAATTTCCGAGAGTGATCTCATTTGTATTTGTGTGTAAAGTGTAGACCTATATGTTAGAGATGTGTGTATCAGTTCTAATGTCACCCAAATCCGCTGTTAAAAATAAATCATCAATCCCCAACCCATCCGAACATATGATTTTCTCTAATTTAATCACCCGCACCTTATGGTCACATCACAATTATTCAAACTCTCAGTGTTAAGCATGATGATATCATATTACACTGAGGCTGCTTTTTAATGAACATTTATTTAAAGTAATAGTTCTTCTTGTGAAAATTACATTTCCTTAATAGCCTAAACAGAAGTTTTACTCCTTTCAAACTTACATTTTACCCTCTTTCTGTCACTGCAACATCCCGAACACACAGTATAGCATTGGTATCCTTCTGCAAAAAGATGTGCATACAAGTTTGATATTAGTCTTTAACTTAGCTTTTTTGTTGTTGATGTGCTGCTGCTTTTTTTTTTTTTGATGACTGAGCATCACATTAGCGTATTATTGTAATAGATTATATGTGGATCCCACTGCAGTGACTTTGACATTTTCAAGTGTGTTTAGCATAATGTTTAATATGCTTATCTCTTCCCAACTAATTTAAAGATGTGTGGAACATCTGACAAGACGGTATTCAGGGCCTTTTTGAAATATTAACCTTGTACTTTGTATTTTGCTGACACAGAGTATTTCTTTCACCAGGCATATTTTAAAGCTCCCCTATCATATTCCCATAATTTAGAATCACCTCTAGAGACATACATTTACTTTAAAACTATGTTGACTCAGGTTCATTTTCATCATAAATCATGTTGATATATACAAAGAAACTCAGATGTCTGAATATACCTTGACATAAGAGCATGATCACATGCAATATAAAATCCATGTGTGTACATTCTTATTGTTTAAAGTGAAAATGTACTTGCGTATTGCAGCGGTTAGCGGTTTCTTGGTGGCTTTCTGCTGCTCATGCACATTACAGAGCGGCGCTGTCTCATGGGATATCATATTATGGACATTGATCTTTTTGTGAGGAGGGATTTTGACAGCAGGAGGTGACAAAACCCTCTGGGAAATATTATCCTCTGCTCCTGACATCACAGCGTTGACAGTCTGCATTAGCATCACTTGTACGGGATTGTGTGTTGGCAGCACAATATGTAAGGAAGTCATCCATTGTAGAGATTGTCCACAGAATAGTGACATTTATTTGTACTATTAACCTTATAATATGAAATATATCTCTGCCATCCAACACTTTCTGACCTCTTACAGCTATGAATCCATTCTCTGTTTTCAACTCCGACTCCTCCCACCTTCTAAATCAACCCACGAATATTAATGCATTTTAGTTGTTTGAACTTGTTTGTCATCATTGTTATTACTATCTTTACTGTTATTGTTATGGTTACTATTTTCACTTTTATTTTTTCATTGTTGTAATTGCTGTTGTTGCTGTCTTTTGCTTTCACCAGTGCGGTCGCCACTGCCATCATCATTGTCATTTATTATTAATATTAATATTATCATTATTATTATCATTAATATTGCCATTGTCAATGCTGTATTGGAATTAAGTGTCATTGTCATCACTACTGCAATAACTCCCCCCTTATCTCTTCATGGGCTTTTAATGCACCACAACATAGAACAGGGAAAAAAAAAAAGGAATATGTATGGAAAACCTAACAAACACCAAGACAGGCGAGAAGTGGTTTCAACGGGACAGCATCTCTGTCCCAATTTGAGACACTCTTGCACTGTACTCCCTCTTTTAATGCACCTTAGACATTGCACATAACACACAAAAAAAAAATAATAAAAAAAAATAGGAAAAGATAGGGACTGATGAGATGTGGGGGAAGGACATCTTATATTATCTTATTATATTATCTTTTATTTTATACAGGATTGACAATGGCAATTGTTACATAGGAGGAAGGATGGAAATAAAATCGACCAACACAATATTGGCAATATGGTGGTAGTGGGGAGTGGGGTGGTGATGGTAGTGAAAATGGTAATAGATAATAAATGGTTACTTTGTTTACGCATACACACACATACACATACCCACACTCACACCCGCTCACATACACACATAAATCAAACACTTAAATCACTTTTATGTCACTTCTGGAATTATGGATTTACAAGATTGCTCACTACTGCACTATGTTGGTTTGTATGTATGTCTGACTGTTAAATAAAAAATAAAAAAAATAAAAAATAATAATATGAAATATATTTTATTTGTTTTACAAATGTAAAATTTAGCATATATCAGTATGCATTTATATAAGTATAATATTTAGTATATTTATAATATTAGGCATTGACTTTACTTATACTTTCATTTTTAAGGTGGTTACTTTGTACTTTCTCTTTTGAAGCACCAAACATATAGTGTACTTTCAGGGCAGCAGAACTGAAGTGGGTCACTGCACCTGGGATGTATTCGGGTAGTAGTGTATCAAAATGCCATTACAAATGACTAAACGCCTCCAAGTGTTGTGAAATGGTGGTCGGGATCATTTTCTTCTTGTAAACAACCTAGAAATGATCAGCAAACGCTGAGATGGATGTAAGGCAGGATCCACCTGTGAGAGATAAATCTCTTAATTTTCTTCCCTTTGGCTTCTCTCTCTTTGGTTCCCCGTATTTTGAAGTTTGATGAATACCCTCATCCCCATCATCATTCATGTCGCTGTGAGTGGGAAAACAATTAGTTGTGTCCACTAATGAATCAAGATTGCCATGAATTCATTTTCATGAAAAGCAAATATGTTGTGGCAGGGGGCAGAGGGTCAAAGCCCGCACAACACATGCTTTAAATCAATGAGCTTTTTCATAATGACCACAACAGCCTTTGAACAAGAGGGATGTCAACCTTTATCTGTATTTATTTGTTGGAGATGTACAGCATCTTATTTTTTTAATTGGAAGCTTTTTTTCACGTGGATATAAACAGTTTATATTTTTGGAGTTTATTAACAGTGTTTGGGGTAATACATCGTACAATTACGAGTAAAGTTTCGCATTACTTTTACAACAAAATAGTGATACTTTTTCCAAATAAGTAACCAAAGTTAGTTTTTTCCCCCCTTTATTGACCGACAGCTTTCCTGTTCTCTGTCCCGTTCCTTCAGCCTGAGGCTAATTCATTTCATTTTTGGTGTAAAGGGGTCTTTACATTTTGGCAAAAATATAACTTTTTTTATTTGTTATTAAAAATCAAACAAGCAAGCCCAACCCAGGCTAGAAAAAGTAACTCAAAAGTAATGTAACATTACTTTCCATAAAAGTAACACAACAGTTACTTTTGAGTAACGTTTTAAAAGTAACATTCCCCAACATTGCTTATTAATATGTTCACTCTTCGAAAAAAAAAAGAAAGTTCCAAGTATTTGGAACTACACAAAGTAACTTTCAATATTGTATCTAAAATGTAAGTTACTCAATATTACAATCGTTGTTATGATCAGGAATTTAACTAAATATGAGGATTTTATTGTAATACATTGTGTTTATCTACAAAAAGCATCTGTACATGCACTGTAAATGGTTCTTTACAGGTTCATTTAAATGAAGCATCCAAATGAACCGATTCACTAAATGAATTGGACTTGCTTCGTATGAAAGAAATCCTGAGGTGAGAGATTGTGTTTTTTCTGCATGGGTCATCAGCAAGCAAATGCAGGTGTAATGATCTATTCGCCTATAAACAGTGATACATTATTATTGCTTGCTTAGAGAGCAACCAACTTCACCGTGTTGTTATTCAAATGGCACTATGGAACATCTCTAAATTAAATGTGATACGATAAATAGCTGCATAAGCAAATTGCGATAGAGCCAACGCTGGGAATTGACATTTGATATTGACCATTGGCTAAAAATAAAGCCAGGTACAAAATAAAGTTGAGGATGCCTAGGCTGTATACCCTACTGAATCTCCCATCATGTATATGCCATTAGAATAACCCTATTTGCTTGTCAAAAAAAACCCGGTATTCTTACATCTCACAACCTATAATCTTACATAAAATATCCAAAGCTAATTGGACCGATGTAATTTAAAACCTGCGCAATGCCAGTTGCATTTGCCTATGGTTGTTCAAGGGCTTTTTAGATATGCTCCTGCTCTGCCAGATTAAAATGAGTGTTGTTGAGCAAAATCTTAAGAGATGGGTAGAATGAAGAAAGTGGTAATACCTCCCTTGACATTTCATCCGTATATCTTGACATTTTGAGAGTGTGAAGATTCCCGCTGCGTTCATCATGTGTATGGTCAGTGCCGGGCCATTCACAAATTCCTCAATGACTTTTTCAACCTCTCAGGCATCAAATCTTGCTGCGTTCGCACAGAACACTTTTTTGAATTTCACTGCACTCCTTTCCATTGCCTTTTATGTAAAATCATGCTAGACCAACGTCTTTGACCACAATTTGTGCAATTTCGCATTTAGAACGCTGTGTAAAAGTTGACGATGAACGCATTCTGTGTAGATAAATACCTATTTGTGCTTCTTTATGAATTTAGAATTCTTTAAGAATGGCTTTCTTTTATGGTCATCAATCAAATGTTGGACAGCTTAAATTAAACTTACCCCAGGTTCATCTAATATCCAATATTTAGATATTAAAAACGCAAGATAGTTTGAAGTTAAGTTTTACCTTTTATACGTTTCTTTGCATGGGAATTGAATAATTGAATTATATTTTCAAATGCTCCTGCCACAAGATATTTTATGCTACAAAACATTTATATTTCAAATAAATGCTGTACTTTTGAACATTCTATTCAACAAAGAATCCTGAAAAATAAAATGTATCACGGTTTCCTCAAAAATATTAAGCAGCAAACTGTTTTCAACATTGATAATAAGAAGAAATGTTTCACCAATTTAGCATAATGATAGAAATATCTTTCAGGGGAAAATTGTCATCAACTTTACTCCAGTCCTCAATGATAACAACTTTCCTCTGAAAGATATTTCTATTCACTGTGTATATATATATATATATATATATATATATATATATATATATATATATTATAGTTATGACAACATGTGTATTTTTACATTGCTTCAACTCATTAAAATAAGTTGCAATTGCAGTAAAGTAATTTTAAACTTATTTTCACAAGATTCAGCTCATTCAAGTCAGTTTAATGTAATTTAAGTTGAAATGACTCAAAAATCCAAATTGACTGTACCTAAAAATGTATGACAGCAACTTTTTTTTTACAGTGATTGATTGATACAATTGATTTACATTCTAGGACAATTAAAATGTATTATTAATTTGTAAATATGAATCAAAACTAAACAAACAGGAAGTACAGACCACATACGTTTATCAAGTGACCTTTCATTTTTGTGATGAATTAAATCACCTTATTTCAAAACTGTAACATCACGATAACATTTTTGCCAAGTGGTTGGCAGATACATTTCAAAATAATGTGCGTTTGGAGAGCAACCGTGTTCTTGCTATGAGAAATATGGGGCAGTGCTGTCTGGGAAACTGGACATGACAAAGAGGGTTAAAACATAGGTTAATTGCAGAAACCCACAATTTATCATCACACAGAATTATTAAATCTATATGAACGCCCGGCTCTAAACGTCTCCTTTGGGTCACTTTCTTAAACACATTCCTGGAAAGAATGGAAAATGTAATGGACTAAACAGAGATTTAGTCTAAAAGTGATGTGAGGGATATATATTTTACAGATGGGGGATGACAACCTAAAGTTTTTTCTTTCTTTTTTTTTCGCTTTTAGAAAGAGGAATGAGATCTCTAGGGAGGATATGTTTGGTGAATTATAAAGGCTTCTCTAACATTCACCTCCTCACTGGCTGCCGACCAGCCAAAGCCAACTGGAAGCAACAGATAAGAGGCCAGAAATATGTCAGAAGGATTTCCACAGAGAGAGAGAGGGAGAGCGAGTGTGAAAGAAATAGAGCGCGAGAGGGAAAAAGAGAGAGATATGAACGAGTAAAGAGGCACAGTTAGAGTTTGAGGGAGTCAAACAGGCAGGACAAAGGTAAAAGGTAAAATCAATGTCCCCTTTAAGCCATAATCGACAGTCTTCACTGCGTAAAACACAAGAAAGAGAAAAGGAAATCAGTGCTTTAGTGTTCCCATTCATTACAGCCCAGTCACACACACACACACATATATACATATGCACCCAGAACGCTCTCCAATGCCATTATTTATAGCTGTCACATTGTAAAACACAAACTGTGTGCTGAATTTATGGTTTACCTCCTGCAGCGACCTCAGCCAGAAGCGGATGCAGAAGGACACTGAAGCTGCTTAGATTTTTTGGTGACATGGAGGGCCCTTTGAAGATCAAACGGGAGTATTGGGGCCCCTTAGTCGAGTGTAATTAAAACCTGGGTGAGATAGACATGCGCCAGAGCGATAATGAGACGATGCTGCTTCTCTGCTAATCCTCCATAATTATGTTTAGCCATAAGGTCGGGCCTCCACAAACAACAAGTGTTGCCCTCTAGAAGATCACATACCAAAGCTTTCTTGAGCAGAGGATCGAAGGTGTGTCTTCTTGTTCATCTAGGACAGGGGTCGGGAACCTTTTTACCCACAAGAGCCAAACAAACAAAACACTGAGAGACATTTTTCAAAAGAGCCACAGCAAAGTTAACACTCGTGTATTTGAAATATTTGTGAATTTTTATGTAATAACAACAGCTGCATGGTGCGTCTCAAAATATTTCTTAACATTTGACTTTTTGTGCGACGCAATGAGACACTGCGAACGCTGACTTCTCCACAAATGCAAATTGATCCGTCCATTCGGGCTGGAATGATCGGTAATCTTTGTCTTTTTTTCTTTTCGCCATCTTGCTCTGAATGATGATGATTTTTAATTTAGCTAGCTAGGTAGTTGATAGCTTGATCTGGACATGACGCAGGCCTAACCACGCCGTCCAATTAAAATTCAGCTCTCTGAAAGGTAGGCTAGCTACAGGCCAAACGCCGCTGTCAATCATATTAAGCTGCGAGTCTCTTACCTAAATATTTTGAACACATTTTTATTTAATTTTACAGATTCATAATTATACATTAATCAGGTATGCTAATAGTTAAAAAATATATATCATCATGTTCGAGAGTGTATTTTCAGTCAACATTTGAAATTTGGAGAGCCAAATAAAATCTTGAAAAGAGCCATAGGCTATATGGCTCCCGGCCCCTGATCTAGGAAAAGATCCCTGCATGTAATTCCCGACCTCAATTCAAAGAACCTGCAAAGTACATGTCATATCTGTATGCAAATGCAGTTTCCACAGGGTTTTTTGTTTGTTTTTTAGATGTCAAAATCATAGAGGGGAGGCCGGGGCTAGTTGTCACAGTTTTTTACATTTCCTTTATATTTCATTGTGATTTTACATCTCAAAATTGCAGCCTTATTTCTTGTAACTGTGACTTCATAGATCACAATTGCAACTTAATTTCTCATAAGTGACTTTAGGTCATGACAATTCTCGGAATAGTTTTAGGTTATTTTTTAAATTTGGTCTTAGCGGAATAGATCTTCTGTTGATTATTACTGCTGCTCCTGCAGAAGTGGTTGATACAATAATAGATACACTCATAGAGGCTGTAGAAGCTAATAGATACACAAACGCTGCTGCATAAATAGACATACATAAATCCTGTAGCAGATCTAGGCAGGTGGAGCTGGGGGAGGTGGAGGGGTTCAGAGGAACTCTGATTTCAGGCTGCAGGACCAGCTTACAGCAAACAATGAACCAGACTATTTAAATGTTAAGCAAGCAATCTCATTGGCTGCAGGATCTGCAGAGGCCAATCATCTTGTGACATACGGTAATGATATGATTATTTACAGATTGCATGTAAAGGACCAGTCAGGCTGCGCAATCTAGAGTTTCATGACTGCACTAAATATTTATATCTCTCAGAATTGCAACATTATTTCTCATAAATGGGTTCAGGGGGTACAAGATGAACTAAGACTCATTTGGAAATTGCATGATGAGTTAGATAGATAGATACACGGTCGGTGCGCAAACACATGGACATGCATTCAAACAAACAGTTTTATATTGCTGACGGCTCTAGTGAGGTAATTAAGTTCCATAATGACCGTCCAGAGCTTTATTTTCAACCTGGCAATAAGTGCCCTTTCCTGGAAGAGGAAAGATCCACCCTTATATGAACAACACAATAAAAACTGCTGCATCGTAAAATATGAAATTACATCAGAATGGCATTGTGGGTTATTAGTGGTAAGAAAATGCTTAGCGGCCCACACTGGATGAAGATAGATGGTTTAGTGAGAGAGCAAGGCGAACCGTAATGAGATCCAGCCCCTGTCTCTCCATCTTGCACCTTCCATCGTGAGGTGATGTGCGAAGAGACGGTAATAAAAGCAGAAGTACCTGCTCCTGCAGGGCGGGCCCTTTTCCCCCCATCCACTTCCCCGCAGGCCGGCCGGCCTCCGAGCCTCTGCCTCATTTCATCCAGCCCTGCCTCCAATCAAAATCCAATCCCCTCTGTGGGCCGCCACAGTCCCAGCGGAACCGCAGTGGAGCTCGCAAAGTCATTCTGAAGATGGAAGAAGGGCAGAACTCTGGGATGAAACTGTCCTTATCTCCCAGCACAGCAGTTTCTGTTTTTCTGAAAAAACACATTTTCTAAATTAATTAATAATAGATCAAATGAATAAAAATAAAAAAACTTAATAAAATAAAGAGTAAAAAAGGTATCTAACTATCTATCTTTTAAACAAAATGATTAAATTATTTTATAATAATTAATATATCTATTCATATGTTATTATATTAACATATAAAATAAATTTAAATGTTTTGTCATCATTCATTTATACTTGCACATCCTCTAATGATACAGTACAATAGTTATCATTTCTCTCATCAGCACAGCTGGATTTTATCAATACTGTGCGAGTCATGTGATGCATACCCCTCTCAATCCATATCACCATTCAATTCCAATTGTTCCCTCGCCTCTTTGATTATATATATATATATATATATATATATATATATATATTTATTTTTTTTTATTTTTTTTAGCATACGTCGTAACATTTTCTCACTTTCTCTCCTTTTTTGGCCTCTGCAATGATAGCTTCCATAGAGTGGCACAGATACCATTAGCTTTCAGACAGAAAGGAACAAAGCTTTTCTCCACCAGAGTAGTCCTACCAGAGAGAAAAATAAGCTAGCACAGCTTAGCCTGTGATTTAGACCACGGGTAACAACACTTACAGTTGGACAAAACGCACAAGCTTCACTATCAGGAAGAGCTATAAATGACAGCGAACGAAAAACGTCAAGTGTTCATACTCAAATTTTACAAACAAAAAAACCCCATAACCTGGAGCAAGCTCTAACACAGAGAATGTGGATACACAAATCTCATCTGTTCATTCTAAGATTAAAACGGACACAGAAACACCATAAATGTGGTCCATGTGATTCAGTGTTGCGTTGTCAACAAATCATTATTTTGAGTCAAATATATTCAGTGAAACAGTTGATGTGTTGCAGGAAATTGGTCTAAAATCAGTTAATCTCACTGGATCAACAGTTTTTTCACTCACGACTTGAACTTCTATGAAAGTAAAATAATGGCAAATGTTTTTGAAACACAAAAGCTTGTTGAATTGCACTACTTGAAAAAAATATGCATTGCATTAACCCTGCTTGCATTTTAATGCATTGCATTTTTTAGGGCTTGCATTTGTATGGGTTGAAATGCAACATGCTCGTATATTTAAGCTGTGAATATTTCAATTCAAAACATTTCACACACACAAGAGCAAGAATCTCTCCACCCCTCCCGGTTTTCGAGATCTCCACCCAGAACCGCTTCTCCTCTCTTCATGAAACGGAACGCGATGCTGTGATCATCGGCGATTCCACCGTCCGACACGTACACGCTACGTTATGTAAAAGTAAGGTGTACAGTCACTGCTTTCCTGGTGCTCGTGTTTTTGATATCGCTGTGTGGGTACTTGAGATCTTGAACGGTGACGAGCACGTCGGAGCTGTTGTGCTGCACGCGGGAATGAACGACATCAGGCTGCGGGAGACGGAGGTTCTGAAGAAAGACTTCAGGAGCCTGATCGAGACGGTACGCAGCACATCACCGATCATTGTGTCTGGACCGCTTCCCACGTACCGACAAGGGCATGAAAAGTTCAGTAGATTATTTGCGCTAAATGAATGGTTAATGTCATGGTGCAATGAGCAGAAACTGCTCTTTGTAAATAATTGTTATCTGTTTTGGGAGCGACCTAGGCTCTACCGTGCTGACGGCTTACACCCAAGTAGAATCGGAGCAGATCTCCTATTCTATTATATAAGATCTCCAAGATGTTAAACACCGTTTGACTAGTAACCAAAAATCCGAATCACAGTCTCTGCTGAACCGATTTAATTGATATTAATACTAGTGTAGAACATTGCATAGAAACTGTGTCTATTCCTCCTTTACTGAGATCAAATAATAAATCTACTGTGGGATCTAGAAAAAATCTAATTGTTATTAAAACAGAAAATCGGGCTATTAGTGAACAAAAACAATTTCTAAAGCTAGGTCTTCTAAACATTAGATCACTCACATCCAAGGGGGTAATCCATCAGCCGGAAGTTGAAGCCTCGCGGGAGCCGCCATTGTAGCAGAACTTCACCTGCTGTTAGCATTCCATTGACTCCCATTCATTTTGGCATCACTTTGACAGCGAATAACTTTACATCTGAGACCAAAGACTTCATTTGTCCATTATTTATTTCTAAAGAAACACGACAATGTATAAAAGGCTCCATTACTTTGTATCTTACGTTATGGCCCCGTAGAAGCCGTTTTTGTAAAAAAAATAGGCTAACGATTGTATCATAACCACGCGACTTTCTGTTGCACAATATAGACATTACCGTAGAGACAGGAGGAGAAGCTCGCAGGCAATCTGTTAGTGTCTATGAGGCAATCGGGGGGAAATTGAGGCATAAAGTCAATATATGACTATAATATTTCAATTTTTTTGAGGAACTAGGTGATTCAGATTTGTCTTGCCACAGCTACTAGAAGATTTACAACTGTCGTCACGCTCAGTTTGAGCCTGTGCAGTCGCTCAGCCATCAGAGAGGAAGTGCAATAATCAGGCTTCAGTCTTCTCCGTTGAAATCAACGGGGTCGCTGTGTCCATTTCTTTTACTGTCTATGCTCACATCTAAGGCAGTTATTGTAAATGAAACAGTCACAGATAATAACATCGATGCATTTTGCCTTACTGAAACCTGGCTTAAACCAAATTATTATTTCGGTCTAAATGAGTCTACTCCGCCAGGATACTGTTACTGTCACGGTGTGGGTTTTGTGTTTTGTTCCTTGTTCTTGTCTGTCATGTGTTTCCCTGTCTTTTCATGTTCAGCTGTTCCCCGTTTTGTTGATTAGTCTCCCCATGTGTTTCTGATTAGCCACGCCCCCTTGTTATCTTGTTGAGCTTGTTTGCCTGTGTATTTATACCCATGTTCTTCAGTTGGTGTTTGTTGGTCATTGTTTGATGTTCTTAGTACCTTGTTCTGAGTTTACCCTGGATTACGTGTTTGCGATTGGATTCACTCTCTGCTTCGTCCCTGCTGCATCGCAACAGAACGACCGACCACAAATGAATCCAGCAGCACGGATCTCGCCTGATCTCTGCAGCATGAGCCGGGAGTTCGCTGGACAGATCGGGGCCTTGGCCCTGGGTAGCCAAGATTTGTTCCAGTACACCTGGGGGTTTGCTTCACTTGCTGCCTCCTGCTCCCTAGGGGACGAGGCGATCAAATTATGTTACCGGCTGGGGGCTAAGGAGGTCAACCCGAGTCACGGTGTGGGTTTTGTTCCTTGTTCTTGTCTGTCATTTATTTCCCTGTCTTTTCATGTTCAGCTGTTCCCCGTTTTGTTGATTAGTCTCCCCATGTGTTTCTGATTAGCCACGCCCCCTTGTTATCTTGTTTGCCTGTGTATCTATACCCATGTTCTTCAGTTGGTGTTTGTCGTCGTTGTTTGTTCCTTGTACTGTGTACCTTGTTCTCAGTTTACCCTGGATTACGTGTTTGTTGGATTATTAAAGTGCTTGTGATTGGATTCACTCTCTGCTTCGTCCTTGCCGCATCGCAATAGTTATAAGCATGAGCCCCGTCTGATTGGTTGTGGCGGCGGTGTTGCAACAATCTACAGAGATCTCCTTAATGTTACTCAGAAAATAGGTGACAAGTTTAATTCGTTTGAAGTACTTGTGCTAAATGTTACGCTCTCAGATGTAAGAAAAAAATCCCTATTATCTCTCTAGCCTTGGCTACCGTATATAGACCTCCAGGGCCTTGTGCTGATTTCCTAAAAGAGTTTGCAGACTCTCTCTCAGATCTATCGGTCAACGTCGATAAAGCATTAATTGTTGGAGATTTTAACATGCATGTAGATAATTCAAATGTTGCGTTAGGGGCTGCGTTTACAGATTAACTAAACTCCTCTGGGGTCAAGCAAAACGTCACTGGACCAACTCATCTTAATCATACACTCGATTTAATTATATCATATGGAACCGATCCAACTGATATAGATATCATTCCACAAAGTGATGATGTCACTGACCATTACATGGTAACTTGCATATTACATACTGCTGTAATATGTCATGCTGCGCCACGTTATCGACCAGGCAGAACAATCCTTCCATCCACCATAGATACCTTCTCAAATATCTTATCTGATCTGTCTCAGCTGCTGCCTGAACCCAAACAGATGAACTAGACGAACTAACTAGCACTATGAGCACCATTCTCTCTAGAACATTGGATATTGTTGCACCCATTAGATTAAAAAAAGGTCAGAGAGAAAAGTAAAGCATCATGGTACAACAATACTACGCATGTTCTAAAGAGAGAAACCCGTAATTTAGAGCGTAAATGGAAACAAACTAATTTAGAGGTCTTTAGAATCGCGTGGAAAGACAGTATGTCACGTTATAAGAAGGCTCTAAAAACAGCCAGGGCTGAGCACCTCAGCAAATTAATAGAAAACAACCAAAACAATCCAAGGTTTTTATTTAACACTGTGGCTAGACTAACAAATAAACAGACGTCATCTGAACAAAATACCTCGTTACAGTTTAGTAGTAATGATTTCATGAACTTCTTCACTGAGAAAATTGAAAACATCAGAACCACAATTGTAAAAGTTCAATCTTTGCTCGCGCCTTATAATTCAGCCTCAATTATCACCCCGCAAGAACAATTACAATGCTTTACAACTATAGAACAAAAAGAGTTAAACTTATCACTTCATCTAAAACAACAACATGTTTATTAGATCCTATACCAACTAAACTACTGAAAGAAGTGTTACCTATAGTGGAAAAGCCTCTTCTCATCTATATCTTTAGGTCATGTTCCAAGAACGTTCAAGCTGGCAGTTATAAAACCTCCTAAGAAACCACAATTAGATCCAAATAACCTAACAAATACAGACCCATTTCAAATCTTCCATTTATGTCTAAAATATTAGAAAAAGTTGTGTCCGCTCAACTGGGCTCTTTTTTGCAAGAAAATGACATCTATGAAAAGCTTCAGTCTGGATTCAGGCCACATCATAGCACTGAGACTGCGCTCGTTAGAATCACAAATGATTTACTTTTAGCTTCAGACCAAGGCTGTATCTCAATACTAGTTTTACTTGATCTTAGTGCTGCGTTCGATACTATAGATCACACAATACTTTTAGATCGACTACAAAATGATACTGGTGTTCAAGGACAAGCATTAAGCTGGTTCAGATCATACTTATCTGACCGCTACCATTTTGTCTATTTAAATGGAGAAAAATCAATCATAATTTCGCCAAGCTATGGAGTGCCGCAGGGATCTGTGTTAGGCCCTCTATTATTCTCAATATATATGCTGCCACTTGGTAATATAAGGAAACATGGAATTAGTTTCCATTGTTATGCTGATGACACTCAAATATATATTTCATCACGGCCAGATGAATACGCTAAATTATCCAAATTGACAGATTGTGTTAAAGATATAAAAGATTGGATGACGCGTAATTTTCTTTTATTAAATCAAGACAAGACAGAGGTCCTCAAAACCTCTCACAACACAACTTTAACATAGTAGGATGCCCTGTTACTTTATCCTCTACAGTAAAAGACCTGGGTGTTATACTAGACTGCAACCTGTCTTTTGAAAATCATATTTCATATGTTACAAAAACAGCCTTTTTCCTTCTTAAAAACATTACTAAGCTACGTAATATGCTATCAGTTTCTGATGCAGAAGAGTTAGTTCATGCATTCATGACCTCGAGACTAGATTACTGTAATGCTTTATTAGCAGGTTGTCCTGCATCCTCAATAAACAAGCTACAATTAGTCCAAAATCTAGCCGCTAGATTTCTTACTAGATTGAGAAAATATGATCATATAACACCGATTTTATCATCACTACATTGGTTACCTATTAAGTTCCGTATTACTTATAAGGTATTGCTACTGACTTATAAAGCCCTAAATAGTTTAGCTCCAGTCTATTTAACGGATCTTCTATTGCCCTATAATCCATCCCGCTCTTTAAGATCACTAAATTCGAGGCTTCTGGTCATACCAGCTCTAAACTAAAGAGGCATCTCTTCAGCCAGGCATTCATATAAATTGTTTCTCTTACAGTTACTGTAAATCCAGCCTCTAGTTCATAAACGCCAGAGGAGAACTGGCCCCCGACTGAGCCTGGGTTCTCCCAAGTTTTTTTTTTCTCCATTAGGTCACCTGATGGAGTTTTAGGACACCAGTAGGTCACTTGGAGTTTTTCGGTTCCTTGCCACTGTTGCCTATGGCTTGCTCAGTTGGGGATATTCAAATTAATTAACCAATCATTAATACCATTGATCAGCCCTTCCAAACGTGGATGTTTTTCCACTAAGAAACAAACACTGTTATGTTATTTTGATTGATACTGTGAAGCTGCTTTGATACAATCTATATTGTGAAAAGCGCTATATAAATATACTATAAATCACCTATCAGATTTCACCTACAAAATATCCACTCTGTTTAAAATACAACCTATAATATTCGACAGGCAAAGTTCGGTCTATACAAATTCGCTTCCACAAATTCAGTGGTTCAAATTCGACAGAAAATTCAACATTTCACATCCGGGAACTGCAGGAATAGCAGTAGAGTACCGATTCATAATCTGTTAGTCGATCTCACCAGCAGGAGGTGCAAGCACTTGTTGACAAAGACCAGAGCAACAGTTAGAGCAAGTTATGCATTCATAAAAACGTTTTTAAAGAAGGGCCAGTATATTTATAGAAAATCTGATAAAGAAGATGCTGAAATACAGATCAAACGTTATCAATAAAAATTAGATCAATAAAAAGACATTTTATAATAAAAAACTTTATTTTATACAAAAAAAACATGTTAACTGAAATAAAATAAAATATATAAAAACTTATTTTATTTCAGCTAGTTGCCAACATTTCTCACTATATAAAAAAACAAACAAAATGATAAACTTTAACTAAAATTTAAATGAAAACAAAATATAAAAGTCAAAAACGAATTCAAATTATTAATAAACTACAATAGTATCTAGATAATAACAACACTGTCTTGGAAGCTTCATTCCCCATTATATTGCGGTTGCATGGGAAAGAGCGACCAGCACAGTCTTCAATATTTCTCCGTTTGTGTTTCATGGAAGAATTTTCATTTTTGGTTGAACGTTCCCTTTAAAAGACCTGTTTTCCAAAAGCCATCATGACTTTGACTGATAACAACAAAGCAGAGGTCTGCTTATATTGCTGTATTCAGGAACAACCTCTCTATTTGAACTAAATTAAATAAGGAGACATGCGGGAAACAGTAATCAGGTTTGATGTTGATTTAAGCCATTCTTAAAAGTGCCCTTCATTCTGTATGCCCTTGATTTTGGAGGGCACTCAGATAACCCATCTCAGCATCTTATTCTGATTGGTAATTAAATAAGGGACATGCGGTTGATTGGTTGTAAATTCAGCTTGGATTATTCATTTGAGAAGAAAACAGTGCGAAGCGTAAAACAACAGATTAAGGCCTATATATAGATTTAAAACAAACAAGTCAAGTTTTAATTCTGCAAATAACTTCCACGGACAGAGGCAGTAGAGAACAGACTGTGAGCATTCGCTAGACATTACTCAGAGTGGCCCGAACCTTGTTTTGAGTAATACTGCATGATGTTAATAGCAGCCCTACCATGCATATGTTCCTTGCATAAATATATTCCACCACTTGACGAACCAGGGAAGCGGTGACAAGCTTTACGACATATCAGTCACAACTCATCTCAGCAAGCTGCTGAAAAGTTTCAGCGAGGCAGCTGTCCAAGACACTCGTGTGCATCAAATCAGAGAGCATTGAGGGAAGGGTCGTGGTTGGGTCGGTGCCGTCAGAATCACATCTTTCACTAAATATTCTAGCTCTGAATATTAAGCAGACTATGGTCATTTAAACAGGTCAACGGTAGAAAAACTTCTTTTTATGCAAAGTAAAACAAGATATTTGATTGGATTCAGTGAACATTCAACATTCAAATCAGTTTTTCCTTCAGCTCTGCTCAAACACAATCTTCGATGATCTGAAGTTTGAATAATTTAGGGTACCGTGAAGTAGGAGATATAAAAACATTTCCACTTGACCGAAGCCTTGATCAAATTGCTTGACGCGTGGATCTGAGCAAACTTAAACATCGCATTCAAGACTGTCAAGCTTGCATTTTCTTTTAAACATCCAGCTTATGAATTGTTGATGAACGTCAAGCAGCTGCTGGACAAAATGATGTCTGAATGAAGTGATTTTGCCATGACTGCTGGTTTTGTTCCAGACAGTGAAATAAATAATTCTGCACATAATCTCATTGTCCGGACTGCTTTAGAAACACATTGTCAGTACTGGAGGGGGAAAAGTCTTATGCTTTTAAATATATATGCTTTTAAATATAAAAGCTTTTAAATGTTCCAAAGGTTTGACAACCTAATGCTATAAATGAACCATTTTAAGTGCCACAAAGAATGATATATTCAATTATGACACCTAAATGTTAGATACCAGTACTAATTTACAATTCTTTATTCCACTTTCAATACCACAGCTAACTATTCTGCCTAATTTAAATGTAAAACATTATTAAAGACAGGTAACAGTCGTTTGTCAGATGGAAACATTGAATAAAATAATCAAATGTAAAATAACACTGGATAGACTTCAAAAATTAAATCCTTGAATCTTTATTCAAGTTACAAAAGTTATTCAGTCAAGAGCAAGTAATGAATTTATGAAATATTAATGATTTAATGATTTTAGAAATAGTAGGCTGCTGTCACTTTAATGCCTAATGCACGGATCCAATACACTAAACTCGTTGAGCTTGCTAAAGCCACTTTCTCTTCCATATCGCTTTCAAATAAAGCATTGTGTGCAGAATTCAAATGGATCTGATACATTTCTAGTCTGCGCCGACTCGAGCACAAGATCCGCTCTGTGCTATTGTGTCTCTGGACCAGAGCAGACTTTGTTCATTTGCCCCAAAGAAAAGCCCATTTACACTGTCTGAATCGTTCCCTATCCCGTGCACTATGTGTTATTCACTATAGTAAATGTGTGAACAAGTGACTGATTTTAGCTGCAGCTTCAGCGTCTTTTTCGGGGCGGGACGCTAGATTCTAGAGGGGGTAGAGCTTTCTCTACCGTGAACGAGATTATAACGTTATTCCCCGATGCTGACGGACAGATCAAGCGCTATCAATAAAAATCAGATCAATAAAAAAAGACAAATATCATTTTACATTTTATAATACATATTTTATACTAAAAAAAGTATAATATACATTTCTTCTCACTATATAATATACTAAACAAGATGACTAAAACTTTAACTAAAATTTAAATGAAAACAAAATATAAAAATCAAAAACTAATTCAAATTATTAATAAAAACTATAATAGTATCTTAATGATAATAACACTGGCTTGAAAGCCCATTATATGCAGTTCCATGGGAAAGAGTAGTAATATCAGCGTCTATTTGGGGGCGGGACGCTGATATTCTAGAGGGCACTTGATTGGATAGAAAATCTGATGAGAAGCTAAAGTGCAGAGTGATGTCATCAAGTTTCAAATGCGTATATCTTCTAAATGCGAATTGTGTCATTATTTTGGAACACACTAGCTTATAAATAACAGTAAGGCTAACATATTCATACTAAAAGCCAAAAAACTTAAATTCCCCAATTTCATGGGGACTTTAAACTCGATGCAGCACTAGCCTGTCAACTGTGCCGAGCGTCGTTCACGTCGTTCACGTTCTGAGAACATCAACCATGCCGAGTTGTAATTTATTGTGGAATATATTACTTTAAAAATATATATAATTTCTATAAAATACAGTAAACAAAATAATGAATTATACGGCAAGACCAGAGAAACATTCCTTCACTCGTCTTGTGTTATGTAAGCGCATGAGCCTGCAGCGCAAATGCAAACGCAACGACCAGCTGCAGTAATATGATAATGATTCTCTTTCAGCACGTAGATGAGTCACGTTCACACACATGTGGGGTTTGGCTGCAGGTGGTCTGTCTCAACACATCACCTCATGCAGCACGCCTGTCATCATTTGTGCAGACAGGTGTGTGTAGGACACAATCCAGTCGGCTAAATGGTACAATTACAGTCAAACCGAGGATCGCGATGGCGCACAACACTCGAGAGTTTGAGCGAGAAAAAGAAGAACGGGAAAGCGTGATTATACTTGACAGTTCGCTCTGTTCAGAGCATTTAAGACCTTTTCATGGCCATTTGTGGCTGTCCGTTGCAGTATGTTTACATTATACATTGTCGCGGTGGGTGTAGGTGAACTTGGATTTTTTGCCGTGCAATAATCCCCGTCAGATGTGTCTTGCGCTCTGTTCCTTTAAATCCTCCTGTTAATGCTGACATTCCTTTCTGCCACATGTGCAAAACATTTGAACGAAGCACCTCAATGTCTTTACAGCCTCTCTCCATCAGTCGAGCAGTCTCATTGGCCTTGTGTCAGCAGTGCATTGTGGGAAAAGCACAGTCCTAGCTCTAATTCTAATTCCCGATTCTGAATGCATGAATAGCCTAACTGTTATCTGCACTGTTTAATTGTAATATTCCTGAAGCCAAAGCACTGTGCAAAACGCTGAATCTCCCTCACCCTCAGGTTGACATGGGCTATGGAAGATGCTGAGGACAGGTAGCAGCTGTATTTTATTATCCACGGTGCCTTCGGGGAGCTGACTACACTGTAAGTTTGTCATGCAGGATTGATGACTCTTTTCTATCTTTTCTATCTAATAAAAATATTAAAATAAAATGCTGTAATCCCTGAGGATGCGACAGCCACAATGAGCTTTAATACTGCCGGCGGTTTCCGGCTGCTGATATGAGCTTCATTCTTTTCTGAGTTTACTTGCTTATTTATTTCCTTCCCCTGTCATATCTTTTTAAGTGCAGAACCTGCGGATACCTTGGGACGGAGCACTTTAATTAAGAGCCCGCTATAAATCACAATTTTAGGCTGGTGCGTGTGATCTGAACTTTGTATTTGTTGTTTTGCAAGCATTGGAAACTTGGAGAAACAGGTGAAACTTGACAAAGGCTGATTTTTGCACAGCAAATATCTGTAATGTTAAGTTTCATTCAGACGGCCTTTATTCCATAGACTTCCAACAGCTTTCAGTTGCCATAGTGACAGTGACAGCTCTGCGATGAATCGAGATCCTGAACTGTATGAGGAATGTTTGCATTTTTACCATCCCCTTGCACACACATTATGGCTTTAAAACAATAATGATTGGTGTCTCAGAAACTCTCATCTCAGGGGGTTTTGAGGGAATGCTGAGGAGGAAAAAGATCAAATATCTTTTTTTTTTTGAGGAGCTGTAATGGCGTACATGTATGGCATACATGACATACAATTTGAAGTAGAAATCTCCTACGTCTCTTCAGGTGATACAAGCCATTTGTCAATATTTCGGGTTTTGTTCACCTTGGCAGAGTTTATTTTGTATTTAACTGGGTACATTATCCTTTACATTTAAATTATATGGGTAAACTTCTGTTACAAAAAGTAATAAAAGTGTATATATATATAATTTGAATTATATTAAATATATAAATTTACTAGTTTATTTTTACAATTTATTTGTATATGTATATATGTGTATACATATACAAATAAATTGTAAAAATAAACTATAGTAAATTTAAAAATATATATATAGCCTATATACTGTATGCCATGCATACATTTTTGCGTTTTGTTCAATTATTTCATTTAAGAAGAATGGATGATAAACCTTCTCGGAATGAAATTAGGGTAAAATATACAGAGCCAATTTTCTTTTTATTGTGACTAGTAAATCATGTGGAACATTTTCCCACTGCAGCGAGTGAGGCATGTAATCATGTGTTTGCCGGTCTCAAGGATAAACCATTAATCTTCTCTCTGATGTTGTGAATGATCTCTCGACTTCCGTTTTCCTCTTCCGAGAGAGAGAACAGGAGGGTAAGACGGGAAAGGAAAACATGTTTTCTTCTCCTCACCTTGTTTTACGCTACCTTGATTTATGAGGACTGGGTCGTCACTGATTGAGATGAGCATTTGTGCTGCAAGAATTATGAAGCATGTCTTCTAAGTTCTTACCCAACAATTCTTCCACCTCTTCTACAGGATGATCCAATTTTCAACTCCAGCTCTTTCCCACACGTGGAGCTCATTTCCCAAACCCTCATGCTGATGCCAAAGAAATCTGAAATATATTTGCAGAAATTTATGTGGAGGAAGAAATCATATGATCAAACCTTTAAAAGTCTGACTTGCGTATTAACTTTTATTCTATTTCCCAAATCTGCATGAAAGTGTCCAGTTTCAGTTCAGCAAAAGAGAGGATTAGCGACGTCTACAATTTCTGCATACTGAGGGATGCCTCCGGTAAACAGTGAGTAATGATTTGTTTCTATGCTAGAGAAGAATTATCAATAACTCATGATTTCATGTAGTCAATAATGAAATGGCAACTGATTATCATGTTAATGTGAATGTCAACTGAGAGATGACACTTGAATCATGGAGGAATATTAAATATGGAAAATGATTTTGATTGCAAAGCTTTGCTCTCAAATCCTTACAATACTGTAGAAAAATTGTTAAATATCTGGTTAAAACAAATAAATAGATGTTTCCATAAATTGTTGCTTTTTTTAACTGATATATAATAATAATTTTCTTAAAATACTAAAATCTGCTTTGAAAACAAACTGAAAAAAATGTTTTTATAATCTTTTTTGATTTCAAATGTATTACATTATATATAAACGCCCTAATATGCGTAATTGATTTTAAAAATTAAACAAAACCTAGATGTTTAAACAATTCAAATCTGATGCCTCACACAATGTAATTTTATATAATTTTACAGTTAAAAAGCATGTATCCTCCTGTTGAATCATACAGTATATAATTTGTAATAGTGTTTAACAAACCATTTTTACTGTAGCATTCTTTTCAGTTAAAATTCAGATTTTTTTTCTTTTACAGAAAACAGGAATATCAGGTAAACTCATCCCCCATGTTTTTCACCCTCTTCTGCAGCACATTTTTTTATTTTTCCTGAAACCATTAACCACAACAAGCCCACATCAGCTGAGAAGATAAAGTAACAACAGAAACATCAAACGAACAACAAGGGAGAGCATAGAACAACTTTTTCGCCCACTTTTCACTGCAATTAGTACGACTGTAGACTTATTTTTGAACACACACACACACACACATACAAGTAGATTATTTCCCGACGCATATGAAAACAGAATGGAGTCATTGTTACTGGTGTTTGTGGCTTAAATGCAGGCCGCTCAGAAGCTCCAGCCCTCCCGCTGCTTCTCTCGGGCCCCCGGCGGCTTCTGAAGCCCCACTCTGTCCAACAGAAATCTACCACCATGAATCAACGGATACACAAATCTGTACTGATACGGGCCGGCTGGCAGCCAAAGTGCTGTATATGAAAGCAGTGATAAAGTTTGTTACCGCTGAAGCTCTGTGGGTGGAAGAGTTACGGGGGAGATTTCTTTACTGCATTAAAGTATGAAAACTGAGGAATTACTTCAGGATTGTGAAACTATATTGCATCAGATGGAAAAGTTTCACCTATCTAATTAAATACACATATTATAACTGAAACTAAGACCATAAAAAAATATATATTTTAGTTTCTTGAAATAAAATAAACTTAAATAAATAAAAGCTTTACTTTTTTCAGCTAGTTGTTTCCCATTTTCATTCAGTTTAAATTGATGTACGAATTTTTTTTTATTAAAACTAAATTGACATTTAAAAAAACTTAACGAAGAACAAAAACACACAAAGCACAAACTTTGATTGAGATTAAAATGAAAACAGAAAAAATGCACAGAATTGAATTAAAAATATCCATAAAAGCTATAATAGTATCTCAAATTAATGATAGTAAATTAACACTAATGCACATTTTTGTTTGACCCCCCCCCCCCTCCCCCTCCTCTCAAAGCTTTTGAACTGAAAGGATAATATAATTGCACGCAAGCCTATTAATATCCTGCTTAACATCTTAAATGTTTAAGCATGCACACTCCAGTCTTTATTTCACAGGCTGTATCTGATGACATCTACTCGCTTTACAATCCTCTTCAGAAACTTCTAGAACTGCATAATTGCAGCCTAGCGGTGATTATAGAGAGAGAATGTGTAGGTAAATTGCTTAACTGAGCTGATAAGAGGAACAAAGACGATGCATTTGGAGCTTTATTACCCTCCGCAATAATTCACTTCTGTGATTAGGTGCAGAATGAAGGCTGAGCCAGATTTGGTCTTTTAAACAACAGAAGGCAAGAGGGGTTTTCATACACACGCATATAAAAAGGAGTTGCTAGCTATGATTATATTTGTGATATGCTGCTTTCGAAAAAGAAATACTTTTTTATATAAATGTAACGGGGACAACAAATGTAATATGCTATGTATGTTACTCTACAGAGATTAAATTCAGACTAGGTTCCGCTCTGGGAGGATTTAAAAGCAAAAAGGTGGACCATATAAATTAAGTAATTATCAGCCGGCAATTTTATTTACAATAATTCACATAACAATATTCTCACAGTTTGACTCTTTGTCTGGTCTCCACTCAACTCTATGAACCAACCACAAAATGATTCATATCAAACCAGAAGTTGAATGTAAATACCAAAAATGAAATAAAATGAAACAAATTAAAACACAGTCTCAATTTCTTCTGGATCCTTTGTAGTATATGAAGTACTAAAATGTCCATATGAAAAAAAAAACTCAAATGTCCATTGTGTTAAGCTCCAATGATCATGTGTGTGCATAAAGAGCTTCAATGTATTTGTGTGTAAAGACCTTTTGTGTTGCTATCCGGGTAGTGTGCTTAGCTCTCTTGTGTGCATCCATGATGGACCACGACGATTCTTTGAGTGGCAGATCAGGGTCTGGCTCGCCGTTCAAATGGTAGAACACTCAAATTAAATCAGCATTAAAAAAAAACAATCTGCATAAAACAATGCAGTCACATTAAACATTTTTCTCAATATAAACAATTTTTACACCGACATTTTCTATTAGCTGCACAAAATGTCCGTTTACTACCAGTGTTAATTCAACACGTGACAATATAAGTGCAAATAAACAGCTTAAACATAAAAATATTTCAATATAGAATATATCTCTCTTATTTGAACATTTTGTTAGCTGTACAACATTTCTTTTAACATTTGCTGCATTTATAACCCTTGTAGAAAATAAAATAATTTAACTAAACAGTTAAACTAGCATTATACACGGACAGATTTGACTCTGTATTAATTTTACCATATAAACATACAAAAAATACATTCTAAACATAATATATAACTCTGATTGGCTTTAAGACACATATAAAGAAAAAGGAATATCAATTTGAAAGTTAAAGTAGCAGTTCCGCATCACAATCCGTACACGAAAACTCGCTTCCGGGCACGTAAAAACGTCAGAGCAACCCTTAACGGATTAGACCAATGAACTTTTGATATGTAATTTACTGGGGGAGGGTCTTATCTTCGTTTCTTAGCTTTGATTGGTTTATTTTTGGCCTATGAACTGCTCATAAATGGCGATTTGCTGAGGTGGCGCTGGGTGGGGAACTATGTTACGCGTCACAAGATTACGTACAGTCATTGTTGGGAGCGTAACATGAAACCGTACAACGGGGCATCATGATTATTCAAGTTATTTGAGATCACTGGGTTAAAAAAACAAGATGTTTACATTTGTCCTGGGGGACTTAGCACATTTATTACTGCTATGGTTGGTAAAAAAGCGTTTAGCAAAAGCTGTTTCTAGCGCACGTCAAAGTGCAGTTTCTTCTGCTTAAGCTGCTAGCTTTAACTTTGTTTATGGACACCCTACCTCATCGTGCAGGGTGTCTTATAGTAGTTACATTTCATTATGACACAATTTACTTCAGATTTTACTCTTTGGTTGACTTTAAAGTCCTTAAATCGCTGATCTGCAAAATATTGTTCATTACGAAAAATGGCGCGTCCAGTCACCTCAGATTGTTTCTAAGACCTCGTGAACATAGTTTTTAAACCGCTGTTTAAAATGGGGTTTTTATTAACCTTATAACACACATTTTAGGTTAAATTTGTTCAACACCAATAACCATTACGATTAACTTCAATACTATAGACCACATGACCAAAACTTCATTCATTTCATTCGCTGACTCTCTTCCCTCCTTCACCGGAGTCTACGCGAGATCCCTCCCCACCGCCATTTTTAAACGTCTCTCGGGTGTCCTATTACTTAACGCTGAAATGTCGTCTTCATAGGGCGTGGACTTCGACAATGAGTGAAGAAGATCAAATATGACAAAACACAGTTTCCAAAGGTATATATAACTTTATTTGACCTGGAAGTGATTCATTGTACATTTGATTCAAAAGGTCACTGTACGGATTCATGTTACGGAAGCGCCGCTGTACGGATTGTGATGCGGAACTGCTAATGCATAAGCAAAACTCACCAGAGTTCGTGTAAAAGAAGGTAACCAAAAAACTTTGACCGGTTGTTTTCCTCAGCAACTGGATAAATAAACAACCTCGATTACTAATATTACTCTTTATAAAAGAATATACACATTGAACCGAAGAACAAATGAAAATTAGATCGTCTTTTTGCAGCTATACACGCTAACCTCGTACGTACATAGTCAGCAGGCTTCTTCATCTGATTTTCAACATACGCTGACCCTCAACATACCACAGCGTTAGTCGCCCTCTAGAGATTAAGTATAGTACTGCACCTAAAATACAGAAACTCCTTTTATGGTATATAAATCAACCGTAGTTACAAATAAATATACTTTCATTCTGAATGTTAAATTCGAAAGGGTTACATAAAATGTATATAAAGTATGATTTTCCCACAAAGTCTGATTAGACGGCTTCAGTCTAAAATGCAAGACAGGTGTCACATTTTGTGGATTAAGATGTGCTTTTTTTTGGCCAACATATGATTTAAAATAATGAAAAACTATAAATAAATAAATAAACAAACTTGTCATGAACTGCGGAGATGCAAAGGTGGAGGATCCAAAGACTTCGCAATGAGTGACCTTGAGTAAACCAGACTCAGGCTATGTTTACACGGAAACAATCTGAAGAGAAAACTCAAATGTAGTGTTACATTATCACTTTTTATTCTACGTTTAGACGAGCGTAATAGGGGGGAAATCTGCGTGCATATGGTGACACAAAATCTTTTGAAATTCGATGTAGTATGCACTCCAGACGGCTAGGTGGCAATGTGAAGCACTGCCACACAACAACACCAATGTCTGAGAATATTTTGTACAACTGCTGAAAATACTCTAGTATGTTTATCAGAGCTCAGAGGTGCGGCCAGGGATTTTGGGCCCCATGAAAAAATATGAGGTAAGGCCCCTACTACTGCACCCGTTCAATTAATAAAATCGATCTCGGGGACCCCTAAAAGTGTGTGGGCCCTTAGAATCATCCTAACTTTTCCCCCCTTAGGGCAACTTGAAGGTCCGATTTATGGAAATAATCCCACGTGTTGGTTGTTATTTTCCTTTACGCATATACGTAAACGCATACACGACGAGAGCCACCGTGAGCAGAATTGCGTTTTTACCCTTTAGACGGAAACGCGACGGTGGAGCGTTTTTAAGATTTCCACTCTGGAGAGTGGTTTCACTTTTTTGCATTTTTAAGCCCCAAAACCGCTGTCGCCGTGTAAACGAAAGGCACATCTGATTAAATATTTTTACGTTTTCACCCGCGAACGTTCTCGTGTAAACAGGGCCTTATATAGGGTGAGCTAACAAGGCTAATGAGACACAGCTGAAGACAATCATGGATGATGAAACCGGGCAGTGAGTTATGGGATATGTAGTCCTTGATTGAGTGGCAATAGTCCAGAGTGCCCTCACTGCATTGGAGGTGGGCACGCTATCAAGGACGTTAAAGACCGCAGTGTCTAGTGTCAGGCTAATGAGATTCTTGAGGCCAGGGGATTGAGTTTTACCTGCACGGCTCTTACTAACTTGCCTCCTTTACACTCACCCTCTTAAACTTCACTCTATTCCAGGTCATGGCACCAAGGTCACAGGTCCTACTCGCACCCGCTCCGAGCGGGATTCAAACTTCCGTCACTGGCATGGGAATGGGAAGAGGCTGCGCTAACAGGGATGCTAAAGACTGCAGCCCTGTAGTGTCAGACACTAGTTCGCTTTTTGAAGCCACTACACTCACCCTCCTAAACCTCACTCCCATCCGGGTCATGGCACCAATTTAATAGGTCCTACTCGCACCAGCTGTCCGTCAGTCTATCAGTCGCTAGTGCGTCTATTGTGGCCAGGGGAGTGAGGTTTACCTGCACAGCTTTTTACTAGCTGGCCTCCATTTCACTAACTATTAATAAGTACATTTGAGGACCCTTCCATTTTTAGAGAGTTCACAATGGGGAGAAATACGTTACTCAGAGTTCAAGTGTTTCTGATGTTACCAATGTCTCTCACTAGTTTTAATGTAACTAAATTATATAAAGGTCTATTTAACATTATATAAACACATATAATTACATTTTCTGTGACGCCTAAAGTAGATTAGACCTCGCAGATTTGCATGTAACGAGATTAAAGCTAGATGGATGCATTCGGATTTCCGTCTGTCTAACAAAGGCACATTTCTATCGCTGGGTGTAAATGCATTGTGTAGACATTGTGTATTATCCAGATATTTTGAGGATATATGGACTGAAGAGTGTAAAAAGGGCCTAAGATGTTTCCGGGAGGCTAATTTTGGCTGATATTGTCTATGTTCTTTTGGATCAGCAGTGCCCTTTCTAGAAATCTACTCTGAGGTTATTTATACTGTAAGCTTCACCATTTGACTGTATTTACACAAAAAATGCTCTATTCTGAAAGGTCATTCAAGTGTTTTTACACCATGGTAGTATTTGTTGCTCTATCTTTAATTATGCAGATTTAAATTAATTAATTTCTTGGCATATGACTGAGAATCTAATGAAAATCATTGATAAAGATGGCAAAATAATAATAAAAACATAGTAAATGTGTTTACTTGTCATGAAAATATATATATCTTTTTTTAATTCCTTGTGAAAATTTAGTTTCTTCTTTTTTCTTTTGATTTTAGGGAGAAATGTGACTTTTTCATGATATTCACTCGTATGTAGGCCATCTCTGCGGTGGTCTATGAACATACTTACCATAAAATTGCTATTTCTAGCTGGAATAACATATGGCACACAACATACAGAGCTGCTAATGGATAAGTCATCCTCTCTAGCCATACAAGTTAGCAAAAATTAAAAAAAAAAAACCTATAAAGCCTGACAAAAAATGCTTCCAGAAAATGAGTTTCCCTAAAGTCCCGATTCTGCTAGATTGCTTGTATTGTTTCCTGTGACGTTCCCCTACGATCTTTTATTGGATAAATGACATTAAGATCTACCATATCAAAAAAGAAAAATATTATGATAAATATATCACATTTATATTCAGATGAATTCGATAGTCCAATTTATTCATTGCACTCTGCCTCTGAAATCCAAAGAGCTGGTTTGGTTCGTTCCAGCCACAACAAGTGCTTTTCATTTTCTCGCAGCACGTTTGTTGGGGAAAGCCGTGCCAATTCGTCAATCAACTCGGCTGGCCGCTTCGGATTTGATTGTTTTGTGTTTTAATGCATCTGTCCAGGCAAATGGTGAAGAGAGAGTGACAAAACAGATTTGTGTAAATAAAGATGGAGAGTAAACGGACGTGGCAATTTTGAAATTGGGCCAGTTGCGACAGACACCAATCTTTCCTCCAGGATGGCAGCCGGGCACATCCAAAGCCTGCTTCTTATTTCCATTTCCACGCTCCTAAAATCCTGTCAGCTCCCTCACACATGCAGACAGCCCTCGCATTTCACACCGAATTTCTGTCCGGGTCTCTGGAAGCACTCGGTCGCTCCATGCTGAGGGGGAGAGAGAGGGAAAAAGAGAGCTTATCTAATCCATATTCACTGACAGAGAATTGAAAACCTAGACATAATGAGTAAACACAGATTTTGCAAATGTCTTCAGAGGAGAAGTGAACTGTGATGAATGTTTGTGGCCCTCTGTGATGCATTGGACCTAGAAATATGAAAATGTGATGTCTCGCCCACCATTAGCTCAACAAATCGTCCGCCCGGAGCCCGCTGCCATGATTCATTCCACCTTTAAAAATAACATGGTTAGTGCACATGCTCTAAAACGCTGAGGTGCGGAGCTCATGCGGGCGATGCAGGTTTGAGTCTGGTTGGCGTTATTTCTAGAGCTGGGTATAGATCTTTATATACATTCTTAAAATCCCCAAGAGGTACACCGCAACCAGTGTCTAGTCCAAATCACCAACACGTGACTCTTATGATCTGGTTCTTTTTCAACGAATTGAAGTGACCAGTGTAGCCTGATTCTCGATTGAACTATTCCGACCCGATCTCACGGCAATTTGTACATTTACAAGGTGGCTAATTCGTACGAATTCATACGACCTTACTCGTACTAATTCGTAAAATATTTGCTAAATCTTACATATTTTACGAGTTGCCCAATTCGTACGAATGACCTACCCCTGACCCCGCCCCTAAACCTACCTATCTATCACTGGGGTTTTGACAAATCATACTAATTAGCCACCTCGTACTCACTTGTACGAATGTGCATGAATTGGTCGTGAGATAGCGTTGACTTTTCTTCTGAAACGGTTATTTTTTATTGAATTAAAAACATTTTAAGGTGACCGTATTTAATCTAATATTTGTATTAGAAAACAAGACAAAAATACAGAGTAATGTGGTTCCTAGGTCTGTGGATAACACAAACTGTGCGTGACGAATTCATCAAAGTTTAATACTTATTTGGACAATCCCCGAACCCTAAGAATGGCCAATAATAATAGTGATGCTTGTCTGACCAAAAAAGCACAACACACTGTGAGAGCTGTCCATTTGATTGCAGAAGACACATACTTGCTTTTGACTGCCGGATACATGGGCTGGCTTTCCTCTGGAGGCCTGAACGAGATAGATGAGAGGGCCAGCCGAACGGCGCAGATCCAGGCCAGAAGGTGTTAATCCACTAGGGGATGATGAGGGCTTTGAGTCTGGCCTGAGTGGCATCTGACAGCCCCCTCTCTCAGCTGCGTCGAGAGCCTTGTTTTCACACATTCTGAAATACACATCACGCTCAGGAGTAAATGAGATTCTGCCATCTGAGAAATTACAACTGCACAGGCCGTCCAAGAGCTCCGGCAAGAGGTAGTCACGACAGAGCTTACAATCAATTTTTTTTTTTTTTTTTTTTAGCAAAACCACATGTGGCCGAATGACTTGTTTCATTTCTGGCACTTGGGTCTGACACTCCAGACAGAGAGACGTTACATCCAAAGAAGAAGAAGAAAAAAACATAAACAGCGGCCAGCGTATATGTCCAAAGTCCCATGAATTATAGAGAGATTCGAGCGAACAGCCCATTGAATTAAAAAAACTAGGAGGAATGACACGGATGTATCTACACTCGGATGATATGCTTGACAACAAGCAAATCCAAGCTTTGGAAAAATGAAAACTGAAATGTATGAATTCCTGTAGCTTTACTACCAAAATCTCTCTGTTTATTAACAAAACACTCTTGTGAGCCAGCTCCTGCCTCAAAAACAGACGGCCTTGGACAGTATCTGTCCAGAACGGGATCTTTTTCCAAAACTTTACATGTCGTCGTATAAAAACTTGTCTCTTCCAACAGTTCAGTAAAACTGCAAGAAATCTTACCTATATTTACTGCAATTTCAAGCTGAACCCTAGTGGCATTAAAACAGACATGTTTTTTTTAATTACCTATGGTTGGATAAAATCATGCAGGGAATTTTCTTCTCAGCTTTTTCCTTTTCCAGTTATTTTATTATTTTAGCTTTTAACATCTAAAAATACTTCAAGTCAATTAAACAGGTTTGGCAGGAGATATCTTAATCCTGACTAAATGTAACAATGCACAGTACCAAAAGCCAAGCAGGGTGTTGAACTAAAAAGTAGGCCTGTTTTAAATGACTAACCTCTTTTTTGTTGTATAAATCACCTAAATTTAAGTCATATTCATTAAAGATTTATGTAGCTGTCTTATGATTATTCTGAAAAGGCCTTTCAGTTTGAATAAAAGGAATTCATGTGATTAATCCCAGCATTCATTTTTACTTCAATACAAAACTAAAAAAGCTTTGCATACAGGTCTAGGTCACTGCTGAATACATCAAATATAGCATACAGCATTCAGACCCTAAAATACTCATCAAAACACATTGTCTTTGATGGCAATAAAAAGCTGATAGGATAAAACGCCACATAATTTTGTTACTAATTCTTCAGTTAATTAACAGCTTCTATCCAATCATCCAAAATAAAGTTAAAATAATCTTCTACAGTAGCATCGTTCCAAATTGGGCAAGAGAGTGTGTGGTGGTGGTGGTGGGGGGGGGGGGGGTTAATGCTGTCTGACTTCATATAATCACTGAAAAGATAAAAGAGCAACAGATCTGAAGGAGGTAGCACTCATGCTAAAGGCAAAATGCTTTGATCAGTTTGGTGAACAAAATGACAATAACTGCTTGTGTCCTTTTTACAATTGTGCTGGTAATATGCAAGAAGTATGTGGTGTTGTGGAGTCACATTTTGTTGTTGTTTTAGACTGTGGCAGCCTCAAGCACTGGTGTTGACGCTAGTTTAGTTTGGAAGCTATCTGTTTAGCGCCGAATGGAAAGATCTGTAGGTCTCTGAAGAGTTTAGTTTTTCTCCCATGCGACGATGCAAGGCTATACAAAGATAGAACCGTTTTTTCCCAACATCCAGTTAAAACTATTTAAACTGCTCCAATTAGCACTTGAAAAACTTAAATCCTATACTAATATGATTACTGTTTCAGTAAAATATGATAGTTACATATTAATTAGAAACATCAACAAGAAACAGGAGCCAAAAGGCTTTTTTAGCATGAGGCAATTGTTGAGCTGTTTTCATGTCTATTAAGCCGTTTTAACATTTAATCATTTAAACCTACTAGTCTCTATTTTCATGCTTCTAGTACTTATTTTTTTAGATACTAGTATCTATTCCATTAAGTACTAGTACTTATTCATTAGCTACTAGTGCTTACGCTTTAGGTACTAGTGCCTATTCTTTAGATGCTAGTGCTTATTCTTTAGGTACTAGTACCTTTTTAAAGATACTAGTACTTATTCATTAGTTAGTACTTATTATTAGATACTAGTACTTATTCATTAGATACTATAGATAGTAGTACTTATTCATTAGATACTACTTATTTCAATAGTGACTAGTAATTCTTATTTTACTTTTAATAAAAAAAAATTTTTGCCATTGACTTCTATGGGGATCTGTCATTTGCATTTCAACTATTCAGTTCTGACTAGTATGTATTCCATTTGTGACTAGCACAGTACATATATATATTAGATACTAGTAGTTATTCATTAGGTAGTACTTATTTTTAGATACTAGTATTGAATATAAATACTAATACTAAGTCATTAGATTCTACTTATTCATTAGATACTAGTACTTCATTAGATACTAGTAACTATTAAATAGATATTAGTACTTATTCATTAGATACTAGTACTTCATTAGATACTAGTAACTATTAAATAGATATTAGTACTTATTCATTAGATACTAGTACTTATTTCAATAGTGACTAGTAACTATTCTTTTGTTAGTAACAAATTTGCTCATTTGCAAAAAAAAACTACAATTTTTTTTCAATGTTGTGCTGTAAATTATGACAGAATGTTCATTTTTAGGTGAACTAGCCCTGTTGTAGCACTGCAAGATACTCATGTCATAATACATTTCAGATTAACCCAACCTGTGGAACTATACGCAATTTATTAAACCCCCAATCCATAACTATATCAATTAAAAGAACCGGCTCATAAAGAGTCATTTGTTTGAGAATCAGACTACACTGGTCATTCTGTATGTTTTTGATTAACTACAAAGAAATAGATCATTAGAGACATTTGTTCATGAGAAAAGAATTGTTCTTATGAACTGGTTCATAAGAGTCATTTGCTCGAGAATCATACTACACTGTTTGCACTCTATGTTTCTTATTCATTAACTACAACGAACTGGAAAATAAGAGTAATTTGTTCATGAATCAGACTACACTGCGGTAAGTTTCTGATTCCCTACAAACACTTCTTGGCCTGAAGAAACTGCAAACTAGACTGGATTTATGCCATTGGTCAAAAGTCTGGCAACACAAGACAAGGTGCCACACACACACACACCTGTAAACATTGGAGGGAATGTAGATAATTTTGCTTTGCAAAAACTCATGGAGGCTGTGTTATTACTTTGTACCTTATCACAGGACCATGAGGTGTGACTAGAGGCAAACCTGTTTCTCTCTCTCTCTCTCTCTCTCTCTCTCTCTCTCTCTCTCTCTCTCTCTCTCTCTCTCTCTCTCTCTCTGGACTCCCCTGTTCTCTTCTTCAGTATTAACTCAATATTTCGTTCCTCACCGTTCTTGCATGAAATTGGCTATTAAGTGATTTTCTAGGATGGACAGCACTTGTGAGTTGTGACACTTACAACCGAAATTGCATTGCCATTATCGGTGAGTAGATGTACTGTCAAACAATACACGTCTTCTGTGAGTGAGCGTTGGTGGTTTTTGTGGGTGTTCACAAACAGAACAAGCATCAAAGCTACAATCACAACATCTGCATCTGTGTTTTCTCCGCTGGAGACGTCACAACATGAAGTACACGTATGAATTTCACCAAAGCGACTCTAACTGAATGCTTCACAGTATCCTAACCACCTCAATATGTGATGGGGGAAAGAATTGAAAATTCATACATTACACACAGCATGAGGTCCAAAAGAGATCCATCTTCCATTAGAGTGTTTTCATACACAATTGCACCTGTAAAATAGCACGGTTCTATAATAGCAAGGCCACATGAATAATGAATTAAATACACACATGCACAATTGAACAAATCTAAGTCTGTGCAAAGAAGGGTACTTCAGAGGATTGTCAGAATGACTAGGTAGCTGTAGTTTCAGAAACTAGAGCTTCCCAAGTCAGCAAATAGCTAAACTAAAGCCAAGCTAGTTCAAAGTAGGAACACTACAAGTAGCAAAGCCAAACAAAAAGTAACTACAGTACAGCAAAGCTAGGAAAAAAGAAAAAAATAGTTTTGGCTTTTAGATCAGTGTGTTAGCTTTGAGGCTAGTTATATGCTAGTTTACTGCTAAAAGTTGACCAGCCAACAGTACACCTACGCATTTAAACAGTTTTGTCGAATCGGACACTCTAGTCTAGAAGGAAGTAGTGGGGTTTTTGATTCATTTCAGTGACTCAAACGATTCATTGCCGGATAGTGACCATTTCATCAGGTTACATATTTATGCCAGTATATGGTGACAAACACCTTTTTTAATGACTCAATCTTTCCTCAAATAACAAGGAAAATCTATTTTTCCTCTATTCTGTGATCTGCTGAGCAAGACTTTTCTCAAGCTCTACATAAAAAAATAAAATAAAACATTTATGGGTCAGACGGCCAAAAACAAAGCAATTCCGTTGCAGGAATAATCATATTTGTCCATCTGATCCTCATGGCATTCCACAAAGTATCCCACCGCTATCCTATGAATTCCCATTATTTATTTAGAAGAGGGAAAACCTTGTGATGACAGGATATAGTTTGCTGAGATGACAGCAATAAGGTTTAAACCCCCTCAAGATTTGAAGTCACAGCCAAGCCACGTATACAGGGGAGAAGGGGTCCTTTCACTTTGATTTACTTGGGCCCATCACTTATCCTCATATTGCAATTAACACAGACCCGGGCGGGCCACGACCCCACCTCAATCCAGTTAATGCAATCCAATCGAGGCCCCGACCCGTGTCTCTTCCGGAGCCAGCTGTTCACAGCCGAGGTGCGAGCATGGCAGAGTCAGATATGAGTGTCACAAACGTCAATTGGAAAATGATGAGGCAGACAGACACTGTGCGTCCAAACCAGTATGCTGTTATTTTATTCTGTGGAAAACAAAAAGAGAATGTCATTTCCATATAATGATACTTCAGAGTCACCGTGTCTTTTAAAGGGATAGCTCACCCCAATGTGTTGTCATCATTTACTCCTAATATAAGCCTAATACTGTCCCACTCCTCACGTAAAACCAAGTATAAATCTCATCAAGTTAGTGTTTTAAGCAACTGATGTTCAACTGTTCTTTTTAATTAATAGTTAACAAATTTTCGGATCATCATGCTCGGTAAACACTGGTCACAGACACGAAGCTGATTGCTCACTCTGCTGTACGTGTTCAAGTGTTGCGTGGCTTTGGAGACGCTCTGAAGGGAGGGTGGGATCTTGCTATTGCTAGCCACAACGAAAATGGCCGTACCTTTAACGCAATCTTTTTTTTTTTTTTTTCATTCAGACTGATTCGAGGATGCGGACCATGCACGAAAACAAGAGACGGAATCTATCGCAGGATCCAAATTCAAAACAATCACATCCAATCATAGCATGATGGAGGCATTGCTAGTATAAATAATATCACCAAGTCACCATGACTGTTAAAGTGATAGCTCACCCAAAAATGTATATTTTCAGACTATTTTTGAGTCTGGTGTGTATGGAAGCTTATTTCTGCCACAGAATAAAACAATTTAAAAGATAATTGCGACTTTTTATCTCACAATTGCGGCGATATATAAACTTGCAATTGTGAGATATAAACTTGCAATCGTGAGATATAAACTTGGAGTTCTGACTTTACAACATGCATCTTTTCTCAGAGCTGTGAGATACAAATTTGCAATTACGAGTTATGCAGTCCAATTCTAAGGAAAAAAAGTTTATTTTTCCTCAGAATTGCGAGTTTATATCTCCCTATCCTGACTTTATAACACGCAATTGCGACTTCATATCATGCAATTCTGACTTCATATATCCCAATTGCATGTTATAAAGTCAGTATTGCGAGATATAAACATGCAATTCTGACAAAAAAAGTGTATAACACAATTTCAACTTTATATAACGCAATTCTGACTTTTTAACTCACAATTGCAACTTTATATCACGCAATTCTGAGATCAAAAGTCAGAATTGCGACATGTAAACTAGCAATTGTGAGAGAAAAAGTCGCAAATTAACTTTATTTTTTGTTCTGAGGCGGAAACAAGCTTCTATTGGTAAGACCTTCTTTTATGTGAGAAAAAAAACTATTCTACTAATATACTCTCTATATATATTATAATACAAACTATAGAATATATTTCAAAAATATTCCTTTAATAGATCCAAAGATTCAAAAGAAAGAGTGAAAAACAAGTAGCTGAGTATGAAAGAGGGATGGAGATGGAGAGTTGATCAGATTATGTGGTTGAACTCGCGTGTGGTTTCTCTGTTTGACCTCGCTCGGTTGACGACCTCTCCCTGATTAAAGCAACGACTGCAGTCTTCAGCAAGAGCCGCTGTGTCACCTTGCTACTGTAATTAACATTATCAGTCCTTTCATTTGCGTCTATTGCAATGACATATCTGCATGTGTGAAATTCAATGACATGGCCGTGTGTGTGTGTGCATTTTTTAGAGGGGCTTCAATTATGATACTGTTTTCAAACATACTTTACAGCAAATTTAGACAATTTAAGTGTGGATATTTTTTAATTATGGACACATTTAATTTCAAATGTATTTTAATTAGTCTTCAGCAAAATTTGAAGACGTCTGTCTTACACAAGTAACAAACAGTTGAACATATTTGGGAGTTTAAAGCTCCTAGTCACTGATGCTGCTTTCATTACATTGGAAAGAGCAGCATGAACATTTGTCAAAACATCTTCTTTTGTGTTCCAAAGAAGAAAGTATGTTTCTTCTAGAATATAAAAAGAATTACCAAACACATACAGTATCTGGTCAGGTATAGAGGACAGTGTCTTTCCTGAAAACACATTCTTATTCAGCAGTTCATTCATTCATACAATGCAAGCGTACACAGTTCTATTTCTTTTCAATGAAGCCAGAAAGATCCTGTGTTTCACACGAACATGTTTGAGAGAATATGTGGATTTTACTGTTCTTCAATAAGCACAGCTGTAACTATAGTGCAGGTTGTATAAATTCCCCTGGTTGGCATGTCTGCACTGAAGTTTCTCTATTGAGACTCTTTTTTGCATTCTCTCTGTTTGCTCTGTCTGGGTGTTGTCATAGCAGGTGTGTGTTTAATGTATTTTTCAGTGGCCATACGACTGTGATTAGCATAGCACAGCCAATTAAATCTCAGAGAGGGTCTTAGTCGGGGAATGGTGTGATGTTTTTTTTGTTCCCCCGCGGAAACGTGAGAATTCTTACTTGGCTCACAAGAACAAGCTTTTTATGTTAGTATTTTTTTGACCTATTTATCATTTGCATTATGAATGAAAACAGCCATATCTATCTATCTATCTATCTATCTATCTATCTATCTATCTATCTATCTATCTATCTATCTATCTATCTATCTATCTATCTATCTATCATATATCTATCTATCTATCTATCTATCTATCTATCTATCTATCTATCTATCATATATCTATCTATCTATCTATCTATCTATCTATCTATCTATCATATATCTATCTATCTATCTATCTATCATATATCTATCTATCATATATCTATCATATGTCTATCTATCTATCTATCTATCTAAAGTTAATCTCTTCTATTTCAGCAATTAAAAAAAATAATGTTTGAAATGTTTGACTAAAGTCATTTTTGCCTGGTTGAATTGAATCAGCAGCAAAGACATTGGTAAATAAAGTGAGATTAAACACATGTATATACTGTAATTATTGCAGGTTTGCGTAATATTCTGAGTTTGCATTTCACTGTTTTTATTCATTTTGAGGAATACATAATCTATTTTTGTGCAAGTGAGATGAGTAAAGGCTCACATTTATTCCAGAACTATAATAAACATCATGTTTACACACAACGCCTCTGCATCTAACACCCTATTTCTCTCAACATGAGGGCAGGAGAGCTGTCAGTCAATAAAGTGGAATTTGAAAAAGCAACTCAGATATTTTGTTGTAAATTCAAAAGTAGTCTATTACTTTACTAGTTATTAATAATAACTAGTAGCTTAAAATTCATCTGTAACCTGCATTACTGTAATGCGTTACCCCCAACAATGGGTCTAAATTCTGAGAAAATTATCACCTTAATGCACAAATGAGGACGCAGACAGAGGAGAAACGTGTGAAATATTCAGCTGTATTGTACAGTTAATGAAACCTTGGCTGCGAATCACTGCCAATGGCCAGGAAACTCAGAGCTTTGTGTTCTTGTGTCAGACTTTTGACTCTAAAGACCTCCATATCCTGAGGCTACAGCACCGATTTCTGACACAAGCACGGATGACCCTTTCTGGCTGACAGAGACGCTGACAATCTGTATTGACAAACCTGCCACACTGGCGTACAACCAGGATGAAACGCAACATGGTCGTTGCCTGCTGGCACGGAGCTTGGGCAACAGCGGGTGTGCGGGAAAAGAGAAAAGAAAACAAATACATATTCATTGATTTTTGAAGAAAAGTGTATTCGGGGACGGGTGCATGATTTCGGAAGAGTGAGCAAACATAGCCAGAGGATTGCATTAATATTTAAAGTTTTTTAATAAAATGTCCTATCGCGCATTTGGAGGAGGACACTTGGACCGGTTCTCTGCTATCCGAGACCCCCTGTCCTCACAACCCACACTAAACATGTCGAGGAATGACCGATGGGAGTTATCTGCATTAGGCAAGTGTTTAAAATATGAATTTTTCACTAGCAGCCTTGGGAGGAGATGGGTCGTACAGTGAGGGTATCATTAAAACGTATAAATAAGGTTGCATGGAAAAAGACAAGCACCTTTGCTCAATCATGCTAACGGCCTGGCGGTATCACGGATATCTTCAAGCCTCATTGCTCAGGGCGCACAGCGTGAGCTGACGAAGACTATAGTGGAAGATTGAGAAGCGTACGGACAGCGTATGTCCTAAAGACACAATCCGTTTCCCTTTACGTAACGCTCTCAGGAGCATAACACATTTAAGGGAACAAGGTCTGAGACATTCATTTTGATCATAGTACAGTAATTTTGCTTGTAGCGAGAGCCAACTAGCATGCAAACGAGTGAAAAAGCAGAAAACTTTTTCAAACTTTGAAGGAGAGTGCAAGGTTCAGCATAACAAATATAACAGGTCGAACTTTGTAGCTCAAGTTGTTTTCTTGAAGGTTTTGCAGATTGAAGGTTTTTTCTTTGAAGGCATTTCAGTCTTAACCTTTAAAAAAAATGCTCATCCATACTCATTCAAACTGTCTTTGCACAGTTAAATGATAAGCTAACACTGACATTTACAATCTTCACACAAATGGGTCTTTCTAGAAAACAGGTGACATTTGTGTCTCTCATATTCATAAAAAATTTGTGTCAATAAATCACTTGTTTTATTCAGAATCACATTATAAGTAATACATATGTTAATGTATTTATTTGGCTTGAGATGGCTAAATATAAAAAATAAACAAAAAATAATACATATGTCACAGTTGTGGTGCAGATAAAGAAAGGCTGAGGCAAAAAGCTCCAATTCAAAGATTTACTCAAAAACAAAACAAGGTACAGGTACAGGTACAGGTACAGGTACAGGTACAGGTACAGGTACAGGTACAGGTACAGGTACAGGTACAGGTACAGGTACAGGTACAAAAACACTATAACATTAACAAGGACCAACAAGCACAGACTGAACAGAGGCAAACTAAATACAAGAACAAATCAAACATAACAAGGTGAAGACAGGTGACACAGATGATTAAGACGAGGAACAGGTGGGTAATGAGGGAGTGAGTTCAGGTGTGGAGACAAGGAGGATTCTGGGTAGTGTAGTGCCGACGAAGACAGACAGGTGCAGACGACGACTGTGACAATATATATATATATATATATATATATATATGTACACCATACATCTGATCTGACTGAATGTTTAAAATATAAATATGAATGGTAACACTTTTGTTTAGGGTCCAATTCTCATTATTAACTATAGTTACTTGTTAGGATGCATATTACTATAATAATAATAATAAAATAATAATTTGTTACATTTAAATAGCGCTTTTTGTCAGCACTCAAAGCGCTTTACATAGAAGGGGGAATCTCCTCAACCACCACCAATGTGCAGCATCCACCTGATGATGCGACGGCAGCCATATTGCACCAGAACGCCCACCACACACCAGCTTACTGGTGGAGAGGAGACAGTGATGAAGCCAATCAGTATATGGGGATGATTAGGAGGCCATGATGGACAGAGGCCAAGGGGCAAATTTTGGGATTTTTAATGACCACAGAGAGTCAGGACCTCAGTTTAACGTCTCATCCGAAGGACGGATATTACTCGGATATTGGCTCTTACTTAGTACTTATTAAGCGCATATTAATGGTTTATTCTGCATTGGTCACATTCTACATCCCTTAATCCTACCCAAACCCTAAACTTAACAATTATCTTACTAACTATTAATAAGCAGCAATTAGGAGTTTATTGAGGCAACGGCCATAGTTAATAGTTAGTTCATAGTGAGAAATGGACCCTAATCTAAAGTGTGACCATATTCCTTTTTTTTTATTATTTAAATGTTCAAACCAAAAACAGCACTAGAATGACCCGACTGTTTTTGCAGCCGGAAGAGCCAATCACGTTTGTCCGGTACTGAAGCCACTCCATCTGCTGCACCCATAATGCAATTCTCCTCTAATTTCCTAATGTTCCTCTAATGACCGCACTGGGTGCAGGAAGGCTAATAGAAGGGTCGTTTGTACCAGCCTATCCTGGTGACAGAGTTTAATAAGAACCAGAGAATGCAAACTCTATTATAAATTCACCAGACAAGAATATTCTATTACTAGAGGGAAGGCCATGAAATGCTCATTACGGAGGTAAATATGCCATGCAGGTTTGTTCTGAGCCTTGAGCAGCATGAGGTCACGGTTAGCTCCGCACAACAAAAGAGACGCCATTATGGTTAACAGAAATTGAGGTGCTTTAGTATGTATAAAGAAGGACCTAAAGTTGTAAGCAAAAAAATAACTTAATTTTTCATGCTGTGTTGACTATTAATATGTATACTGTTTAGCATAAATAGCTCTACCACTCTTCTTTTAAGCAGATCAGCAGTACATTCATTAGCAAACGAGTGAGTCATACTTTCTGAAGATGTTTTCACCCTTGAATCGCAGCACTTTTCAGTCGCTCTTCAAAAGAGGGGTTTCCTTTAGATATGCTTATGTATGCTGGATTTTTAGATCATTGGCATAAAGCCCTGGCACAGAGCAGAGGAAGGCCCTCTACACCAGAATCTGTTCCTTTTATATGTGTATAAACTCAGCAGACCAATACACTTCATAGTTAGGCAAAACGCAAGGAGAAAATTGGTCTGGAAAAGCTGTTCCCTCAAGTTTAAAAAAAGAAAGGAACCAAATAATTACATTAAAGTTGCATGCAAAACAAAAATCTGTTCGGAGGCTCGTTTCAAAGAAACAGTTGTGACTGCAATTACTTTAATATTTCTGTTATATTTAAAAAAGTTTATCTCACATTTCACTTGTAGCCTAATAGTCTTTTTATAAAAGCATTCTATCAACCATTATCCACACATTCTATGTCTTTAACCATAATGAAATTATACTTTTAAATATGAAACTAAACCGCCAGTAGGTGGCGGTAAGTCATTGTCTTAACGAGTGAGTCATTGAATCATTCAGTAAAACGAGTCGTTCAAAATGGCTAATTCATGCAGGGACAAAACAAGTGACTTGCTGGGATTTGCTTTGCTTTTAAACACAAGTATTGGGTTTCAACTTACTCAAATATCTAATGAACTATGTGGTTCAAATGTTGACTTATATCTTACTAAGATGCGAATATATATAGTTTAGGCTCTTTCTTAAATACAGAAATGTATCATGGTGAACATATTTAGACAGTTTGTGAACCCGGTTTTGTCTTCAGACAGTTTAATATAACTTTCAGATGTCCAGTACAAACCTTACTGTGTCTCATCAATGGAAGTTGTTACGCTTTCTAGGCGACAAGAACAGTCCTCCATAGGCCTGACCATCCCATTTAACAACGCTCGGTCCGACCTTTGCAGCCTTTAAAGGCATTCCCTTTTTGAGTTTGAGAAGTTTGAGAAGTTTGAGTCGTTCAAAGGATGCAGCCTTTGAATTGGGACACAGTCACTGTCTTTATAGGCCCTATTTTAAGGATCTAAGCGCATGGTCTAAAGCGCACGACAAAAGTGCACTTAGGACGTGTCCGAATCCACTTTTGCTAGTTTAACGACGGGAAAAATGTTCGGTGCACCCGGCAAAAGGTCTAAAGTGTTTTTCCCTATTCTCTTAATGAGTGATGGGTGTGTTTTGGGTGTAACGTGCAATGAACCAATCAGAGTCTCATCTCCCATTCCCTTTAAAAGCCAGTTGCGCTCACGCCATTGCGGATTCGCTATTTACATGGCGGAATTTGCAAGCGGAAAAACGAAACATTACTGTGTTGCTCAGGGCTCAGGGAATTAGGAATTATTTTCATTGGTGAAATAAAAACAGACAATATACGGAGACTAAAATGTAAGTAACTTAATATTAACTTCTTGTTTATTGAACTGTCGTATAAAATCACTATAATATTTGAGAAAACAGCACTCTTGCTCGTGTGGTATTGCTTAGCTATCCTTTATAAATATTAAAAACAAGAACACACACAGTGACATTTTTTTCCCCATATTTTGAATCTTGTGTCATGGTTCTGTCACTTATGTTTTTGTTAGTTCTGTGTGGTGACAGAGCTATGACATTTCCTGTCTGTCTCGTGTTTATGTTAGTCTAGTTTCATGTGGGCACATGGCTCCTGATTATTCCTGTGCCATGTGCTTTCTGTCTAATTGTTAGCTCCTCCCTTCTCGTTATCTGTTTAGTAATTAACATTCCTCACCTGTTGTCTCGTTACCCTCCTGTGCATGTTTCCTTTATAGCTTCCTTTGTGTTTTCAGTCTGGTGCTGGTTCGTTTGTCTTAGTTCCTGTTTTTTGTTCCTAGTGTTTTTGCCTTGTTCGTTTTTGTTCTGGTTTTCCCCCACGTGGGAGTTTTGTTTGTACTTTGTATTTTGTTTGGTTGGTTAATTAAAATGTTTCCTTTGTTTTCCTGCAATTGAGTCCTCGTTTATGTTTCCTGATTATCACGTGACATCTTGGGAGCATGTTTATTAATTTTGGTGACATTTTTGCTTCCTGTTAAGTTCATGGGAGCAATTTCATAATAATCATGGGGGCATGTTTATTAATTTTGGTGACTTTTTTGCTCCTTGTTAATTTCAGACTCTGGTATATGTGTGTGTGATGGCAAGGAGCGGAGGCTCCTTTTGTTCAATTGAAACGGGTGAAACATAGCAAAGACTCGTCCCATATTACATAAAGAGAAATTCGGTCCAATACAACAGTCTGATAATCTGCTGACCCAAGCCCTAACCGTGTCCCTTAATGACCCTGAATTCTTACATACTAAACCAGCAGAAATGTTCTCAATGGATCTTAGTTGTGAAACACGACCCAAAATTATTTAAAACATCAGCAGGGTCCTCCATAAACAAACTATTTTAGAATTTATGAGGCTTTCATGAGTAACAGGAAGTGATGCTTCTTGAGTTTTATTTCATTTAAAGATGTCTGTAGGACATTTCTGGAAATTGCTTTGAATGCAGGCGACTATCTCTTCTACACTCAATTGAAATTTTGCTCAGCAAAACCTCATTAATATAGTAGTACATGCTTGAGAAAGGCAAATGAAATTTCAGAGAGATTATTTAGGGCAGGCAGTCTAGCAGACATCCTTGCCATGTTTTCATTTAACCTTAATTAAAAGCAAAGAAACAGGCAACAATACCTCGTATTCTTAAAGACGTCTCCCAGTCCCCAAGAGAGAAAGTTTTTCTGTTGTGGGCACTATTGTTGCAGCTGAATGAAATCCATCCCTCTACCAAATCCTGAAACATTAACTTCTGAAGACCTTCAACTTGTGTTCATAATTCTCAGGTTACATATGGGTTGAGTTCCCCATTTAACACACATTTTATCATTGGTCAAGGAACTTTTTTCATGCCACAGACCTCCACATATGATAGACCTGCGTGTGACCCCCTTCATAAAACTAATCCCATCTCATGTGAAAATGAAAGTATTTTATGAGGTTGTGATTGCGTATGAATTTGTACGATGTGATCCACATAAAACTCCCTATATAGCAACCAAATAGCAATGCACTGGCAAACTCTCAGAATACCCAAACATCATGATGTTGTGCGTTTTCCAAAAGCATCGTTAGCCAACTATGGTCGCAAGTTCCATTGAACTCGATTGGTAATGACGGAACTTGCGACCATAGATTGGCTTTGGGAAACGCACCCCTTGTAAGTTTTAAATGGGAAAGTACCACTAATTTTTTCTCTGAACATGTAAAAATCCACCCTTTTCTGACATCAGACTGATAAAAAGAGGTTTAGTAATTGGCAGAGCGACAGAAGATAAGGAAATGGGCAAAGAATCACATCTCAGGGCACTGCATGACATTAGCCAAGAACAAAACAGTTCAACTGGCAGCGGACCAGCAGTCCAACATAATTTGTAGCTGTTCATGCTGCAGAGGGAAATCTTTGATTGAAACAATAAAATCTCAATGACTGAAGCAGAGAGAAGCGGGACGCTTTCCTCTGGGGCATGTTTGGAGAACTCTGATGCCTCTGATCTCGGTTCAAACTCTTCAGTGTAATATTTAAATGACAAAGTGGCCCATTTGACACGATGCCACACAGTCCGTCTTCTCTCATCAACATGTTTCATGGGTTTTCTTTGATCTCTTCAAGCTTGTAATCACATTAGAATGCATTTAAAACCACATCGGTTATTTACATATTATCACATTATAGTGGTACAAAACATCTAGGCTACTTTGAGTGGAAATTCACTGAACCTTGTCTGATTGTTAATAAATAGGTATCAACACGTAACGCACAAACACACACACAAACATGTATATATATATGTCCCAAACCCAAACATAATTGTTTTATAGAGAATATAACAAGAATAAACGTACTGGACCAAAATGTGTATAAATGACACTTAGTAACAATATAGCATTAAAAGTATTTGTTAAACCACTAATCCCACTCTTACCTCTAAACCTACCATAATCATTTCTTTAAAATATGTACAGTAAAAATAACAGGTGGACAAGTATTATAACAATATAATTGTAGGGTGGGACTTGATTTTGTCCATCAGCAACTGACTGGATGGTTGGATTGTGGTTTGCTATTGGTGGATCTTGGTTGCCCCGCCCTCATGGCAGAAACATATCATCTGAGAATAGAAGAGATGTTGCTGCAAGAAGGAAGGGAGGTTAGTTTGATTAAAGATTATGAAGATGTGAATTTAAAAGAATAATGATGTGCACAGATAAATCATTTATAATAAATACTGAAATATTCCATTTTTAAAAAAAGAGAGAAAAAAGCATAATTATTCTGATCTCTAAAATCAATATTCTCCCGTGTTCTAGTGACAAGCATCAACACATTGGATTTTCTGTTTTATTTTTCTCTTTAACTTTTTTTTTTTTTTAATCATTTAACTCTTTCTATTGAATCTGGGGTCATGGAGCACTGTGACCCAAGCAAAGGCAAAAAAGACATCAGGTAAAAATAAAACACTTGATACGATTTATGGCTTTGATTGATTTGGGGCTCAGATGTGACATTTTCCTTTTATTTATTGTTTCCTGTACCCTTGGTGCTCAAGGTCTTTCCACCCTCAAGTGAGCTCTTTTTTTTTTATTTTTATTTTTTTTTTTTTTTTTTTTTATACTGTTTCTCTTAAATTGAGTAATGCTGAGATTTGGATTGCAAAGTGTGGTCCCACATCAGCACAAAGCAGCTTTTAAGCTGAGGCACAGATTTGGCTTTCTTCACATTCAGTAAATCTTCAACTCTTCTTTTATATGAGTGTTGAATAAGTTACATTTGAACAATAGAGCTGAAACCCACTACTGCTATTTTGAAAGAATGATCAGAATGAAAAATTGTTGAAGGATGATGCAAGCGATTTTTTATATACATTTGAAATATTTACACCACTGTTCAAAACTGTCTTTTTTTTAAAGAATTATCTTAATCTTATCTTATGTTTTGTATTGTAATAATCAAAATGTACTTTATTCCTGTGAATTTTCAGTATTTTTCTCCAGTCTTCAGTGTCAAAATCATTCTAATGTGATAATTTGATGAATAGATGAGTTCAAGTTCAGCCTTTACTTTCACTTTTGATCACTTTAACGCATCCTAGCTGAATAAAATTATTAATCTTATCCCAAACTTTTGAACAGTATATACATGGTATACTGGTAGATTTTGTAAATTAACCATCTGTCCTCTTACCATATGTTAACAATTGTCACATTTGTGTCTATAGGAACAAACTAAATGAAAAAAAAAACTGAACAAAATAGTTTGAAAAAAGCAATATCCCTAAAAACCTCCAAAATCAAGATTTGGCAACTCGAGCCCCAGTTTCTCAGAAGCAGTATCTCAGCCTTCAACATGATGAAGAGGTACAAAGCTGCTCGGATAGGCCAGACGACTCGCCATCTTCATCAGCGACAGCTCAGGAATTGAACAATCTCCGAGGAAGGAAACGCTGGTCAGCATGATGCGTTCAAGTGTGGAAGTAGTTTCCGCTCTCCAGTCGGAAAAGGCCTGGAGTTTGACGTTAGCCCACAAATCCTGGCATTGCTAACAGATGACCAATGACAAAACACTCCACTCGACACGAACAGTAGACTGTATAGGAAAATAGCCGTTGGAATATTTAGCTACAGGGCTGATATAGATTTTATAACTTCACGCACATTTTTCTTTTATGGGCATAAATAAACCCTCCATAAAATTGAACAAAAACACAGTGGCTGCATTTCATTCCCAGGATCATAACGTACAGTCCAGACTCAGAGTCATAACTGAAGTCCATAGGCTTTAAAACCTCGTACATGTCAGACTTTGTAACTATGTCTTTAATTTTTTTCATTTAGAGCTCAAGTGGTTCTAAGATACATTACAACCCTGCCTGGCTGCCTAAACACTTGAGTGGAGAAACATGATGAACTCTGTTAGTTACTTTTAATTAACGACAAATAGTGATTATACTTACTTAACTACATCTTTCATTAGCATGACAGTAGAAAAGCTGTTTTCAAAATGACTAACAAGCTACTTTTTCTTAATGGGTAACAGTGTAACATTACAAAATACTGCTGCTTGTCATGTTTTTTCAAATGCTCTGCAAATTCTCTGACACAAACACACACCATTTTTTTTCCAAAATTATCCATAGACATATTCTTCAAAATATCTTATTATGTGTTCAGCTAAGTAACAAAAAGAGTTGATGGCCTCATTGTCTTCCATAGTATGGGGGAAAAAAATAATATGGATGTCAATGGGGATCAAAACCTGTTTCGTTACCAGCATTCTTCAAAATATCTTATTTTGTATTCAGCAGAAGAATGAAACTCATGCAGGTTTGGAACAACTGGAGTGAGTAAATTATGACAGAATTTCCATTTTTGAGTGAACCATCCCTTTAACAATGCAGTTTTGACACAGTGTGACTCATAGTCAGGTGCGACTTTCCAAAAAATACAGTACATAATATCTTACGTACAAAATAAATATCTATACAAATGTAAAGATACTTAAATAGCTTCAGTGTTGCTAACTACTTTTGTTAGCAGTTTATAGTCTGGCAAACTATTTTATCTAAAGGGTAGGTTGACCCTAGTTTAACTAATGTAATTGCTAAATGAATCAATGTAACTGAAACTATTATGAAAAGCATTTAGCTTAAGCTAAGTATAGCTTCCCTAACATGGCTCCACGGGCATAGTCTAGTCCTTGAGAAAGGGGAACAGGGAAGCCTTCAACACTAAATTGAGGTTAGCACGGTTATGGACTTATTAACTGAACTCAACTTCTGCCAAGATAGCAGGATTTTCTGAGATTCTCTCTCACTCTCTTTTTTATATCAGTACAGGAAGTGGTCCTATTTTTATTTCTGCCCAGGTTAATACCTCAGGTCATTCGCTTCTCAAAAGAAGGTACGGAAGCGCCAAGGGTAAGCCTTGAAATATCAGAGCGTGTGGCTCCATTACTTAGTTCAGATAATATATCTTTGTATTTCACAAATCCAGAGCTCACTTTCCACCTAGTATGCAGTCCAAGTCATACACAAAGATAACAGGCACAAAGTAAATGGGTCCCTATGCTGTGGATTTTGAATTGGCCCTCTTTCCCTGAGCCCGCCGTATCTTTCTCAACTCATCCGAGCACTACGTCGTATGCAAGTGCTACCCTCCTCAATAGGGATAAAAGTCACCTTCCCCAAATCTCATTGAAGGAAAAGTCACGCTGGAAATAAAAGCTACAATCTATTCTGCCGGCACACTGGGTTCAAGCTCAGATAGGACTGGGACCCTCTTCTTTTCAGTTCCCTGCAGTCAGCAGGATAGTGGGATGAGAAAGATGAGGGGGGAAAGGATGAAAGAGCTGAAGCAGTCAGGGAATTATAAATAAAATTAGAGACTTTTTCCTGGTTTACAAGAGAGGGTCATATCCAGGCTACGGCATCTCTTTCTTTCTCTTTTAGTTTCTATGTTATTTGTTCTTTAAAAAAGTTTCTTTAAATCACCATTGGAAAGAACATTACACATGTGGAGTCTGGAACAAGCTCTCCATTAGCTGTCAATGCAGAACGATAGACGTGCTGTTACTTTAAGGGTTTGCCAAATGACTTTGTCCTTTAAGTAGCACCCCATAATTTGGTGTTCACAAAGAAAAAGTCCCAAAAGTGGTGTCTGGCTCTGATCTGTGCATCCTGAGAGAGTTCTGAGAACAGTGGGTAATGATCTGCTGAACCCAAGTTAAGACTCTTAAAGGGATAGTTCACCCAAAAACGAAAATTCTGTTATCAAAATGCTGTCGTGGGGGGGATAATATGGAAGTCAATGGCTATCGTCTGGTTACCAACATTCTTTAAAATATATATCTTTGCCAAAACGCATACAGGTTTGGGGCAACATGAGGGTGAGTAAATGATGATAGAATTTTCATTTTTCGGTTAACCATCCCTTTAAAACTGGGGCGGATGTTTTACGGACTATGTGGTTTAACAACATTCTTATCAACCAATCATAGGCCTAATTTGTTGTAATATTAGTAATTATTTTATCCGCCATCGGATTCTGTTCCCTGTGTATTCTGTTCTTATAGGAAATTCCACACTGTTAGAAGTAAAGGTTCTATCTAAAACCCTCTTGTGTTTTTAATTGAATGAATGTACTATGTTTTTGTTCTAAAAATGTTTTTATTTATTTAATATTATCAATTTTGATGGGATTTTAAATATATTTATATGTATGCAGTAGTTATGGTCCATTTATTAACTGTTAATCACTTTTTGAGCATAGACCTGAAAATTACATTTCCAACTTATACGGTCATAAATCTTGAATGCTTTAGAGCACAGACTGAAGTTTGGCTTTTTTTTTATTTTTTTTTAAAGAAGACACTTGGTAGATTATTGCTGAAGTGAAAAAAGGATGAAATTGTGAAATAAATATTTTCCAAAACATTTTACTCTAAAACTGCAAGAAAATAAAAGCCATAAATCTAAAGCTGTGTTCCAAATTTGAGGTTGATATTTGAAAATTTGAGCTTTCCGTAAGATTTTGTTAATGCAATTTGTCTCCCATTCATTTGCAATGCAGTCATTTTTTACTGTGAGTGCTAGAACCTTTACTAAGTTACGTACCATTAAGATGAAGTAAAAAAACAAAAAACAAAAAAAAACACGATTATCCTTATACAGAAAATATATTTTCATTTATATATATTTTCAAAAAAATCAAGAACCCTAAAGTTCTAGAACTAACTTTTTTCTTAGAGTGATTATCTATCTATGTATCTATCTATCTATGTATCTATCTATCTATGTATCTATCTATCTATGTATCTATCTATCTATCTATGTATCATCTCAGGGCCGGCGCCATGGGGGGGCGTGAGGGGGCGACGCCCCCTCAACGGGACTCTCCCGCCCCCTCATATCACCATGAATGTAAACAGGATTTTACTGATAAAATATGCTATTTAAAAATCACATTTGCCAATTAAATTTTCACATTTTCTTATTTTTGTGAATATTAAGCTAAATTAATATTTTAGTTACCCTTTCACACGTAAGTTTAAAATATTCTAACTGCGTGAGTTTTCCAAGGAAACAGTTATTTAGAATCTGTCACTTTAATGTTTCCATGGTGACGCGTCATTGCTTGTCACGTGCGTGTGTGACTGTGTGTGTGTGTGTGTGAGGGTGTTTTGCACATTTTTTTGTGATTTTACCAGAACGAAACGTTAGTCTCCGCAACGGATTGAAGCGCGCGTGCGAGCCACAAGACAACAATGTATCTGCTTCACTGATCGAAGCAGCAAGCACTTTGATCACTTGATTTAAAAAAAAAAAACATTTGTAGCTATCTATCTATGTATCTATCTATCTAGTATCTCTCAGTCATCATTGTATTGCATTATGTGTTTTGACTAGAGCTTTGATCATAAAACTAAGCATTTAAATATCACCTTCCATTTTATTGGTACGACTGATATTTGTATGTATTTTATGCAGGTAGTCTGCTATACTGTAATAAAGATCTCATTGATTTACAGTACAAGCTATCACATTTTCATCTTAATTTCTGGCCATATAAATATCAGCAACTACACCAAATTGCTTATTTTTGCTCAATTTGGTCCTCTGAATAACACTGACGTGTTTTTTCCTCCTCAAGTATCAAGCTCCTATATCATATATGAATCATAACAACCTGATGTTTCAAACATGATACTCGACAAAAACACATATGCAAACATCATTTAAGGTATGTTTTTATATTTTGTATGAACTATTCCATTTCAAATAATTCCGTTTTTCTGACTATTATTTCATATTCACGATTCCTGAAAATCTAAGCAGGAATCTATGAAACAGGGAACCTTCAACCTTACATTAATTTAAAAAATGAATTGATTAATCATAAAATAGTATTTTACCCAACTCTAATGAAATCTTATGCATAATTAAGGTAAAGTACAAGCAAAACTTAAAAATGATGTCCAGTCTCCCTCTGATTTTCAATTATAAATTCCAGTCATGTGCTGATTTAAACAACAGCAAGAATAGTGCTCTGCTTGACCATTGTTTCCATGGGAACAGCTGTCCGTGTGATGGCTGATCGATGGACGTAGTTATTTGAGGCCTGATTCACCTCATAACATCAGCTTAACTCCCTTCTATGTCACTTTCGATTGGCAGACAATGGCATTACAGTGGAGATGGCAGAGATAAGCTCATTATGAGGTGAACGCCGCTGACCCGAAGCACAAATTCAGAAGGATTTGGATCCAGGACTTCTAGATCTGTGTCTCGACGACAGCGCAGGGAGCCGAAGGTAGGCGGACTAGAACGAAAAGTGCAAAATGAGAGGTGATGCAACAGATGATAACATTGATGCAAGCGAGATCAAACATTCATTTGAAGGTTTTGTGGGATCTTTCGTGGAAATTGGTTGCGGCCCAAGCGCTGTAAGATGTAGAACACTGCCAAGAAATTAATCAATAGCCTACTTTTTGTCCTCCTTTTCAATAACAGTCTAAACATCCTTAAAAGGGTTAAACAAGATTTGATTGTTTTAATTAACATTTAACCGAGAAGCAAAACTGCTTTAGATAAAACGACTGTGCCACTTTTGCTTGAACAAAATCTTCACTGTAAAAAATGATTGTGACTTTAACAGTAAAATACTGTAAAAATGCTACAGTGAAAAACTGTTAATTGGTTAACAGAAAGTTTCCTTACTATATACGGTAAATAACTGTGATAGATCTAATGGTACATTTAATTTTATAGTTTTTGAAACTCATTGTATAATTTACAGTGAAAAACCATAAATTGACATTCCCACAATTCCCTGCATGACACTTCGCATTTGATGAACTTTGTTGAAATAACTGCTTCTTCATAGTTTTCTTATTTGTTTTTTTTTTCTAATCAGTTATGTACATTAGGCTTTTATGTTACATGTAATGTTGTTAAATTCATATTTATTGCATTTTTTAAATTTCATGTGTTACCATGATGGTGTTTAATGTTTAATGACACTTTGCAGCTTTTATATATTAGTATAATCTTTCTTGTGAAAGAGCTGTTTGTGATGAGCTTTGATTGAGCATGTGACTCTCATCACTGATGTAATTATTGGTTATCAGTGTATTACAATGGTACAAAACAGATATTAATATTTCAATAGATTGGTAAATTAACATTATATCAGATAATGAAATACGGTTATTACTGTACTAAATTACTACATTTATTACTAAATTTAAAGTTAAGTCTGTAAAACCTGTTGCTACCATATTTTATCCGGTCAATTTCTGGTAACCACAGCTGCTGGTATTTTACCGTAAATTGAACAGATTACGTTTCTTTAACTCATCAAAATAAGTTAAGAAATGATCAACATGTTTTATACGATAAACATTTTTAAGTCAGTTTAATGTAATTCTGTTGATGTAAGTTAGGCATATTATGCGCCAGAAAAACAAACGTGCAGCCATCTTTAAAATGTTGTCTTTGCGCTAGCTCTGTATATTGATGGCATCACTGGCGAAGAGTAATTAGTTGGTGAAGTGGATTTTCTAATTGTAGAGTTAATGAAAGTTATCATGAGCATTTTTGAAGCGGATGTCATAATAATTGTCAGTAGAACGGGAAGATTCCAAAATGAGTGGTCTATGCATAAATCCATAAGATCTTAGCTTCATGCTGTGGAAATAAAAACCGAAAGACGGAACACAACGAACGCAGCGCTGAAAAGGTGCGAGGCTACATAAGGTCTATCGATTTGATTGGTCTTCAGGACCTGATTTGCTCAATACTATTACATTTTAATGTAAAACAACACAATGAACATGTAAATAAATAGCGTATAATTATTAACTTTGAATTCATCAAAAAATCCTGGAAAAGTATCACAGGTTCCAAAAAAATATCATGCGCACACACAAATACCACTAGAGAAAATGTTTTTGCCAGGTAGGTATGTTAGTTATTTTGTTAATTAAAGCAGCTCCTTTTCATCTCACACTGAAGCACATTTGTCAGTCAGTCAGTATCAGGGTAAATGTAACCATGGCAGTAATTCTGGTGAGCAAGAGTGACCCGTGACCTTCATATTTCCACATCTTCCTCACCATTCCTGTCTCCCGGCGGCTTGCTCCGCTCTTGCCCGTCCTTCTGTCACCGCCGGATTGTTCCTTCACTGACCGCATTTCCTCCCTTGCTCATTTATCCAGAAAATGTGGCTGATTGTCTCACTCTCCCCACTGACACTGATTACATGCACAAACAATGTGTTTACCGAATTCTCCCCGTAACGAGGCGCAGCTAAGTACAATATTGTTGGTCTAATGAGCTCGTAAATGCAATATGCTGGCATTCTGTGACAATCAGCAGGCTGGCCTGTAATTGATGAATAGACCTGTAATTTTACAACGAGGCGGGAAGAACTTTCAGATGAGTACAAAGGAGAAAATTAACCAATAGAGATTGCTCAGACACACAAACAGTCAACCAAAAGCCTGAATATGTGAAATGCACGCCTCTGTATTTGGACTACACTATTAATTGTTCTGGATTGTGGTGATTTGGTGTGAGAGGGGTAATTAGACAATGCACCGCAAACGACAGTGGGAGGAGTACAGCCGCATCGATGTCTATAAACAAGTTAAACGGGTCACATTTTTCCACTTACAATGTTAGAGGACCTGTTATGCTGTTTTACATTTTCATCTTTCTTTAGTGTGTGATGTTGCTGTTTGATCATGATAAAAGGCTCTACAATGCTACAAAGCACAAAGTCACCCTAAAGGGTTATTCTCTATATCATAAGCATTGTTTCTGAACTCCCTCGCTGCATCTGAAACCGAATACTTCCCCACTATATAGTATGCGAAAAACAGTATGTCAAAAGACTAGTGTGTCCAAATATATAGTAATTGAAAAACAGTAGGCGAAAAGTCACCAGATTCTGAAATGCGCATTCGATGGACACTTTAAAATCCCATGAGGCCACGGGAGAGGATTTATGACTGGCGGTGAAGTGACGCAACTGATGCTGGTAGGTCACGTAACAGTAACAACATGGCGGATGTAGTACGTCCAAATTTCATACTAGCTACATTTATGCTATTGAAAGTACTGTTCAAGTTCAAATGTATGTGAAGTTCAGACGCAGAGCCTGAAATGCCTCAAGTTTTTTTTTTTTTTTTACCATTTTAAATAATTCCCGCCTACAGCATACAACATAAAGAGTTAGTACAGTGTGTTGAAACTCGTAGTTATGATAAGGGGCATGACATTTCCCAAACACGTTTGAAGGGGTTGACCAATCAGAGCACATTGCGCTTTTTTTTTTTTTTTGGAAGGAGGGGATTCATAGTGTGTGTGTGTGTGTGTGTGTGTGTATGTGTGTGTGTGTGTGTGTGTGTGTGTGTGTGAATACTAACGTGCCTAAGACTTTTGCTCAGTACTGTATATTGACATTATGTGCAGGGTCATGCGTGCACACACATGTGTCTGAATATTCTGTTGCATGAATGCTAAAACAGCTTGCTGCTCAAATTTACATGAATCTATAGGGGTCATACTCAATCTTTCCTGTGATTTATGTTTTTACTGAGCAAAACCTATTTCTATGGTGGGAACCCTTCTGGCAGCTGAGCAGAAAGAGTAAACCTGAGCGGTCATGTATTAATATTTTGTGTTTCTGATGTCAGAAACCTTCGAATTTTAAAACTATATTGCCACTTACCAGGTTAGTTGCAATAGATGGTCTTTTTATCACTTGGGGGGAAGTTCTGAGAAAGTTATAATGGGTTTTCATAGTACAATGAAGTCTTTTATCTCAAAAAGATCAAGGAAATTGCATTCCTTATGATATGACCAATGTAGTGCACTTTCTCCCACGCAGATAGAATTATCCGGTCAGAAGGCAGACTCAAATATGCAAGTAAAAGCTAGAGATTTCTTGAATCAGGGCGAAATGAATCATCAGCATTTCAACTGGATTCGAAATGTTCATTGATTCTTTTTTCCCGTACGCTTTGAGGAATTTTTTGACATATGCAGCGAACATAGAAGCACACAAACTCACGGAGGCAATTCATTATTAGTATTATTTTGTGATTTCTACAAAATGTTAAAATTCTCTTTTTCAAAAAGACAAGACAGAAAAATAATAATATTATTGTATTTAATTTACAATATTTAGTTAATATTTTCGTATTTACCTATTACATATATATTTTATTTAATGTTAATATAAATGAAATCATAAAATATTTGTTTAAATATAAAAATATGATCAAATTAAAATAAAAACAAAAAAGAAATATATGTATATATAAACACTGTACTGTTTTAGTGCCTCTGCTCAGGTTCTTGAAGGGTCTGCCCAATAGAAATAGGTTTTGTTCAGCAAGAACATTAATCATAGGGAAATATGACCCTTTTAAATGCATGTAAATGAGCAGCAAGCTGTTTTAGCATTCATGCAAGAGAATATTCAGACACATGCGTGTGCACGCATGACCCTGCACATAAATAATGTCACAGATCCTGCACGCCTCGTTTTGGAGGGCAGAATAGCATTGATCGGCTTTTCACTTCTCCACCTTCTCTATCCAGTCTCTGCTCTCAGAAAAAAACCCTGATCTACTGACCCATGAAAGGCGCATCCAAAAGTTAACAGCCCCTGAAACTAATGAGAGAGGAAATAGACGCTGATTGCAAAAAACCCACTCCTTCATCCTCTCTTCAGTTTGTGTCTCTCTCTCAGTCTCACACTCAATCCACTTCTAACTTCCTGGCCGTCTGCCTCTGTTGAAAAATCCCCAGTGGCGAGCCGGCTGCCATGGCCACTCTTTGCAGCTGCCGCCCAGTGCCAGTCTCTCACTCTTTCTCTCTCACGCACTCAGCTCAGGGCATCCTCCCATTCACAGGAAGCCCAACGCCTGGATGACGGACTGTCCCTGCCAGGAGCATCATGCACCTATTTTCTACTTTAAAGAACATCCACCTACTTAAAAGAACATTCTGGGTTCAGTATATAAGTTTAGCTCAATTGACAGCATTTGTGGCATAAAATTGAAAACATTTTAAATTAAAGGGTTGGTTTACCCAAAAATGAAAAAAAAAAATCATTATTTACTCACCCTCATGTCATTCAAAATCTGTAAGACTTCCAATCATCTTTGGAACACAAATGAAGATGTTTTTAATGAAATCTGAGAGATTTCTGTCCCTACATTGACAGCTACGCAACCACCACTTTTGACGCTTCAAAAAGTTCATAAAGAGAACGTAAAACTACTCCATATGAATTGACCGGTTTAGTCCACATTTTCTGAAGAGACGATGATTCTATGTAATGAACAGATTGAATGTAGGCTCAAGCTTGGTTCTAATTGGTTCTTGCTCAAGCTCAAACATGGAGAGTAACATACGAGAATGAACCTCACTGGTTTTCAGTTTCTAAGGGGAACGCAAACATTTTGAGAGCAAACGCAAAATTTCTTGGGGGAACGCAAAACATTTGTGAGAAAACGCAAAAGCCCTGACTTTGATTTTCCTCGCATCAATTTTTTTCCCACCACCGTGTCCCCCTTGGGGCTCTGTACTTTAACCTTGTTTCAAAAATGTTTAAGAATATTTTTAATTGATAAGACATTAATACTGACTAACTTCCTGGGCACCAGCGATATATACCATTGCAGTTGAGATTTGCTATATAGTACACTTAAGCGATATATACAGCAAATCTCTACAGCTTAATTATTTATGCTGTCGTAAAATGTAAACTATATTATCGCACATATCTTTATATAAAGTTAGATATATAAGAATGTCCATTCTATCCACATACATACAGTATACTTGTGCAAAGTGATATATACTACAGTATATCGCATATCGCAACTTTTACTTGTATCGTTTTCTGTAAAGCTGCTTTGAAACTGTGTTTCACGAGTTCACACTCGTATTTTGCGTGCTGTCTGAGGGGAGGGCTCCAAGCTCGGAGTTTGGCACGAACCCAGAGCATTTCACCCTTATTTCTGGTTAGGAAAGTAACCAGGCGAGTGTGAGGAGACGGGGTGGTGGAGGGATGCTAAAAACCGTCGAGGAACATATGTGAGACGAATGTGTATAGGCCTCCACTCATTTTGCTGATTGGGAAGACATGTTGATAAATGATTGTTGACAGCTCGTTGGGATGATGCGATGATTGGAATGACATGATAATTTGAACGTGTTTAAAAATGAACGTTGTTAATAAAACATCATGTTGTGAAAAGCACAATATGGATAAATTTGACTTGACTAAATGATTGTTTTGCCGTAAAGGAGCCATGTCATTACAGTCCTAGGACCAGCATCGCCACCTTTAACCCAACCTTTACTCAATGTAGGACATGCAGCAGAACTGGTTTCAGATCAGGACTGTTTCCACAAGCAAAGGTCTGCGGTGGGTGTGTGCTGTCAGCAGTGAGTAAGTGAAGAGCAGGCGGGAGGAGGTCTGCTCACGGTTTGTTATGCACACTGAGTCTTGCTTTTATCTAAAGCTTGGATTCATCTCTCCAACACCGTGGTGATTAGCTCTCAGAGGGCAATAAGGAACATCACTCCCCCAGTAACACACACACACACACACACACAAATGCATGGTCTCCTTTTGCCTTGATGAATTGTGTGAAGAATTTACATGGGGGGAAAAAATCTCACACGCACAAAAGCGAACAGCCGTAGAGCACCCTTCTTTGTCTCAAGGTTGCCAGATTCAGTTTGTATTAATCTTCCTCTGACTAATCGTGCGTGTGCTCGATTTACATAATTTTCAGCGTTAGCCACTCTGCGAGCAAGCTGGATTTTGTGTCAACATGGCGAAACTTGAAATAACAGCAAAACATGATAATGCACGCAGTAATAAATGTCACGATGCAATATTTAGCTGCACACCTGACCTCAAAATAAAATATTTCTGGCACACCAGGCAAAACAAAAAAAGGTCGGAATGGCATAGCTTATTACTGAATAGGCCTATGCATTATACACTATAATATATATTTTTTAAATATTAAGCAAAACGCGACAAGCACTCAATACATACAGTTGTATGCTATAGTGTTGTCATGTGATCTCAACATGCTGCATGTGTTAGCATCTTAGAAATAAAGAAATACTGATATTTTGCATTTTAATAATATTTAATAAATTATATGTAATATTATATAAATATTTAATTTATAATATGTGTTACATCCACCAGCTGGAGTGCCAATGATCTCCACAATCATGAACTTCAGTTCCCATAAGCCATTGCCTGGACTCATTATGTTTGATTACTTCCACCTGTCTCTCATTATCTTGTGTATGCCTGCCTATTTAAGCCTGGTGTTTTCACCCGTTCTTTGCGAAGTCTTGTGTGTTGTTACACTGCATTTCTGAGCGTTATCCTGCTTTCATGTGTCTTGGTTTTTTTATTCTCTGCCTGTATTCAGGATTACCCTTTTTTCTTGTGTTTTCTGCCTTGTTGCTTATTTGGATTGTTTCCCCATGTGTTTGACCCTTTTCTTGCAATATAGATTACGACTCTGGATTGTCCCAAAAAAGCTGCATTTGGATCGTCAACCCAAATATATGTTAAATTTACTATAGTAATATATGTTTTGCCTTACATTTTTGGCACAAATTTAAGATATTTACTATATTCTATACATATATGCCGTCAAATAAAATAATATTTAAATTATAGACTTTAAATTATAAAAAAATGATAGCTAGATGATATTGTGGCCTATACTGTATACTGCAGAAACAATAAGAGTTGTATTTATGTATGCTATTCTGAACAGCCATTCATTTCAGTCCAATAGATTTTTCATAAACTCCAGGTATATATAAAAACGAGGAGAATTTCATATCCAGCCTATCAATTCCCAAAAATAAGCTCATAAAAATCCAACAAAGTACCACTTGATGATGGATAGTCATTAAATGCACCCCTTATCGTTCGCACTGTCACTTGACAGCCTTACCAGAGGGATATGACGGCAGCAGAGCATTCTGGGATAGAACAGTCCTCCCACACTGAACATTCTTGGGAAACAAAACCTGCTGGATCTTGTAGGTCCTCTGTCCTTCCTCATCCATGCCCTGAAAGCACTGCACCACAAAATCTCTTTTTTTCTTCTTGCGCTGCAAATATATTAAAACAAGATCAATTTACTTGAGAGGCAATATTATGTAAGATATAAAATCTTGTTTTTGTATTTGTCACTAACATTTTTTTTTTTGCATAACTGTAACAACAGTTTATACGTAAGTTTAATACGTATAAGTTTATACGTAAATAAAAATAAACGTAATAAATATTATACTGGAAACAGGGTGAGTATTGGATATGCCACTATTAAAAACACCTCGTTTATAAAATAGGTCCACTTTTCCTGCTCGCTTGTTCTGGAATAGCTAGCCAACAGATCCCATTAAAGCCAGAGTGGTACAGCCTGAGATGATCTAACTTCTCTCCTCCGCTCTGTAAACATGAAAACGTATGGTTAGCTCCTTTGGGAGAGCCAAAGGTAAGTGTAATAGTGCAGATTTTAAACAGAACTCTAAACAGCACACGCATAAATCAATCATACTGAGTTATTGTGCTGTCCGCCGCGTTGGTTAAAGATCCCTGCTCTCATCCTTCACCTGAGCTTTTCCTGCGTCCTACAAAACTCGACAAATAAATCAGGCACGTCGCCACCATTTTTTTTTTTTTTTTTTTTTTGCGTAAGGAGAGGATTTGCTTATGAAACCATAGGAATGAGATCACGACCCCTGGCAAAAGCCAAGGACGCAGTGAAGTATGCGCTGTGACGTATGCACATTGCATACTGACTTCAGCCGTTTCTAATGCTGTTTCACTGATAACAGCAGCTGGCATGAGTGTTTGTTTTCCTGTTCCACTCGGATGAATAGCATCTTGAGCCTTGCGTGCATGCGTTTTAGTTTCTTTGGCTCAAAAAGAGAAGAAAAAAAGTCAGCGTGAAGTCAGTCATCTGAGATTTGGTTGTCTTTGCCAAGACAGATATAAAAAGAGCAATGCAGATAAAAAAAAACAAAAAAAAAACACTAAGAATGAATTGTGCCCACAGATAAGGTTGTTTATTGGCACGCACTGTGTTGTCTTTGTTTTAGCACCGATTCATGTAATTATGCAAATGAGTTAATGCAAACATGCATGGCCAAAATATTTTTGTGTATAAAGTGCAATATAGGCATAATTGGGTGGACTGTTTGGGTGGATTGGACCATATAATGACACTGGAACTAGACTTACTCCCTATTAAAGTGATTCCCTCCTCAGGGTTTTAGGAGAGGTTTTGAAGGAGACCGTGTAATGAGCCAAATCCAAATCCATACCAGCCTCAGTCTGCATCGAAATACTGTGCCCTGACTGTGCCTTATTTGCATTATATATATATATATATATATATAAAAAATTCTTTTTTCTCTCTTATTTTCTCTGTATTTAAACATGTATTTTTTATTTATTTAGCTAGTAATTGTATATAATTATATAATTTTGTATGTAAGAAATGTTTCTACGTGTGCTCAGCTATTAAAAAATCATTATGATTAACTGGAAAAGTCATAGAAATTAAATAAAATCCTACTTTTAAAAAGTATCTGACTTTTTTATATTTCTACTGTACTTGTGCTGAGCTAGAAATGGTTAAAAATCCTTATCTGATAATTATGACTGACTAGATAAGTCGAGTAGAATCTTGTTTTAAAAGAATTATTGAAATTTCTATAATCTTGATTTAGGATTTTTAACATGTGCTCATAGGAATTTTAGAATTATTATTGTAAAAGTTATAGAAATGAATAAAATCTTATTTTATTATATTTATTATCTTATTATACACTAATTGGCTTCATCACTGTCTCCTCTCCACCAGTAAGCTAGTGTGTGGTGGGCGTTCTGGCGCAATATGGCTGCCGTCGCATCATCAGGTGGATGCTGCACATTGGTGGTGGTTGAGGAGATTCCCCCCCTTCTATGTAAAGCGCTTTGAGTGCCAAGAAAAGCGCTATATAAATGTAATGAATCATTATGAATATTATTAATTATGATCGCCTGGAAAAGTTATGGAAATTAATAAAATATAATAATATAATCGACCATTTTCATATACAAATTTTACCCATGTCCTCAGCAAGAAATTGTTTTAAAATACCCTTATATTTTTAATTAATTATGATTTTAAGATAGCCTAATTATGATTGTCTGAAATAATAAAATCTTATTTAAAAAAGAAAAGAAAAAAAGATTGAAAGAAAGATGTGCTCAGCTTGAAATGTTTAAAAAAATCATTATCGGATGATTATCGGGAACCTTGCATATTAAATAGAGAGGGAACTCATCTGGGATGTTGTGTCTTCCTCGTCCAGGATGCTTCCTGAGAAGACTTGATAATGCGCAGAAATCTCCCAGCCTACTTCCCCCAACTCCTGCTCTCTTAGTCAAACAGGAAGATAGGTACATCAAAGCCAAACGTGTGTGTGTGTGTGTGTGTGTGTGTGTGTGTGTGTGTGTGTGTGTGTGTGGCCCCATACTGTGTGTGATTGTGTGGTTTGGTTTACTAAGAGATAAAAAGTAAAGGCATGATTAAGTAGAAAGAAAGAAGAAAGAAAAGTAGAGTGAGAGAGAGTGCGGGAAAGAGGGAGAGCAGGGTACCATTAAACCCTAGTGCAGTAAGCAACCTTCTTCCTTTGAAAGCTTTGGTCACATAAAGGCTGTAGCTCCGAGCAAGCCTCTTTATATGTCCCCTACCCGGCACACAGTCTACGCTGCATTCAGCTGAAATATGAAAAGAGGAAATGCTTCCCTAAGACTTCCTCACAAGATGCCCAAAATCCTCCCTAGCTAAAGCACGCTTGGCCAAACAGCCTTATCTGCCAGTCTGGAGTCTCAGCATAAGTTACTTCTTTTTTCTCTCTCTCTCTCTTTCTTCTGTATTTTCAAACATCACTCGCCTGGATGTTTTTTTCAAGCCTCGGGAGGGAACTCAATGTAAAGTATATTTATATAGCAAACCGTTTTAATAGTCTTAACTTATTTTTGAGGTCAGGGCAAATGTATTGGGAAAAAGCTAGCCATAGGAAAGCACTTCAGAGACATTAAAATTTGGTGCATTTTGATGCAGCAAAGCGACAGTGATGATAGATCCGTGGAACACAGCCACAAAAAAGATCCATCCCAAATAAAAGTTTAAGATCCCCTTTGAGATACAGATGTTCGGAAGCAGACATACCATACAGAATAAAAGGTCCGTGGAGCAGAAGAGGAAAAGGAGACCAGGGTGGAGCAGACGACCAGGGCGGATCAGGCTGTGCAGGTGACCCCTCGGGCGGCCAGGGCGGAGAAGACCCCTCGGGCGGCCAGGGCGGCGAAGACCCCTCGGGCGGCCAGGGCGGCGAAGACCCCTCGGGCGGCCAGGGCGGCGAAGACCCCTCGGGCGGCCAGGGCGGCAGAGGCTCTGGAACAGATACTGGCACGGGCTCCGGCTCGGGAACAGCAGACACCGGCTCGGGAACAGCAGACACCGGCTCGGGAACAGCAGACACCGGCTCGGGAACAGCAGACACCGGCTCGGGAACAGCAGACACCGGCTCGGGAACAGCAGACACCGGCTCGGGAACAGCAGACACCGGCTCGGGAACAGCAGACACCGGCTCGGGAACAGCAGACACCGGCTCGGGAACAGCAGACACCGGCTCGGGAACAGCAGACACCGGCTCGGGAACAGACACCAAAACTGTAACAGCCACAAGAACAGACACAAACACAGAAACAAACACTGGTTCAGGAACAGGCGCCGGCTCAGGTACAGCAGACACTGGCTCCGACTCTGGAACAGGCAATGGCTCTGGAACAGGCACTGGTTCTGGTTCCGGCTCTGGAACAGGCACTGGCTCTGGAACAGGCACTGGTTCTGGTTCCGGCTCTGGAACAGGCACTGGCTCTGGAACAGAAACAGACTCTGTGACGACGGCCATCTGGTCCGTAGACACTGGCTCGGCAGAAGTGACGTGAAGCGTCTCTGGCTCGGCAGAAGTGACGTGAAGCGTCTCTGGCTCGGCAGAAGTGACGTGAAGCGTCTCTGGCTCGGCAGAAGTGACGTGAAGCGTCTCTGGCTCGGCAGAAGTGACGTGAAGCGTCTCTGGCTCGGCAGAAGTGACGTGAAGCGTCTCTGGCTCGGCAGAAGTGACGTGAAGCGTCTCTGGCTCGGCAGAAGTGACGTGAAGCGTCTCTGGCTCGGCAGAAGTGACGTGAACAGTCTCTGGATCGGCCGGAGGCTCAGGAAGGGCCTCCGGGCATTGCAGGATGCAGGAAGTCCTCTTCCTCCTCCTCCGTCTCCGAGAGGGTGCTGGGCTGGACGGGACCAGCTGTGAAGAGGACCTTGGCTCTGGCTGGACGTGGCTGGCGTGAGGCTCTGGCTGGACGTGGCTGACGTGAGGCTCTGGCTGGACGTGGCTGACGTGAGGCTCTGGCTGGACGTGGCTGACGTGAGGCTCTGGCTGGACGTGGCTGACGTGAGGCTCTGGCTGGACGTGGCTGACGTGAGGCTCTGGCTGGACGTGGCTGACGTGAGGCTCTGGCTGGACGTGGCTGACGTGAAGCTCTGGCTGGACGTGGCTGACGTGAAGCTCTGGCTGGACGTGGCTGACGTGAAGCTCTGGCTGAGGGGATACTGTGGGTTCACGGACTTCCTCATCTACCACACCCACCGTATACACAGAACCGCTTAACAGAAGAGCCAGTTCAATATAGCTCTCTAATGTCCCGTGAGGCTCATGCAAGGGCATGAATGAACTGAGCGGTTCTGATAGCCCTCCTCGGAAGAAGATCATCAGGCATTCCTCGCTCATAGAGGTGAAAGGTGCCAGCTTGACAAAATCTTCTACGTACTCCTCAATCAAATGATTCCCCTGACGGAGACACAGGATTTGGACTGCTGTGTCCATGGCTGATATCGCTGCTGGATCTGGGTGTGGCGAAGTCTTCTGTTATGAACTGCTCCGAGACTTGGAGGTGAAGATCCAAATGCAGCTTTATATAGAATAGTCGTACAGGCAGGGTCAAGAATGAGCAAACAGGACAATGGAGAAGAGACAGAGAACAAAACCAGATAACAGGCAATGGTCGAGGCAGGCGGCGAGAAGCAAGGTCCAGTAAACAATCCAGGCCAGGGTGAACAGAGAACGATCAGAAAACGGGGTACACAGTCCAAGGTCAAAAAGGCAATAAACAAAACACGGGAAACCGCTCTGAAATGCAGACAACAGTACAACAAGACTTCACGGTGAGTGAATGAATGAACATGGTATATATAGACTGAGACTAGCAGGATGACAAGACACAGGTGAATAAAATCAGTGACAATGAGGTACAGGTGAATGTGATCAGTGTGAATGAGTCCAGGCAATGAGTATGGGAAATGTAGTTGGTGAGGAAGTGATCATAGTCTTATCTGGAGTGCCCTCTGGTGGCTCTCAAGGGCACTCCAGCTGGTGACCGTTACAACTACAGAATGTAATAAAAAACCTCAGTGGCCAGCATTATTTTAATTATATTAATTTTAAAATTGCACGATGAAAACACTAGTTGAAAGAATTAGAAAATGACAAGAAACTCAAAAATGTCATGTTTGGGTGCATATTTCCGCAACAGAAAGCCGTTTAGTTGAAAGTGAATACATCGCTAAACTACTGAAAACAGACAATGACTGCGACTTTAGCAAGTCCATGGAGTGCAGAACAACAATACAGATTAATATAGTGTTTGTCTGGTATAGGTTGATTGTTTCCTGGACTATTTTTCTTAGCAATAGCTTTAAGCTAATTTACAAAGGTAATAAAATAACTTCAACTCAAAATCAATATTTCATGTCCATGTATTTATTTCTTTGGCAAGTAGCTGTGTAATGAGCAGGATAATGAACAGCCAGCTGGTCATTAATGCAAAATAAACCCCTTTAGGGATGGCTGTACATTATCCCTTACATTTTCTTTTTCTCATGTAAGACTTTACAAAAGTTATCTTAAATGTATAACAAACAAAAGATGCATAATTTCAGCCTTGGATAACAAAATAAAGAGTGTTAACTGAACTCAACCCCCCACAGCTTTAAAGTCTCTCAGCAGATGCTATTGATGCTAACAGCATTAGCCTGTCTGAGAGACTTTGATTTGGAAGTCTCTTTCTTTTACTCTGCTTCCGGATCTGGAGGCCAGATCCAGCCGAGGCTCAGGCCACTCGCGGAGGATTAGACTCTAGTCGGGGCTTTTGGATCGTTAGCCAATTAAACTAATCTTGCTCATTCTCAAGACTCCTGGCAAGATGGAACGGCATTGATTTCCTCTGGTTTGATGTGCACTTCCTCTTCACCCTTTCCCCTTACTAGCCGTCTAGACGACACCAGAACAATCATCTGGTTGACCAATCCACGCAGACAGGAGAATGGCATGGTCACAACCTCGCTTACAGATCAGACCAACCCCATCTACACAGTACTGAGAGAACCTCTATCCAATAGTAAGTGAGCAAATTTTTTATAAGGATAAGTCAGGGTTGTATATTACAGCTTATTTTTGTTGTTTATTTTATAATGCATCGTTGGAGACACTGTACTGGAGAGAATGGTATTGGATTTCAATGACTATGCACCTGGTCATTAGTCTCAATTCCACAGCTGAAAACATTTCTATGCCTAACTTAGGGGCTGTTTACACAACACTGAACTTTTTATGCATTTTGGCTGTTCATTTACACGACAATAGCCTTTTGGGGGCCTGAAAATGCAAGCTTTTGAAAACGTGTTTCAACGTGCAAGTTTTTGAAAGCTATACGTTGTCGCCTCCGTGTAAACAACAAAGATGCAAAATGACCGCATGTGCATGCATATCACGTGTTCAGTCTATAAGTGCGTGGTATTTCTTTACAAAGTGACATCGTCAACTACTGGCCTGGCATTCATACCACAGCGTTTTAGTCGTTTTCACAGATCTATGTGAACGGGGGTTCGTTTTCACAACATTGTCGTCTGTATGGGAAAAACATAATGGATAAACTTTTCCATTTTTAATACATTGTTGTCATGTGAACGAACCCTTAATAAGCAAAGTTAACAAATTTGCATCTGTTTATTCTGACTGAACTGGTACAGAAGATTTTGAACACCATAATGAGCATTTATGTATTTAAAGTCAAGGTTTGATAACATGAGTGACATTTCAGTGAAATGTCCAATTTGTGTGACAAACATGAACGCAATCGAAAAATGACTGGATATCACCCTCAAAATTGGCCACAACATCTGACACTTCCAAAGGAGCTAGCTTTGGTAAAACAGGACTGCATCCCAATTTGCATACAATCCATCCGAAATAGTATACAAGATTGGTGCATATCAAATCATAGTATGTTCTTGGTGCCTAGCTAGTGTTCAGTGGATTTTTGTGGAGCAATACAAGCCCAAACTCTTTATCATCAGTGCAAGGGTTTGTTAAAATCCTCACACCTCCTCATTTGTAGTGTGAAATGTTGCAATATTAGCCAAACACCTCATCCATAGTACAGTGTTGTTAGCGATAACGATTAGCATGTTCACACTTTCTCATCAGTGGTGCAAAGTGTTAATAATATTAGCTAATATTTGTGATGGATGTTTAATTAGTTAGAACATGGTGGGGAGGTAAAACTAAAGCTGCAACAGAATGTAAAAGTTGAGTGATAACACATTTAGCTAGATGCTAATGTTTACATGTGAACAAAAAGTACACAACAAATTCAAGACAATATTAATCCTTGTTGGTATGCCCTACTACTTACTCAAAAGTGCATACTTTAGTGCACAGTTGAAGTACAGAAATTAGGATGAGGTTTGTTTGGTTAAAACAATACCATGGAAATTGAGGCCAATTATTTAGTCATGGGTTCTTTTGAATGGCAGTCAATTGAGAATGTTTTTTTTTCTCCTATAAGTTGTAGTTACGGTTTCTATTTGTGTAAAAAAAAAAAAAAAAAACATTACAAAATAAATTTAAAAAAAATCATTCATCTCTATCAAAATTTTAACATTTTCTGTCAAGGGCATTGGCAAATGAAGGATTCAGAATAATTCTGATTTAAACAGATGTGATTATCCGGTAGTTAAGATGAAACTGTGGAGGTGTTTGATGGCGGTGTTTCTCAGTATGGCTCTCTCAGTGTTGTGGCTGAGAAAGACCAGATTGCTGGCACTTTACTCTGTCATTCTGGCACTCAGTCTACAGAAGTACAGGCTTCACTAACCACCAACACTCGCCAAGAGGGAGAGAGAGAGAGAGAGAGAGAGAGAGATAGAGAGAACCACCAACACTCGCCAAGAGGGAGGGAGAGAGAGGGGGGGGGGGGGGGGAGAGGGGGGAGAGGGGGGGGGAGAGAGAGAGATTTAATTGATCTCTATCAAATTGCATTAATATCAATCAATCTAAATGATCAATGAGCTACAGTAAAAGTCGCAATAAAATGACTTTTATTCTATATTGTGACGTACATCCAAGTGTAACAGATTATTTTAAAAAAGGGTTCACTTCAACAGTTGCTGATTGGATGGAAGCAGATTTGAATGTGAACTTGGATTGCTAGAAAGGGGCAGATCATAAATGGACTAAACGGTGCACTTTTCTTTTCTTTTCTTTTTTTCGGACCTGATTTTATCCATCTGGAATTAATTTTAAAAGTAAAAAATGGAGCCAGACACTAGAGGTGAAAGGTTAAAAAAAATACAACAAGAGGGTGTGTTTTTTTGTTGTTTTTTTTTTTAGAATAATGTATTCTGATGAATTGTGCACAATAAGACCAGGAGAAAAGCAGTAAGGAAGTGAATTTCATGCTGATTGTAATAGCAACAATGAAACCACAATGTAAAATTGTTTCAGTAATAACCTGCAGGACAAACAAAAAAATAAACCCAGGCTATGCTAGTTTACTGGTCTTTGACGGTCTCCCATCTAGGTCAGACTGATCTGTGTTGGCTGGTTTTAGAGGAGGTTATGGGAACTTTAAATTGGGAGACCAATTGAAGACCAGCTTGGCCAGGCTGGAAGACTATCTTAACCCAGTTAAGACCATCAAATCAGTTTAGGCTGGTTTAAGCAAGATTTTAAACAGATCATGCAAGTCTTTTGACTTCCATCCAGCTCTGCATCAACATATTCCATCACATTTATTATCCCTTTCGAACTCAGCTTTTTGAAACGTGTTCCAATTTTTTCCCCCAAAATGTGCAGGGCAAACGGGCGTAACAGAATTTTAAATTATGTCTCGTGTAGTGATATTGTTTTCGCTTTTGTTTCCCCTCAAATGGAAGTTACACAAATGAATTAGACACAATGTTCTCATGCACTGTGGAGGGAGAGCACGAGCTCTGAGCGTCTTCAACACTGAACTCAGAGATTCAGCAGAGACGTGGAGGCCATTGTGCTGGATGAGGCTTCAGTATGAATTATTTCACACAGGGCATCTGTTAAGAGACCCACGTTTGGCTTCGACTGCCTCAGAGTACAGTACATCAGTGTGTGTGTGAGTGTGTGTGAGTGTGTATGTGTATGAGACCACACTGACCCCTGCTGGTTAAACAAACACTCCATCAGTGCTTTTGACAGACAGACCGTTATTATATTAATCTCCAGGGTCCATATTGTGATGTCTTGTTTATTATGAAAATGACTGACGGTTTGGCATGAATAAATGTCTGTAGGAGACATTTGCTGAGGAACATTGGATGTGTGGGAGTGTTTCGATGTGTGGGAGTGAGATGATGGGAAGAAAGAGAGAAAAGAATGTGGCCATGATAAATTACAGATATGACGGCACCAAAACACCTCCACTGCATACTAGATATGTGCTTTATGTGACGGGGGACATATGAGACAGGAAATGAACTGCTTCTGTGTGTGAAGTTAAACTGATGCAATGCCACCTCATATCTAGCAGCACAAAGACCCTTTACGAATGTGTTTGATTCTAGTGGATTTGTGTCAGGAACCTGTGGCTTTAAATCTCAGGCTCCACACACTAATAGTGATGTCATGTTTATCCAGTAGTTCAAACAGTGAATTGTGTTGCAATTGTAACTTAACATCTAAGGGGTCGTTTACACGACACTGTTTTCAACTAAAAATGGAAAACTTTTTATACGTTTAGGCCTTTTATTTACATGACAATGACCTTTTAGGGGCCTTAAAAAGGCTAACTTAATGTAAACGTTTTTTTTTTTTAACAATACCGTTATCATCTCTGTGTAACCTACAAAACCACGAATTTGTTAATACGGTGACGCCATGTGTATTATGTGTTCAGTCTATAGGTGTCTAGTGTTTCTTTACAAAAAGACATCGCCATCTACTGGCCTGGCATGAATATTACAGCGTTTTATTCAGCTTCGTGGACCATGTAAACTGGGATTTTTTGTTGTTGTCTGTACGCAAAAAACACATCTGAAAAACTTTTACAAATTTAGTACATCGTTGTGTATTTACAATGTGACTATTTCTTATTTGAAACTCTCACAATTAAATTTTAATGGAAATTCATACGGTTTTCAATTGGAACTACTGCATATCTGCGACTTTATCTAATTTATTGTAATTGTGACTTTATATCCCATTTGCAATTTTTTTTACAATTGCAATTTTTTTTCTCAAATCATAATTTTTACTTTATATCTCACAATTACAATCTAAAATATACACATTAATATATTTACTAAAATATTTTTTCTATATAAAAAAAAATTCTATCTTGAAATAGTAATTTTATAAATTATAATTGTAACTTTACATCTCACAATGTGACATATTTGAAACAGGCTATTTTAGGGAATTTATATAATTTATCGTAATTGCAATTTTTTTCTCATAACTGTGACTATTACAAAATTTCTACCATATATCTTTATAGCTCAAAATTACAACATTATATTTAAAAAATTAGAATTTATATCTTGAAATAGTGACTTTGTCACAACTGTAACTTTACATCTCATTTGTAATTTGACTATTTCTTAGATCTCACAAATATTTTTTTCCCCAAAACAGGTTTCCATATAAGCTTACAACTACAACTATTTGCAGCTTTGTCAAATTTATCATAATTGTGGCTTTATACTGTTTCCCCAAAATGCAATTTCTTTTTCACAATCATATTGTTTTCCCATAGTGTCACTTTATTTAAAATCACAAATGTGAGGGGAAAAGCTCATTTTTTTAGATATAAACTCACAATTGTGATAGTCGATGTGACTATTTCTTATTTTATACTATCTCACAATTATCTGTTTTATTTTTTACTCTGAGGGTCCCAATACTACAGCATGCAGATATATTGCTGGTTAGCTGTGGAGATTGTAATTCACAACCAATTAGTAAACGATTAAGCTTGGCATAAATGAGAGTTTCCACATGGATAATTTCCCAGCAGAAAATGACCAGTACCTTTTCTGTTATTCTATAGATTTATTTCTTACAGTGCTTATGTGTGGCTTGGCATGTGCTAGACAACGTTGACCACAACATAATGGGTTCATAAAACCACAAGGGGCCCATGTGTAGGATCAGGGTGTCCCGTATGCCAGTGGGTGTCTTGAAATTAGCTGTCATGGCAAACTGGTCAGCTTGGCACCACATCATGCGTCATTAGATGTGAACTACCGACTTACATGGCGGAGGAAAATGCATTTGAAAAGCAACATCCTGCTTCGACGTGCAAAATGGAGGAGAGGATCTGATTGCAGTGGTTGTACCTGCTATACTCAAGTCCTTTTACCTAATGGAAGACCAATTTTAAAGGTTGACTCTATTCATTTGAGAAAACACACTGTAACCATTGAGTTGAGAGAGCAAGTGCTTGCACAGTCGTGCATAAAATGACTGAAATTGTTTTTGCTTTCGTTTCAAATTGCATTCTGCAAATGGCCATATTCATCTGTTTTATTTTTTGCCCTTGATGTAACGTTAAAGGAAAAACATCTTATCTACCTGCAGTACTTGCAGGAAAACAAGTAGATGACCTGACATCAAATGGTACAGCTTTACACTTTTTACAGTGCCACAGCTTTAATAAATGCCACCAGTCACATCCGTACGCTCACCATTTGTACTCACAGCTTGTATTGTTAGATACATATTTACATTGTCGTCATTGAAATCAAAGCGAACCAAGTCGCCAAGTTAGCGTCCAATCAGATGCTTGATGCAATCTGTTTCCCGCTGCTATGTGAAGAAACCTGCCGTATAACGTATAGAGATTAGATCAGTGTCACACTGTGCAGCACTGAACCCAGCAGCAGGCGAATCAAGAAGATGAATTAGCATTTAAAATACAATGCGCTTGATCTGAATAATTATTATGTCAGACTACAGGATGTGCAGTTTGTGAGAGGACATGTGCCCATTTTAGGCTCGACTGGCTGAGGAACTTCAAAGAGCTCAGACCAGAAGAGCACAAATGAACAGAGTGACTTTGCTTAAAATCATTTCTTTGGACCATGACAGTAGATGTGCCATTGGTGAAAGAGGAGCCGTAAGAAGTCCTACGGGGTCCCATGGTTCTCATGGAATTGTAAGATTTCCAGACCTGGAAGAGCATGGACATTTCTAGATTCATAGACTAAACTAGCATCTAGCATCCTATGACATATCAAAAGAATACGATTTGTCAATGAAATGTGCAAGATGACAAAAATGTGTGTTAAACTGTAACAGAACAAACATTTAATAATTTAAACATGTAGCTTGTTATATTTTCATCAACAGTATACTTTAATTCAAATGACCTAATACCATCATGATGCATCTTGTTCATCTTGTCTTCATGCCATTGATGAAACCAAAAACCTCTCCTTAGTAAACGCCTTTGTCAGTAAATTTATGATATTCTTGGAGAATGTCTTTGTGCTGGGTAAACGTATAACTCTAAGGTGAGAAACGTGAGGGATAATAATAAAAGGCAAAAAAGTGCAATGATCATTTAATTTCTGGAAGCAGCTTTGACCTCAGAGGGAGCCACTATTTCCCAATGGCATGTTTTTCAGGACAACCAGCAGAATTACTGTAAATGTCACACTATATTTAGCCGTTTCTCGTCTTTGACGACATGTCTTTTGTTGCTCAGAATTCCTTTCCCAAAGGTGTTGACACTTTGTAATATGAAATTCAAAAGAAGAAGGGAGGTGGAAATGGTTGTTGCTAAACTATCTTTAGGAGACCTTGAGTTTGGGTACCCCATTGTCAAAACAAGTTGTTTAAACTGGATGCATCACAGAGAACGCTTCTCTCATCCATTTCTCCTGTTGTCGACAGATTCAAGTGTATGATGTCTGAAACTGAGTGCACGTCTGTATACTGTATCCAGTGTAGACAGCATCAGTGACTAAGTGACTGTTAAGTGACTGAACGCCAGTGGGCGGAGCCTATGGTGTGATGATGTATTACTATTCGCCGATGTCTTGTTATGAAGGCAGTCATATGCAAATATATTTGCCCTTGTGATGTCACAGATCACCCAATATCAAAACAAGCTGTTTTTGGAGCTTGATTAAAATAAATGCTGTTTATAATGAGGGAAATGTTTTAAGCTAGGAAACTTGGAGGATGCTTTAATGGAACAAAGACCTTGTATATGTCAAAAGATCAAGGCAAATTTTATTTCTCATGTCTTGACCACTTAAGGGCTAACAGTACATTAAAATAACTCATTGTCCTTAATTATTTATTTACTTGGTAGGTATAGTGTATTAACACATTGATCCTCTTTTAAGGAAAAAATAATAGCCTAAATATTTTTATTTGCTAGCAAAGGCGTAAAACTTTGGCTGGTTAGCTGGTAAATGCCATAACTTCACCATTCTGCTGCCAAAAAGTATTTCTCTCCATGCTAATGGGTAGATTCCTCTAGACAATAAAAACCTCATAAAAACCAACATAACGGCTCTGATTATTATCAAACCCAGTCTACTTTCTTAGAAACGTGTCAATTTCAAAGACAAGAATTTCTCTTGTGCTTGTCCGTCACTCTCAGTCACTTAAGCAGCATTTGTTCTGCCGCAGTTCATTGAATTAGATAAATTAAAGGCACACAGGATGGCCTCTCAGCAGTTATGGGGAAGGTCGGTATATTACTAGGTTTATTTGACACCCATTCCCTTGTAAAGCTTTGCCGGTGAAGAGCAGCACTTGCCAATAAAGCATTGTGCACTCCCGTACTCAGGGTATTTATGGGTATAAAAACAACAGGCCTTAAATCAGACCTCAATAGAGGAGTGGCCCATGTTACGATCTCTCTCATTCTCTCAATCAGCAACAGTGATGACAGAAACTCACAAGGACATTGGCAACAAACATGGTGTAGAATCTCTAAAAGACTGTTTCTCTGACGACTTTTGGCTCTGTGGACTGTGGAAAACGCACTCTTAAAAATAACATTCCACGCTAGTCTATTTTTACATGCTAACACGGTCCAAGAGTGTACAAGCACGCATCACAGTTTCCGTCAATCATGTATCGGGTTTAAAAATCGAAATGATGCTTTTTACATTATTTATTTATTTTTTGAGTAAAATTGATTCATATGTTGTTCCTATTTGACATCTATGTTGTTCCCATTTGTGTTTTAAAGAACACAGACAGATCATTTCCATAATAACCAATGCAATCTACCAGGTAGCGTCTGATTTAAGACGTGCTTTTTTTGAGCGGTCAATAATGGCGCAAACACCAGTAAATTGATGAGCGCAAACCTTAGTAATTCACCTTGCGCGATTCATTTAAATGGTCTCCTCCCATAAATGTTGCATCTGAAAGGTAAACTCCTATAAATGCATATGCAATAAGGTCAGCCTTACAAGGTTTAAGATTAATAAGTGGATGTGGACAAGGGTAAAACAATCAAATCTTCACAAACATTTTAAGAAAGTAGCAAAAAAGGGCATTCCGTGATATTTAAAATTTGACCTTCATATAATAAAAGATTTTTTTAAAAATCTGAAATCTATTAATTTAAAAGTGTCCGTAGTTGTTTCATAAAACGCCCCAATCAGTGCAACTACTACGAGACAAAAATAAAAATGTTAAGATGTGTTTTTTAATAAAATACTTGTCTGTCTAGTCTTATGTACTAAAATGATGTTGCTGGGCAACTTGATTTAGTCTAAAACAACTGAATGCTTAGTCATTTTTAGCAGCTGTAAGAGTGATTGTCAGGGCCTTTGAACCACCATCGATCTTCTGCACTTCTCAAGGTTAAATCCCTCTCTTGATGCATTAATCTGAGACGGATCCACCACTCTAGTGTAGAATTTGCTTGTGTGTATTAGCCCCTTAATCATTCCAAAAACAGGCCTGTTCAGTGTTTCTGCAACTGGGCAGAAAAGAGCCGTCGGTCAGTCATTGTATTTGTTTTGCTCCAAAGAAAAAAGTAGGGAAAACATTATTCCAAAAAAAAGGGTTTTCGCAGCAATGCCATATAAGAATGATTGGCTCCCCAAAGAACCTTTCAGTGAACATTTCTTAATAGATCTTTATTTTTAACAGTGTAAGAAAAATATATATTCTTTATAGGCATTGATGGTTTCACAGAGAACTTTTAACATCTATATTACCTTTGAATTCCACAAAAGCTTCTTTACAGTGGAAAGGGGTTCTTTAGATTTTTTAAATCTTATTTACACTAAGAAAAAAAAGGTTCATTTAAGAACTGCTCATTGAAAGGTTCCAGGGAACCATAAATAGCTGAGGGTTTCAGAGGAACTCTAGTGCACTAAGACTAGCCTGCAGAAAACACTGAACCAGACTATTTAAATGTTGAGCAAGCAATCTCATTGGCTGCAGAATTAGCAGAGGCCAATCAGCTTGTGCCATGCGGTAATGATGTGATGTCTTGAGGATTGCATGTATCCTATCAGCCTGCGGCCCTATAGAGATTTAAGACTAAGGGTCAAATGTTTACCCGACACCATTTCAACTAAAAACTCAAAACTTTGTATGCGTTTTGGCTGTTCGTTTACACAACAACAGCGTTCTTGGTGCCTGAAAACGCAAAGTTTTGAAAACGGATTTCAAAGTGCAACGTTTTTGGAAACGGTCTCCGTGTAAACAACAAATATGCGAATCTCTGAAGACGATGACGTCATGCACATTTGTATTACGTGTTGAGTCTATAGTGTTTCATCGTCATCTAATGGCCTGGCAGCAGAATACAGCGCTTTTAGTCATTTTCGCGGATCCGTGTGAATGTGGATCGTTTTGACAACGGTGCCATCGGTACGCGGAAAACTCAAAGGTAAAACTTATCCATATCGTTGTCGTGTCATTTTAAGCATATCGGTGTCGTGTAAACGTACCCTAAACTAGATAGGCCTGTTTTTTCGAGTGTAGTGTGAAGAACACTTTTAAAACATCTAAAGAACATTTTTCCACTATAAAACGATGTGCAAGTTTCCATGGATGTTAAAGGTTCTTCGGGGAACCAGTGATGCCAATAAATAACGTTTATTTTAAAAGAGTGATCATATTAATATTAGAGTTTGTTCTAATAACAGAGGTGTCAAGTGGACAAACACATGCTAGAAGAGGGGGCGTGTCCTCTGAGTTACGACTCAGGTGATTGGCTAAAAAAAAACCTGTCAGCAGAATTTCAATTAGCTGAGGGATTTCTGGGGGATAATGCGCTAGTCGCGCAACAGTCATGGAGATGAATAAAAATGTTAACGGATAGCTTTCACCAAGCTTCCTTGATTTAAATACTGCTTGGATTGGTCTGCAGAACGAATTCCTGCCATCATAAATATTTTCATTGCCATGGTAACATAGTTCAGGATGTGATTGCTACACGTAAATGAAACTTCATCTCACAGTTTTCAATTCATACATACAGTATGTGAGAGCTCCATCAACAGAAAAGCATTCACATTTAAAAAAGCCGGTAGGTTTTATATGAACCTTAAATTGTATTCACGTGGCTCTCTTTTGCTGACATGGAATGAAAGGGAATCTTGGGAACTCAAGGACAGGCCAGTGCTGAAGTCACCTGCAGGTCTGTGTGAGGAGCAGATGTGTGATCTGTACTGTAGACGTTTTTTTTTTAAAGAGACTGTACTGTAACTGTACTGTACTGTACCGTCACACAGCCGACAATAATGAAGGTGCCGTCTGACTACTCACCTTGCTTCCATTCTCTACAATGGCAGCAACTATGACGACAGCATTTATTCTTCATTTCTTTCATTTTGTGGTCTTAGAAATTGCTATTGACAGACATAATGTATTCTTCTATATGGTTAACACAACTTCAATAGAGTCTGTTTTTGTACTGTACAAAACATGCACATGAGAAATTCATAAGAAATTTGAAGTTAACAATTATATTCCTTTAAAGGCATAGTTTGCCCAAAAAATGAACATTTTGTCATCATACAGGTTTGGGACAACATGAGGGAGAGATTTTCGGGTGGCGGCTAATTATTTTTGTTTGCGGCATTTCTCAATGGATTTAACTGCTTCCCACTCCAAAAACACAAATCTGGGTTTATTGATGGTCTGTTTAATGTTTTGTCTCTAATGCTAACCAAGGCTGCATTTATTTGATCAAAACACTGTCAAAAATGTGACTGTCATTTTACTATTTCTACTTTAATATATTTGTATTATTATCAATGTTGATAACACGTGCTGCTTAATATTTTCGTGAAAACTGTTTTTTTTTCAACTTTTGAACAATTTAGGCAATATTGTGAAGCTTTTTCTGTCAAAACCCACAAAAGAACATTATGAACATCGTAAAAATCATATTCTTAATGAGAATCGCATCAAGCATATCAATATTTCCAGTTAAAATATCTAAAAATCTTGGAAATATACTTAAGAAACACTGCTACTTAAGTATATAAACAAACAACAAAAAAAAATCTGCCAGCCAGTGCAATGACTAAATACATTTATATATAAGATCAAATCTATGAAAAGTGAATTAATTGAATATTTATCTTGTTTTAAGGATTTTTTTATGTGTATGCATGTTTTCATGTGACTCATCTCTCAATCCAATGTTTATTCCAGCTACAGTTGCGTTCGCTGTTTGTAACTTCCAGCCCGTATGTGGTGGTATTTCTGACCCGGTTCCCTGTCTAATTACCTTCCCGCCTCTGCTGAAAACCAGCAGGAGTCTGTTGGGCTGGAAAGGTGAGCTGTTAATTATTCGCTGGTGGAGCCGCAATAAGAGGGACAGCCTCAGAAGAAACAACAAGAGACGCCATGCCGACCTCCCACCACTTAAGAAAGCCTAACAAGAGCCGGTGGCTGCTGTTCAGAACGCACCTGCTGTCTGATCCTTTGCTTTGCCTTGGCAACCGCTTCACTGATGTGGAGGCAGCTGTGAGGGATGACTGCTTAATCACGCATGCGGTTTACGCTGACTGGATGCGTCTGTAAAAAATACAAGCCCAAACAACCTGATTTTGAAGGCTGCAACATGGTCGAGATCTCAATTGCTGCCCCTAGACAACAACATTAAACAGACAGCGAATGGAGACTTGCGCTAAAGTCTTCTGCTTCTGAGAATGTGTCTCATATCCAAATGAGATCATTTGCTCCGATTTGCTAAGATAGCAAAGATTGCAATGGAATTACAAATATTTGAGGACAAATTGTGTGTTGTTTCATATAGTTAAAAACTTAATGGAACTCTCACTTGGGGAAAGATATCAAACATTTAGAGTTGAAATGAATTTAGAAAGCATCATCCTGAACATTTAACCCTTTAGCCTAGACTAAAATGGATGTTTGAGCTGTTTTAACTGAACGCAATTTGCACTAGCATATCTTAAAATATGTCAGATCCATTGTATTGTCTCAAGATGCACACCAGTAATATTTTTTTTCTAAGGCACGTTTATAAAGCTACTTAAATGTCCTAATTAAACTAAAGCCTAATCCTGGCTTAATCTAAGATCTGTCTGTGAAACCGGGCTTTAGTCTTGAATGTTAATCTTTGAGTTTAGTTTTGGGTTAGTTCACCATTATTGTATAGTTTCACCAAATTATCGCATAATTTACTCACACTCAAGACATCCTAGGTGTATGCCCTGAACATCACCAAATGTTTCATATCTGTCTCATTTTTATCTCCTCAATGGACTTTCAGGAGAAAAATCTGGGAAAAGTTTGATCCGAATGTACCGGAGTTCGATCCATATGTAACGGAGAACTAATTAACGGAATGAATTCTCCTGAGCTATGAAAGAGCAATCAGCAACACGATCTTTATCAGGATATAGTTAGTCAGGCCCTCCTGAAGGCAGCAGCCCTCTGGCCCTGTCCATTTTTAAAGTTGTTGGCCTTTCTGTGCCGAGGTCAACCTTATTAACACCTCACTGCAGCCTTTTTAATGTTCACATCATCTAACTCATTCGATTAAGTCCTGACATCTTTTACAAAGCCATTATATTGCAACAGGAAGGAAACACTAAGCACTGACATGGGCAAAACCCTTTATTAAATTAGTTTTTTTTTTAACCAATTGAGATAATTAGAGAGGCTGCAATAGCTTGTACGTATCTCACTCTTTTAAATGTCCTGTGGGATTTTTTTTAACAGACTCCAAATTCTGCAATCTACCAACTCCAATTATTTGGTTTGATTGTTTGTTCTAATTAGCTTAATGCTTAACGCTTCTAAGGACCTCATGAAGATAATTTTTATTTCTTTGGTGAATAATAGCACATACCTTGACATTTGGTTTATTTAGTTGCTGGGAAAATGGTAATGGCTTTATTCAGTAAAGTGAAGAGATCATTTTTTGAGGGTGAAAGAGAGGGTGCTCATACAAGTCAGCATTACCAAGAAAGCGGACGGACGGACAGACGGAGAAATGGATGGATAGTTGGATGGATGGATGGACGGATGGATGGACGGATAGTTGGATGGATGGATGGATGGATGGATGGATACTATGGCATTCAACTGTTTGGTGTCAGTAAGACTTTAATGTTCTTCTTCTGCTCTATTAAATAAAAAAACAGTAAAATTGTGAAATATTATTACGGTTTAAAATAAATGCTCTCTATTTTAATATAATTTAAAATCCAATTTAGTCCTGTGATGACAAAGCGTTGTCTGTTGTGCTCTGGAGAGAATCACATCTTACGTCACCAGCCATCATGACTTCATAATGACTCGGATGGTTTCATCTCAAACCATTTGCCCAGCCAGGCCATTCCTGCCAACTCTCATCCGAGAGGCTTCACTTCCAGAGTGTTTTATATCTCAGCCCTGGCTGCTTTGATCCAATGATGTGTGGAGTGAAATGCCTTATATATGTAGGCACTGAGACGATGTAAAATATCAAAGGCATTCAATAGTACTACTATGTTTTGATAGCTTACAGTTGAAAATCTCTGTTCTTCTGTTATTGCATTCCCTCTTCAGCCAAGATCTTTTTCCATATCCTCCTCTTATATTGGTGAAGACAATAATAATTAGTGGGATTTATAAAGAATATAAAGATTAACTAAGACAAATGGGTTGTGTATTATCAAGGATAAGCAATTTTACGGATTCTGACCTACAGGAAAGTGGCAAGGTGACTACATCTCAAATTAAGACGGCATGACATTTAATGTTAAATGGGAACAGTCTGTTTTGTTAAACACGCCTGCAGATTATTGGCTGGTCAGGGTCGGCTCATATGAGTGTGTTCGGTCAGTAGAACATGAGGTCTGATATTCCGCCCTGGTCCCACTTTTTTTTAAAAACATGTGATCGACCAATTCCAGAGGCCAGTTATCTGGCAGCCGATCACACAGACGGAGCAGACTGAATCTTCGGCAGCTGGAGAGACTTGATCTACAACCCTGGTTATCCACAGGGAGATGAGTATCTGTTCTGGTCAAGTCCCTGATGTTTTTGTGTGATACAGGCCCCCAACACCAATCCCAGATCCATTTCTAAGAACCTCGACTATGACCTATATAATCTGTAACCTTAATCGCTTTTAAAAAAAAAAAAACTGTTTGTGATGAATAACAATATGCAAGGGCGAGGGTTTGGCTTTAACACTAATAGAGGCATTGTTTAAAACATCAAGAGAACTATATATGCACCACTGTGTCTGCCTACATAGTCAAATGTATCTACTATCTTTTGTACACTGCAAAATAATACATAAAATATAAGATCATTAATATAAAGTTTTATTAAAAATCATATTTATACTTTTTCATAATAATAATCAATAAAATAAAGAAATATTGTAATACACATTCCATAAAAACTAATTTTGCAGCACATGGCATTGATTTATAAAGTGAAATAAAATGTTTTTATTTTATGAGGGAAAACATAGCATAAAAACATTTAAATAACATCACAATCAACTGCAAATTGCTAGAATTATTGGTTGGGATTATTCAATAGACCCATACAAAAATAAAATGGCCAAAATATATTTCATATATATTTGTACATGGTTTCAAATGCCAAAATACATTACAAAATGTACAACAAAGGGCAAGAATATATACAGGTCCTTCTAAAAAAAAAATAGCATATTGTGATAAAGTTCATTATTTTCCATAATGTAATGATAAAAATTAAACTTTCATATATTTTAGATTCATTGCACACCAACTGAAATATTTCAGGTCTTTTATTGTTTTAATACTGATGATTTTGGCATACAGCTCATTAAAACCCAAAATTCCTATCTCAAAACATTAGCATATTTCATCCGACCAATAATAGAAGTGTTTTTAATACAAAAAAAAAAGTCAACCTTCAAATAATTATGTTCAGTTATGCACTCAATACTTGGTCGGGAATCCTTTTGCAGAAATGACTGCTTCAATACGGCGTGGCATGGAGGCAATCAGCCTGTGGCACTGCTGAGGTGTTATGGAGGCCCAGGATGCTTCGAGAGCGGCCTTAAGCTCATCCAGAGTGTTGGGTCTTGCGTCTCTCAACTTTCTCTTCACAATATCCCACAGATTCTCTATGGGGTTCAGGTCAGGAGAGTTGGCAGGCCAATTGAGCACAGTAATACCATGGTCAGTAAACCATTTGCCAGTGCTTTTGGCACTGTGAGCAGGTGCCAGGTCGTGCTGAAAAATGAAATCTTCATCTCCATAAAGCTTTTCAGCAGATGGAGGCATGAAGTGCTCCAAAATCTCCTGATAGCTTGCTGCATTGACCCTGCCCTTGATAAAACACAGTGGACCAACACCAGCAGCTGACATGGCACCCCAGACCATCACTGACTGTGGGTACTTGACACTGGACTTCAGGCATTTTGGCATTTCCTTCTCCCCAGTCTTCCTCCAGACTCTGGCACCTTGATTTCCGAATGACATGCAAAATTTGCTTTCATCTGAAAAAAGTACTTTGGACCACTGAGCAACAGTCCAGTGCTGCTTCTCTGTAGCCCAGGTCAGGCGCTTCTGCCGCTGTTTCTGGTTCAAAAGTGGCTTGACCTGGGGAATGCGGCACCTGTAGCCCATTTCCTGCACACGCCTGTGCACGGTGGCTCTGGATGTTTCTACTCCAGACTCAGTCCACTGCTTCCGCAGGTCCCCCAAGGTCTGGAATCGGCCCTTCTCCACAATCTTCCTCAGGGTCCGGTCACCTCTTCTCGTTGTGCAGCGTTTTTTTTTTTTTTTTTCTTCCCACAGACTTCCCACTGAGGTGCCTTGATACAGCACTCTGGGAACAGCCTATTTGTTCAGAAATTTCTTTCTGTGTCTTACCCTCTTGCTTGAGGGTGTCAATGATGCCCTTCTGGACGGCAGTCTTACCCATGATTGCGGTTTTGAGTAATGAAACAGGCTGGGAGTTTTTAAAAGCCTCAAGAATCTTTTTCAGGTGTTTAGAGTTAATTAGTTGATTCAGATGATTAGCTTAATAGCTCGTTTAGGGAACCTTTTCATGATATGCTAATTTTTTGAGACAGGAATTTTGGGTTTTCATGAGTTGTATGCCAAAATCATCAGTATTAAAACAATAAAAGACCTGAAATATTTCAGTTGGTGTGCAATGAATCCAAAATATATGAAAGTTTAATTTTTATCATTACATTATGGAAAATAATGAACTTTATCACAATAAGCTAATTTCTTGAGAAGGACCTGTATATGCATAATGGTTATTTCTTAAATTAAATGTTATAAAGCCAAGAAATTGTGAGAAACATTTTTTTAAAAAGATTTTAAATATATCTAGAACAATATATATATATATATATATATATATATATATATATATATATATATATATAATAATGAATATATTTTCTTTACATCTTTCAGAAAATCAAGGTTTAAAAAATACACTATCTATCTACAGTCTCTATCCGTCTATTTGTCTATGTATATGAAAAACTATTTTTAAATATAGTTTTATACATTTATAATTATTTATTAATATTTATGTTTATAATATGTCTACATAGTTTTTATTTATTTCTATTTCAGTTTTAATTTAGTTATTTTAGTACAAGTTCAACTAAATAAAAATGAGAAATCTTTCAGCAACTAGCTGAAATAAATTCTAAGTTTTCAAATATTTATTTATATTATTTTATTTCAAGCAGCAATAAAATATATAAAATAAACCTGGTCTAAACTGTGCCTTATGAAAAACAAATCAAGATTGAAATTGTCGTTTGACTGATTTGGGTGAATATTTGATATGACTGGTTCAGAGATTTTATTAAATGAGTGGTCGCAGGTTTAAAGACTTACTAAAGGCCCAGTTGGGCTGTGAAATCCCAAAATGAGCTTGCTCCACAGATTTCCTTTAGCTTTTCATGTCTAAATACTGGCGAGAGAGGAGATGTGTGCAGTAAAGTCCATGCAGTAATAGTACAATGATAAAAGAGCACTCCTCCTCTATCTCTCTCTCTCAGTGATAGCGTAATAGAGTGGGGCTGGTCAGGCCCAGGTTTGCTGTTATGCTGGACAGTCTTTCCCCTGAAAACAAATGATCTCGAAGCGAGCCAGAGGCCCACAATTTTAGTTTGCTGATTAGTACACAGGACATCCAGTCCCAAGATTCCCAGATCAAATCTGGCTCTGAGCAATGATAGCACTCGGTCTAGAGGGGCGGACTGCAGCTACTGTTGAAAATGACTTCTGAGGGCTTCAGAACACAGATCTTGGGATTAGAACGGATTCTGCTGCCTTCTGTTCGAGTCTTCCCGCCAGAGGAACGTTCTATTCAACTATGGGGAATTTATATGAAAAATGTAATGTGGAGAGTTTCTCAGGGGTGAGAATTCACAAAACTGTTGGTATTTCAACACAAAAACCTGATTGTTACTAAAGTGTTTCATGTTTTGACGTGTTTTTATTCATTAAATACAATTATTTATGAATTGTTTGATACATTTATTTAATTTATAAAGATAAAGGAAATTTCATGACTAAAAAATGGCAACAAAAACATACTAAACATTAATTCATAACTTTGACTCAAGATTTGACTCAAAATATTAATATAATACAAATAAATATAAATATAAATATCGACTCATACAGCAATAATTTTTTTTTTCAGGCTAAAGTTTTCTAAAAAATACGTTTTAAACAGCACAGCTTACACAAATATACTTTTCACATGTAATAAATATTTGATTTAAACCTTCAAATGGCAAAATAAATTACAAAAGAAAATAAATTAAAGTTAAAAAAAAAGTTCCTCCATGAGTATTTAAATTAACTATGCACAATAATAGCTGATACATGGCCAATATTAAAATTAAAGTTTAATGAAAATATAATATTTTGGCTAAATAAAAACATTTATTGTTTAAATGCTAAAAAAGTTAGGCATCACAACATTACAAAATAATATTCCTTTTAGACTTTAAGTGAGCATTAAAAAGCAGGCAAAAGTAATCTAAAATGTTCAACTGGCGTCATTATACACAATTGAATATCCTATTTAGTCAATATCAATAACTGATAAATAAAAACTTCTCTAACATCAGCCAATAACCAATACGATTTATTATACACCCGATCTATCAATAGGATATTTATCAATCGTTTTATATTGGCAATGTATATATTGGCAATGTATCGATTATCAGACACAATTTCAATATCTATGCTTCTATAATTTAAATAGTTGTTGTTTTCCGTGTTAATGTCCTTGGTTGTGCTTTGTGGTAAATTGAGGAGTTCAGGTAAGTTCAGATCACATTTTAGCCTTGGTGAGGACGCTGGCGTGTCTGTCGCCGCTTCACTAATCGCAGTTTCCTTTTCTTTCCACACAACTTGAGTTATTTGTTTCTTTGCGTTTGATGATCAGGCAACTATGATAATGTGTGTTTTGGATCTGCAAAAAATCTGTATTGCTAACTATTTGCGCGGCGCAACTACAGCTTGTCTAACGTTACTCACTCATGTCGGCTGGCTGTCGTGTGCTTGCTCGGGCTGGTGATACACCACGGACGGACAATTTTGGATTATATTTCCTGGTTCCATGGATTGGATAGCTCTGTGTCACGAAACCTGGACTATTGACTGTTCTGTCTTCTCTTTGCTGCTGACGTGGAAGAGTGTTGGATGCATCCTCTCCGGCCGCTGTGGCGAAGCTAGCTGGTGCTTCCTCGCACCATCATGTCGTTAATTAAATACTCCTCCCTGGAACTTCTGAATCTCTTCTGTAACATCTCACCAAACTGCCTTGATACCATCAAATCACTCAAACTCTTGCGTTGCCCCCGCTATGTACATAGAAGCTCCCGATTTACGTTTGTTTACATGAATCATGCTATTCCCACTGTTCTGTCGGACAGACGCTCTGTCGCAGCAAAACGACGTCATTACAACAAACCTCACGTGCGTTCTGTCAATCTAAGCCTAAAGTCTCTGGTTTGTGTTGATATTGCTTCTTCTACACTGCCTGCCTTAGCACTTATTAACAGGCCTGCAATGTTCATGTTATTGAACACTCGTTCCCTAAACAAAGCACTATTCACACATGACATCATTACTGACAGAAAAATGGATTTTCTCTGCTTAACAGAAACTTGGGAAAATCAGCAGGATTTCATGACACTCAACCAAGCCACCCCAGCAGGCTATGTGTACATCCAGAAGCCTCGTTCAGCGGGCCGTGGTGGTGGTCTGGCTGTTATACATCGAGCTGACATCCTAGTGAAAGAACTTGCAGTGCCTAACATCACCTCATTTGAGTGTCTTTGTTTTACATTATCTGGGCCTGCACAGCTTCAGGTGGTCCTTGTTTATCGCCCACCAAAAACAACAACCATCTTCATGGCCGAGCTATCAGAGCTACTCATTTCCGTCTGCTCCATGTCTTCTTCCACACTTCTGCTCGGGGACTTCAATATCCATGTGGACTCTAGCAGCTGTCCTTTTGCTGCTGAATTCCTGTCACTGTTGGACTGCCTCAACATCACTCAGCATGTCAAAGGTCCCACTCACACCAAAGGTCACACACTGGATCTAGTGTGCTCCAATGGTGTCACTCCCTCCCAGCTGCAATGCATTGATCTAGCTATATCTGATCACAGTGCCATCCTCTTCTATGTTCCAGTCCTTCTGCCCAGGCAACACCTCAAACGTACCATCACATTCCGGAACATCAAGTCTGTTAATACATCATCACTATCCAGAACTGTAGGGGCCCACCTGGCCGCAGATCCCCCAGAACCAGGGGTCGATAGCTTAGTCACACACTATAATACAGCGTTGTCTCTCAGCCTGGACTCTCTTGCTCCCTTCAAGACTCGAACTGTCTCTTTCTCCCGTCTTGCCCCCTGGTTCACTACCCAACTTCGCTCCATGAAGGCCACTGGTCGCCAGCTGGAAAGGCTCTATAAAAAAATCGGGCCTCACTGTCCACCTTGAGGCCTTTAAAGACCATCTGAGGTCTTACAAAGAAGCTTTCTCCAAGGCCAAAACACACTACTACTCAACTCTCATTGGTAACCAGCAAAAGCAACCCAGAAAGCTCTTCTCCACCATAAACCAGCTGCTCCGTCCTCACGATGCCCCCAGCCCCTTTGACAATCCTAATATTGGCTCTAATTTTCTGGATTTCTTTCAGGCAAAAGTGGACTCTATCCACCAACAACTGCCGCCTCCTCATGATCCCCTACCCATAACCCACACTCATGATGGCGCCAACTCCTCTGCTACAAGTTTGCCACAGCACTGCCTCTCATCCTTTTCCCTTCTGGATGCGGCTCAAGTTGTTAAGTTGGTTACCAGAGCCAATATCTCCACCTGTTCACTGGACCCCATGCCAACTATTTTGGTCAAGGCATACCTCCCTACTCTCTGTCCCATCATGGTGGATATCATAAACAAGTCTCTGGTATCTGGCTTGGTACCCTCTGGCTTCAAAACAGCTGTAGTTACCCCCGTTCTCAAAAAGCCCAGTTTGGACCCGGCTGACCTCAATAACTACCGTCCGATCTCCAACCTTCCCTTTATGAGTAAAATCCTGGAAAGAGCAGTTGCAGCCCAACTTCATCATCACATGTCTCACTATGATCTCTATGAGCCCTTTCAATCTGGCTTCAGAGCCCATCACAGCACTGAGACTACCCTTATTAAAATCATCAATGACCTCCTCATCGCCGCTGATTCTAGACATATCAGCATCCTCATCCTTTTGGATCTCTCAGCAGCCTTTGACACAGTTTCCCATGCTATACTTCTTAAACGTTTATCTGAATGTGTTGGCCTCACCGGCTCAGCACTCCACTGGCTCCAGTCATATCTCTCAAATAGGGAACAGTTTGTTACTTTTAGAGACTCCAGTTCACCCCCGGCCCCAGTCAAACAGGGTGTGCCTCAGGGCTCTGTGCTTGGGCCCCTCCTTTTCACCATTTACATGATCCCCTTGGCCAGATAATGTCACCATGGTCTTAGTTTCCACTGTTATACTGATGACACACAGCTGTATATCAGCACCAAACCATCCACTCAGCTCCCTCCACCATCGCTTATTGACTGTCTGAATGAAATAAAAACCTGGATGTCATCTAACTTAAGCTAAACAGCAGCAAAACAGAGCTATTGGTTGTGGCTCCCAAGCCGCTACTCTCGAGGGTCGGTGGTCTACTCCTCAAAGTGGATGGTTGCTCCATCTCTCCTTCCAAGGAAGTCCGCAACCTTGGTGTCATTTTGGACTCCACCCTCTCCTTTCAGTCACACATCAAACGCATTATTAAATTGGCCTTCTACCATCTCAAAAACATTTACAGACTTCGACCATCACTCTCATACTCTGTGGCTGAGTCACTCATTCACGCCTTCATTACCTCTCGCTTGGACTACTGCAATGGTGTCCTGTATGGGGTACCCAGTAAGATTCTGGAGAGACTACAATATGTCCAGAACTCGGCTGCCAGAGTTCTAACACACACTAGGTCTTGGCAGCACATTACACCAATACTCATTCAGCTACACTGGCTCCCGGTCAAATTCCGAATCACCTACAAAATCCTGCTCCTCACGTATAAATCTCGTCATGCCAATGCTCCCCGGTATCTACTGGACCTTCTTCATCCCTATATCCCCTCAAGGAACCTGCGGTCCATTGACAAGGGCCTGCTCTCTGTCCCCCACACCAGACCGCAGACTTTTGGGGACAGAGCCTTCAGCGTAGCAGCCCCCACCCTCTGGAATTCCATTCCCGCAGACATCCGAAATGCTCCCTCTCTGGACATTTTCAAAAACCTTCTAAAAACCCACCTCTTTACAAAGGCATTTAACCAGGACTGATTAATTATTATTATTCTCTAATTTTATTTTATTTTATTATATATCCTTTTCCTTATTCTTTATTCTTTATGTAGCTATATGTAAAGCGTCCTTGGGTCCCGTGAAAGGCGCTATACAAGTTATTATTATTATTATTATTATTATTAAAACTACTGTAATGCAAAGGCAAACTTCTTTAATCTAGCGTTCTGTTCGCAAATGTCACTAGTTTATGCCTGAGAGCCACATCAGCACGCTTTGTGTCTCCGTGCATGTCTTAAAAGAGCGCTGTAACGCGTGTTGCATTTTGTCACCTAATGTGGCATCTTCAGCACAAATGTCAGAAGAGATTGAGAGTGACATTCAGGAAGCCATGCTGAAGAAGATGATGCTGCATATTAAAAGGCTAGAAAAGGTTAGGCGTCAGCCTGGGATTGAGGGAAATACTTGCTCTGCAGTCAAAAGGGAATACCAGAGAGATAGAGGGAGAGATTGTAGCCTGTGCTTGACAGCGACACCTATTGAATTAAAAGAGTAGGTTGGATCGGTTTTTCGAACTCCGAGCAGGATGGTGGGTGTGATTCGGGGTGACAGGTGATCCGGGATGACAGGGTTGATCCACAAATTAAACTGGATCATGAGGTGTGTGCGTGTTCGCTGCCAGGTTAAAGAATTATTGTGAGATGTCAACTGGAAAGGGGGGAAAAAGTCGGTCGCGCTTTACTTTTTCTTTTTACATTGTCGATGTTACACATATTTACATAATCAATTACATTAGTAATACAAATAACAATTTGCAATTACAAGCAGCTCAACAAAATAATTGCACATTAAGCAGCCAATGTTAATTAGAGCTAAATGCTACAGCAACATGAACTCATGAAATGCTTATAATGCTAAAGCTTGTGTATAGCCATGAAAACCTATATCTACAGTATATATACAAAATCACAGATTTTTTTATCTGATCCCATATGTTTGGTAGGCTGCTTTACAATAGAGGAAATACATTTAAAATAGCATGTTTATTTAGCATGCATATATATATATAAATAAATAATTTTAGTCAAAATGTATGGAAAATCACAAATACAATCAATTGTAAAATGGCTGAAATGCTTATCACTTTTGACCAATAGGTCGCGCTGTTACCAAATTGATGTTGTGTGGTCAGTGTGAGGAGACAGTGACACATACAAAGTTTGGTATTAATATGCCAAAGCATTGCAGAGTTACAGCCTCAGGATCAGCTTGGCACCATGCCATCAAATTTATTGATGCGTTATTCGAGAACGGTTTTAATTACTTTTTACCAGCATGCTCTGAAGATGATCTGAGCCGGTTTGTAGTGGAAACCGAACCAACGGTATAGGAAGAGTTTGAAAAAGTAGGTTTTCAAAGAAATTCGATATTAAGACTATTTTCATTCAAATAGGCAAAATTAATCAAAAGCAATTAGTAGTTTTTTTTATTTTCATTATAATCTTTTAACAGAAGGTGGCGCCATTCTGAGACTTGTTGAGTATCTTCAGGGCCTGGTCCTGATGAAACATGCCAAGTTGCGTAATGATACGGAAAATAATGTGTTCGTAAAATACACCATTTTATGACAAAATTCAAAATGGCCCACACGTCTTTCATGCCCTCCTCATAATGCATAATATGCATTTAAAAGTGAATGGGCAAACAGATCTTTATAAAAGTCCACATTGTTGTTGCAGATGAAATATAATAATAACAATAATCAGGTTAAACTTTGATTATTAGTCACTGAAAATTTTATCTAAACCTCTCACTGTCGGCCGTGCATATCCGCCATGTTTTGTAGTCTTTTACGCGTGTTTGTAGTTCTGAACCAAAGTCTGAACCAGTTGGTGGCGCTGGAGGGAATGAAAAAGAGATTATAAAATTGCTGTGATTAAATGTTCAGACTGTCCTCTATCTGTGTGCCAAATCTAATCATTTTCCTGCAAGCAGTTCTATCGGCTGCCATTGACTTCAAGAGCGGAAAACGAAGGAAGAATAATAATAAGAGGAAAACTAACAGTTACAATAGGTGTCTTCACACCTTCAGTGCTTGGCTCCTAATAAGAAATGTAAGCTATTGTGCTCTTTTTAGGTCACTGAACAAATAAAAGGGGAAAAACATTAGGAAAATTACTGACATTGACCTATGTCGGTTTCCTGTTGAAAAACAGATTTATGTATTTAAATGCTCCTATGCCATTAATAGAAATTCTCCATGATTTGACTTTATGGTCCTTGACATACAGTTTGCCGATAGAAAAGGGTCACATTTTCTTCCTTGGATTGCTGGGTTAGTCAGTCTGAAAGCTATAACTCTCAGGTTAGGGTTTTTAGCTCCCTTATTAAAAGCATATGCACTTAAAATAGTGTCAATCAGACAAAAGAATCAATCCAGGATTTCATGGACAGTTTTACATTAATTATATGACATTGTCAGGATCAGGAACTAGATAGTTTCTGTGGGATTGGCAGACAATGATAATAAATGTTCGCACACTGAACAAAAGACACTTAAAGACTTAAATGGGCGCTTTAAAGTTAACAGCTGACCCAATTCAGTTTCTTTATACATATCCTGGTCTTATTCTGGCCTCAAACAATGCTTGTCTTTGTAATCTTTAATCAAAATATAATTTACGTTTAATAATTTAGCAAACGCTTTTATCCAAAGCGACTTGCAGTTGAGGAATACAACAAGCGATTCATCTTGAGAAGGCAATAAACAGTTTCCTTTTTAGTTGACATCATCAGTGTGGTTGTTTTTAAAGTTGCCTTTAACCTCTGTGATGCTAGTGTTAACAAGTTAGTCATCTTTTACGGACTAAAAAGTGAGAAGACCGAAGAAAAAATAGAATGTCCATGGCTGAAATATCAGAATAAGTCAAAAGTGACCACAGAGTGCCATTATCAAACTTCAACTTCACAAATTCACACAAAAAAAAAAACAAGGGAAAAAGACGTTTTCAGGCCGTTATCTCAGCGCTGACACCTTCCCACATTTATATGTGTTAGTCTGTTGCAGTTCATTAGCAAGGTGCGATACATAACAATACCTAAAGTGATAAGAACGGCTGTGAAGTGATCTTGGCAAAGCATTAACTGCCTGACAGAATCCTGTAAGACAATTAAATGAGTTACAAGCCATAAATTGCCTTTTGACATGCATTTATATTGACATCTATTTGTCAATGTCTGCCAGATACCTACTGAAGATGATTGTTTTTAGTGCAGCCGATTTAACACATTAATTTGGTGTGATTAATAATAAGAAAAAAAATAACAATTAATACTCTGACCCATAATGCCAATTGAATAATAAGGTGTTTTGCTTATTGTTAATCACCCTCATGTTGTTCAAAACTTGTATGAGTTTCTTTGTTCTGTTGAACACAAAGGAATATATATTAGAAGAATGTGGTAGACTGAACAGTTCTGGGGCACCATTAACTTTCATAGTATTTTTTTTTTTTTTTTGCCCCAAACTGGCCTGGTTACAAACTTTCTTCAAAATATCTTCCTTTGTGTTCAGCAGAACAAAGAAATTCATACATGTTTGGAACAACTTGTTGTAGATATAAACAACTTGTAAATATAAAATACATTCATTTTAATACAATATAAAACCCCATAATTTAAATTTAGGTAGCAATTATCTAATTATGTGGTCTTTATAGTATATAATATATATTATCTTTACAATTATAATATACAATATTATATTGGTAACACTTTAAAATAAGGGTTAATTTGTTCAAATCAGTTATGTTACTGATGTTATTAGTTAACATGAGCTAACATGAGCTAATGGACAATACTTCAACATTTACTAGTCTTTATTAATATTAATCTCAACATTTATTAAATTTACAACATTTACAAGATCAAAACTTTTATCTTTTAACATGAGTTAATGCATAAGTAATGCTATCAAATGAGACTTCATATAAAGTCAAGTGTTACCGTTACATTTACATTTCTCAAAAGACGATCATTATGTTTTGAGGGTCCTTGGGTTTAAAAAGTTTGAAAACCCTATGCTTAATACAAATAGAAAAATAGTAATAAACCATATCACAATATGCACATTTAAGATTTATCCATGTTTTGGCATCACTTCACACAGCACCAGTATGTCAGTGACTCTGTCTGCACACATTAGCTAAGTCATCTCTCTGCCGAAACAGCTTTGTTTCTCTGTTATCTAGCTGCTGTCCACGCACACACACACATACACACACACACACACACACACACACACACACACACACACACACACACACACACAAGGGCGCGTGCTTCCTCTCCCATCACACCAAAGCTGCCCTGCGGGCAAACAGGCAGCTGGAGTCTCCAGTGATTCAGTTGCGCACTAAATCGTGAATGATACATCCCCCCTTTAAGTGAAATATTCATTCCTTTAAAAGAAGAACAAACAGATGACAAGATGCTAACAGCTCAGCGCTAATGATCTACAGCGGGGTCTAAAGGTGTGAGACTACTGAAAGGTTTTAATACAAGATTTAATACAACGTTTTCATGACAAATTATAGCAACAGCATTATAATTTGAGAGAAAACTTGAACTTAATTGAATGTCAATATTTGGATCAACCCATTTTGTTTTAAAGGGATAGTTCACGGCACGCAATAATGAACATGTTGTCATCATACCCCAAGTTGTTCTGAACCTGTATGAGTTTCTTTATTCTGAACACAATAGAAGATAGTTTAAAGAATGTTGGTGAGCAGACAGTTGACAGAACCCATTGAATTCCATAGGGAAAAAAAGATGGAAGTCAAGACTGTAAACCCAAATAAGTTGGAAAAACTCAAATAATTTGAGGTAATCATAACATCACATTTTTTAAGTAAAGAAATGTAACATTTAGTAAGCAAAACTTGCAGATTTTTATTTTGTACTCATACATTTGAATTGCTCTTAACTTGAAATATTTGAGTAAGATAATTCTTACACAACTTAAAATTACCATGTAATCTCAGTTTAAATATTTTAAATGTTTAAACTTTAAAATTTTAACCAGCCAATTGATTCACTGTTCTCAAACCAAGCTCATGCTCCACTCGTCACCATGATGGTAACACCCCAAAAAACCCAACATAACAGAAACTCTTCTAAACTAACATTACAAAACATTAAACACTACTAAATCGGGCACAGAAAGCATGATATAACACTTCATTTTAGCATTTACTCTCCCTTTTGAGTGTCATGGCAAAGAATGCTGGGAAATAGAAATCCCAACCCAATTTAAGTTAAATTTAAGTTTATCTAAAATAAAAGAAACAAGTTCATAAAACTCAAAACAATGAAACATTAAAATGTGTCAGTTTTGTGAACTCAAAAGAAAAAAAAGGTTCTAAATACTCATAAAAGGTAATTTGATGGAACTAATTTGTATAATTTGAGTTGGCTCTACTCAAACCAATTAAATATTTTGAGCATAAGGGTTTACAGTGAATCGGTGCCGTCTTTAAAATATCTTATGTTGTGTTCAACAGAAGATATTTCTCTGAAGTCTTCCCCAGGCATCTCTAAAATGTATAGGCTACAGTAGGACAGCATCAGATGCATGCATGCATGCCTCTTGTACCTGATCTAATATCTCTCTCATCTTTTAGAGCCGGCGGCAGTGCGTGTGTGCGAGACTCAAGTGTTGCACTAAACTGCGGCGACCCCGTTACGCACCATAACGCTAAAATTACTCCTCGACTTAATGTACCACCGGACTGCGAGCAACACCCTCTCCCGCAATCATCTTCACGACAACCTATCAATCTGCTCATCTGCGTGATATATCTAGGTTACTGTGATTACAGCGTTACCCCACAGGATGTACATTAGAAGTCAGTAATCTTCTCCAGCGACTGCAGCATGCTGTGAGTCTCCTGTACGGGCCTCCGAGCGCGAGACCTAGTATTTCTCTTCCCACAGATTGTGTGTGTGTGTGTGTGTGTGTGTGTGTGTGTGTGTGTGTGTGTGTGTGTGTGTGTGTGTGTGTGTGTGTGTGTGTGTGTGTGTGTGTGTGGATTAAATTTATAAACCGTGCATTTAAAAATAAGTTCATTAGTGTGTGCAATTCACAAGTGCTCAAAAAAACATTACTCTTGCAAGGCGTTCTTTATAAATGGAGTAAAATTTAAATGGAAAGCAAGGCATTTAGGAATTATATTCCTGTCCTGGGGCGAGTACTTGATTATACTAAGTGTTTGCACGCTCCCATTGTCTTGTTCCTATGTCAACAAATGCATGAATAAAAAGAGAAAATGCAACATACCCTGCTCTTGCTGTCGTAAATTGTTTTTATTACTATTCTGCTTTTATTTATTTATTTTTAAGTGTTTCCTCAGTATATAAAATGCTTTAATAAAGTGGTGCATTAATGGAATCGCGCCATAAGTGCTGTATATTTTTGCATCCAGGAATGGCTACTAAACGCGTAGATGGATAAGACTGCAGTGCACAATACAATGCTCAAGGCTGAGAGTGGATTATGAATGCAATGTGCTGGATTACACTGTGAAGATTAATTAGTATTGACTTGTTGTACTATACAGGGACATGAATGGAGAGCATGTAGGCCGACTCAAGCCGGACCACTTTCATTTTCAGAATTCTTCATAAAAACATTAACCAGTCCCCAAATTAGGCGCAAAGCAAAGCGACAAGTGATAAATCTTTTTTTTCCAGACACTATTAGTTCCTATTCGTGTCACAGTGCCTACATTTATGCATTCGGTATCAGTCCATATTTCTCCTCCATGGGAACTGAACCCATCATTAGTATCGTTAGATCATCTTGAGCTACAGGAACACATCATTTCTAAAGTCCCTTTAAGGCAAATCAATTCACTTGACGGCCATCTTGGCACCTGAGCAGCTAGTATTTTCAGTAGTAACTAAAACAGATTCTATGTAGCAACTTGAATGGAAAAAGACTAAATCATCCTAAACTTTATATCAAGATTCAGATTCAATAACATTTTAAAGTATTAAAAACTGATGGAGCAATGGTATCATATGTTCCATAGCTCAAAACTTGCTAATACAAATTTCTTGACATTCTACACGATCTATAGTAAACAAAGGCTTTCAAAATGCCACATTGATTTAAAGATACAAAAGCAACTGCACAGGATTTAGATCTGGGATCTTAATTTTGCCATTGATTGATGTTGTGTGGATGTGTTATTTGTCGGGGGGGGGGGGGGGGGGGATCAACAGATGTTATGTATTTTTTAAATAAATTGAATTGAATTGAACTGAAAATTATGGGGTCTTAGTTCACTTGTTTGGTGCAAGTGTTCACACTTGTAGTTCGGTTCTCTTGGTTCTGATCGAAAAATAAAATAAAAGATTTAGTCCTGGTTCACTTAGCATTCACATTGTCATTTTTAACACCAAACTTTTTAAGATAAAAAAATTAAAACTAAAATTTGAGACGGAACTTGCCGAGCATCCAAACCAATGCTGGTATGTATGGTAGAATTTTGACCAGCTGAGAACTCATAAAAAGTGTGTAAAATGAGTAAAGGAGTCAAAACAGCAGCAGGAATCCCTCCGTCACACACAAATGAAGATCTGCTGCGAGGAGACGCGGTTCTAATGCCTGTACCGAACTGTAATGGGCAACATTGTATCTACGATGAGAAAAAAACAGGGTCCTTTTTAGGGGGGCTTTTGGTGACATCACTTCCTGTTTTTGGTTAGTTTAGATGTCTTTGGTCCCATCTTTTCAGGGGTCTCGGTCCGCTTCTTTGGTGCTCACCAGGGTTCGGATGGTTCCTTCACATTAGCATGTTTGGTTCGATTAAAACAAACCCTGATGCGATTGCTCTGTTTGTGCGGCTCATTTGAATAAGTGTGAACTCTGCCATCTGAACCCTGCTGGTACGCACCAAACAAGCGGACCGAGACCGCTTCCAAACGAACTCTGGTGCGGTTCGAATGAAATAAGAACGCAACATGGACCAAAGACATGTAAACTAACCAAAAACGGGACATGATGTCACAAGATGTTGCCCATCACAGTTCAGTACAGGCATCAGAACCGCGTCTCCTCGCAGCAGATCTTCGTTTGTGTGTGTGACGGAGGGATTCCTGCCGCTGTTTTGATTCCTTTACACGTTTTATAAGCTCTTCACAAGTTCTCAGCTGGTCAAAATACCATCATATATAGGCTACGCACATACAACAAGCACATTTATCCCAGCACACACAGCTTTGTTTGGGATGTTCTGTAAGTTCCTTTGCCAAATATACACAATAAAAGCCGGCCAATCAAGTTGTGAACATATCCCTATCCCTTTAGTTACCAAATGAACCAAGCGAACTGAAATACAAGTGTGAACACACTCTAACAGAGCAATCGCACCAGTATTCGTAACACACCATTATGTGCATCAAATATCTTCTGACTGCCTGTGAATCTGTTGCTTCATGCTGTATTTTCACTTTCACTTGACCCCAAAAACTTGTTGAGTCTGCTGCAAAGAATCTCTGAAAATCGCTTGAAAATACTATCAGTCCCCTCAATAAGGGAGTAAATGGAAGGTAAACATCCTCCACAGACCCCAGAATGCAGTTAATGTGTTTGTGTGTGAGAGAGAGTTTGTATGATTCTATGTTTAAACTCACACTGAGTCTTTCTCAGAGACTGAAGATGCTAGAGTGGCTGATAATTTTCCTTTTCTTTAACTCACACCGTCAAAAAATCGAAAGTACGATTGCAGTTAAATACAGAGCCGTCACTCAAACAAGCACGTCAATATGTCATCTGTCAATATGGCAACAAAGACTAATATGGAACAAGAAAGGCTAGACTTTGCACCCCCAGGAAACTTGCATATGCTGAGCTACACACACACACACACACACAAACACATTCACGAAGCCGCTAGCGCACACACACTTGTGCGCAACTTAGGATGGTGGCACTAGTGCTTTTAGAGGACGGGGAGGGATGCGAACGGGGCGACACAAACAAATGCCTCTTTAGCATTCCACACAGCACTTCACTGCAGCGCGTTGGGTTTACAGGCAGCCTTGCATTATTAATGCAACCGTCTCAGTCTGCCCGCCCCCAGAGCCAGCAGAAGAGGAGGAGGAGAGACCACAGATACACTCCACGACAATGCAGCAAACCTGCACAGAACACAGAGGGTGCAATAACACTTCCATCCCGCAAATGTCACGCTTAAGGCCTGCAATGCTTCAAGAGCGCTTTGGATTACGCGTAAAACCACTGAGTTCGCGCAAAGCCGCCGTAAGTGGGGACGCATGTCTCTCGTCGGTCGCTGAGGGCGGAAATTAGATCATGATTCTTACTATCAATTAGAGTAAGAATAGGGCTTTTTTGCATTTCAATGTTTTGGCGCTGAGCAATTTCAGTTGAAAGAAAGATTGGAACTCATTTGGGACAATTTTAGTTGAATTTGTCAAGGAAATTCTCAAAGGTCTGAAAACCAGGCCAGGACTTATTCACAAAACATGAGCAGCTGACATAAAAGTCGACATGTTCTTTGGTGTGATATGCTGTACTCCATTTAAAACGGTATTTTGCTCATTCTTTTAGAATTATTATTATGCATGCTGATTTTTGTATTAATCGAGAGAATCCTTAAAATGAGCTAGTTCAGGCACATAAAAATTTAATAATTAATTAAAAACATATATAATATATAAAAATATATATAATAATAAAAAAAAATAAAAATGAAATTAATAAATAATAAACATATACATATACTTTTCCTTAAACCTAATTTTAACCTAATCTTGATTTCAACTTGAAATTGATGCTTTTTTTTTAAAGTAAATGCCAAACAATGAAGAAGAAAAAAAACAAAAACAAGGCAATAAATAAATAAATAAATAACTGTTTTCTAGAAAAGGACTAATGAGATTTTTCACAAATGTGATAATTATGTCGTCTAATTTATATCAGGGGGAGAGTCACATTTACTGTACATTCAAGTGTAAAAAAACAACAACATTATTTTAAGATATACTCTCTAAAACCAGGTCTTATCATTTTACACCATTTTACTTCTCTAGTAAGTTATTTTTACTAGAAAAAAAAAGACGCAAATGAAGTTGTGTGTCATTCAGAGAATGTTTTTTTTCAACCGGTTCTCATACGTCAAGACCGTTTCTCTCCTTCCGCCCTCTCTAGGCAATTAACAAAGCCGGATGCCTTTGGTACACCAAAGTCAGTCCGTTTGCGCTCTATAAAAGAGATAAAGATTCCAATTCCACAGACATCATAAAGAAGTCTTCGGCTCGGCCAGCAGATTGCCATCGAAATTCCACTGATTTTGCAGTCCGCAAAAATGTTAAGCGTTAACCTCCACTGACCCTCATGAAAGCATGTTTTTAAGTCTGTGATGCCATCCCTTTCTTCTTGTTCGCTCTCCCTTCTGTTTTTTTTCAATTCTGGCTTTATCGGAAACTTCATTTCCTATTCAAGGTAGCAGCACAAAGTAATGAATTCTCAGTGAGTACAAACGGCGCTGGCTGACCCTCAAGTGACCTCCTGTCGGTGAATGAAACAGTCAGCACTGTGGCGGCTCAGAGGGGTCACGAAGCCACGTCACATTTAACTGCACTGCACTACAGTACGTTCACAGAAGTCTCTGGAACAGAGTTTACTGTGGTACTGAGCCTGTTCTTTTAAAGAGGGCCTATTATACTTGTTTTTGAGGTCAACTAGAATAGGTTTTCATGCTTGAATGTTCAAAAAACACCTTATTTTTTACATATTTTACATTGTTGCGGCACCTCTCTTCCAAGTCTGTCAGCAACGCTCTGTTTAGTTCCTGTCTCTATGAAGCCCCTCCTTCCGAAATGTGCTCTGATTGGTCGGCTGGACCAGTGCGTTGTGATTGGTCAGTGTGTTTTGGAAGCATCACGCCCCTTAGGAGTGGAAAAAAATGTGTTTTTTGGACATGGCAACAACACACTACTAACCAAGCGGCAACCTTCCAGACTCTCTCTTGAAACCTACACGGAAGTGTCTTAAACTGCAATTCATCGACTGGCCGCTAGAGACAGGCTGCAAAAGAGAGTCAATCCCCCCCCCCCGTAGTTTTGGTCTATATAGCTAATTTTGCCCTTCATGACAACTGTGAGGGGGGTGCATTTTTTATAACTCAACAGTTTAAATGATATTAAGCCTTAAAGTTGTGCATAATTAAGGGCGTGGCCACTTGAGTGACAGGTGGATTGTTGCTGCTGTCACTACTAGCCATTTGTCTGCTGTATGTTAGCCCTCACGTCGCCTCAGCTAATCCCGCCTTTTTGCCTCAGCTAATCCGCCTCTTTTATCCGGGAGTGACGCGCTACCAAGATGGCGACGGCCGGCTCCGCCCACTTTGGGCTTCAAAAATGCTCTTCAGAAACCTACGGGTGACGTCACGGACAATACGTTCATATTTGTTTTACAGCTACTAACGCTACTCAACCTGGCCACGCCCCTTTTAGCGTATGCCCTCATTATTTAAATAAGGAATATTGTGATGTCTATGGTCCTGGAAGAAAGCTCAAGACTACAATAGGCTAAAGGCATTTCAGGATGTTCAGAACTGTTGCTGATATAAATTGCTAAAAATTACTCCTTTGCATAAAACTTTGCAGACCTTTTTCATGCTCAAACAGCAACCTCACACACTAAAGAAAATGTAAAAAAGCATCACAGGACATCTTTAAGATGAACACAGCAAGCTATCAAGTTTAAACCGACAGTTTTACTCTACAGAATAGACCTTCCTGTTATTTTAACCGGTGTTGATGACCTCAGGAAGTAGCACCTTGTCAAAGTGTCACTTCAAATATGGTGATGGCCTTTCATAGGTCATGTCTTGCAGACGTACACGTCCCGCTGCTGTGGTGCTCAGGACTGAACCGGAACACGTCACTGCCACTGAATCAAAGAGAATCTTGATACACAGACACCTTGAAGCTTGAATCAAAATGTCTGCAGATCCTCACGCAAAGTAAAGCAAATAAAGTTTAACTTTAGACAGTTAGAAACTTTTCTGCAATTCAGTGTTTTTATTGTGAACAGAAACTACAATATTAAACATTTTTTGTTCATTGAAATAAAGCTGAAATATATAAAAGTAAAATATTAATATACTATGGTAGTTTATACTAAAATAACACATATACTTTTTATATTTCTCTACAAAAACATTCTTAATCAGTATCTTATCTTGTCAAATTAGCCACTACTGATGACAATTTTACATGAGAATTGTTTTACAAGTGATGCACAGAAAAACTACAAGTCTACTTGAATATGCTTCAAAGTTAAAACATTTTCACATATTTTACATTGTTAAAGCACTTCTCTTTCCGCTCTGTCAGTAACACTCTGTTTAGTTCCTGTCTCTATGAAGCCTCGCCTTCCCAAAAGCGCAATGTGCTCTGATTGGTCAGCTGGATCAGTGTGTTGTGATTGGTCAAACCCTTTGAGCGTGTTTGGGAAATGTCACGCCCCTTACTAATAACACACTAGTAAGGCAACTCAAACAGGCCTCGCCCCCTTTATTTTGCATATGCCTAAGGTGGGAATTATTTCAGTATATTGGGGAATATTGTGTGTTTGTTCGCCTCAAGACTACAATCGAGGCCTTTCAGGGAGTTTAGAAACAGTGCTACTGATATAGAGAATAACTCCTTTTGGATTGACTTTGTGCTTTGCATCTTTGCAGTCCTTTTTAATTCTCAAACAGCAACATTACACACTAAAGAAAGATGGATATGTGTTGGTAAAGTGTATGTGCGCTCATCTCCTAAATACGATCATGACGTGACTTTAAGGCAGCATTAGTTGGGAAGCTGCTAATAGTACTGCTGTATTAGTGAGTTTCTGATTGCAATTTGATTTCCGATTCTTTTAGTTATTCTGAGAAAGAAAGAATGAACAATGTTTCCAAAACAATTTCATTCACTGCCTTCAAAAGCCTGCTGTCAAATTATGAAATAATTTTAGATTTGAAAAGAACAGCAAGAAAATCCAAATAAACTTATAATTCTTGACCAATTTTATATAATTCTTTCCAGAACTATTAACTAACAGACATCGGTTGCCTCTTCAGAGTGAATGTGATTTTATATTCTCACAGTTTCCGTTTACACCTGTATTTAGCTTCGCCCTCTTGTGTTCCGATCGCAATTTAAGATGGGATTGTTTGCTGAAGACCCAAGTTTGGTTTGAAGATGAAAAACGTACCAAGTACGATGCTCTCTAACGACTCCTGATTTCTAACACACTCACAGCGTTCGGTGTGTTCTTGCGGCTGTCAGAGCAGAAACGAAAGCTGTTGCTCTCCATGTATTTCTGTCATCTGGATGCGTTCATATGTAAAATGCGTGAGCTTATTTCGTCCATTAGATCGAAAGATCTGAAAAAATCCATGCATTTACCCCTCCCATACCCTCCCCTCGAAGAAATCAGGACAGAAGTGGTTGAAAGTGGACAAAAAGAGATGGATTAAAACACCAAGTAAACAGAAATGTGTTTCCATCGTGTACCTGTGATCCGATCGACCAAAACGCATCTTAATACAGGTGTAAACAGGGCCATTACGACTACATGTCAACTACCATTCCTTAGAGTATTATATCTGCTAACACTACTGACAATAAGTAGCTTTACAAGTACATGTCAACTTATTCTACAGTACTATCCCTAACCCTACCAGTCAACTAATGAGAGTAAGTAGACATGTAATTGCAAAGTTACTTATAGTTAGTACAATGTCTAAAGTGGACAAATCAAAATAAAGTGTAACCCTTTGTTTTAAACTTTTTCCACAATTACCTTTTTTTAAAATCTGAGGTGGAAAGAGGTTGCCATGGCTAACAGTTTTGAAAATTATTAAAAAAAAAAAACGCTCAGAAGCGGTTCTCGAATCTCAATGCTACTCAAAGCAAGCACAAACTATCTAATGAGCGGCCTGCCGACCTAATACTTCCCAGATTTCCATCACATCTGCGATAAGTTGTAGATTTGAACACCCGACGGCGAGTCGCGAGGAGCACGTTCTCTGATTGCTCCAGTGGAGTTGGCGGTGTGCGGCTGCTGTAATGAACACGCTAATGGCTAAATCTTCTCATCAGTCTAATTGCAGAAAGACAATACCCACTGATGGCATCTGCAGATTAAACGTTCTCGCGTTCTCCAGCAAATTTCGTTAAGTGGGGGAAAAAGCACAGTGAGAGCAATTAGAAACAAGAAGGACGGAATTAAATGCACAACTGAATTAAACTCATGGTGGATTTGTGGAGCCACACCAATGAATAATCAGGCTTTCATAATTCATACTACAGAGATAAAAATGACTGGTTTACAAATTCAGACCGAGCCTCTTGGCCACAATTGCATTATGTTACGTGCTTGTACGTGTTGCGTCTTCCGCGAGCCGAGGATATGACCGCGGCCAATCAGAAGTATCGTCACGTATTTACAACGCCCTCATTCTACTAGTTTGGGGTTATTTGTTTGCCAGCCGCCTACATTTTTATCTGTGTGTACCACATAATGCTTTGTCAGTAATCAAATTTCATTTCACACTCCAGTGCTATAGTCCAGGATAATTAGGCAGAAGAATTTTATGTCCCTTCTTGTAAAAAATGGCAAATTCATTGTTTGTTTGGGGATGGTGGGCAGCTGAAGACATCTTTGACTCTTGGCAGGTCTGAATCACTGCTCATTTTAATCGAATTGGCAAAATAATTAGATTCATAAATGGTTATGACATACATATCAACGCGGCAAGCTTCTGGCTTTTCCCAGAAACCCAGAATTCGGATTAAAGAGAGGATAAGTCAACTTTTAATTATTTCTCTACTGTCTTATTCTCATGAAAACTGCTCTAGAAATGTCATGTTTATAGCTAGAAGAAACAGGGATTGAGTGATTACATTTGTTGTATTGTTCCTTCTCTTCTACCTGTTTATTTCTCGCATTTTCTAAGACTTTGTGTCAAGGTCCCGCTTTATGCAACTGTTTTAATTTGTTCTTGTAAAGGACTTTGATTCGTCCTAGTGACTCAAATCTATTGATTCTGTTCATTGACCCTCTTAGCTGGTCACATCTTTTTTGTCTAATTTGAACGAGTCATTATTTCTGAACAAATCTGTTGAGTGAATGATTCACAGGACCAAATCAAATCTTATTATCGTAAAAATAAAGCCTTTAAAGTTTTGTCACCAATTACCTTCTGTTGTTCTAACCCTTTATGAAGATATTTTTCTATAAAACACAAAAGAAGGTTAGCATAATGAAATCAAATAATGACCAGAAATGCAACTTATTATTTACTTTAAATATGGCAAAGGATATTAATTATGTCAATCCAGATCATAGATATTGAACAATAATTATTCATTTACTGGAAAGAAAAAAAAGATTAATTTCATAGCCTAGAAATTGTCAAAACTTTGAAATATTTGATTTGAGATCATGGAAACTACAACAATGATTCAATTAATAAAAAGATTTGTTCAAAAACACTATTTAATTTAATTTATTTGTAATCAAAAACTATGTCACACCTGTGGATATTTTATTTGAAATTAAGGAAATTAACAAGAATAATTAATACACTTAAATGTTCAAAACTTGATGACGTTTTAGAGCAAAAATTGTCCAAATTATTCCATATTGATTTGAAATCATGAAAATTATCTAAAATAATTCAGTTCCCTAAAATATTACTTAAACCAATTTCTAAATAAAAAAGATATGAGATCATAAAAATGAACAAGAATTATTCAGTCAAATTAAAAGATTAATAAAACAAAATTACTTTAAAAATTACATCAAATCGTTGGTATATTTGATTTAAACATGGAAATACTCAAGAATGATTCATTCATCCACCACTAGTTGATTCCATTACAACAGCAATCACTCACTGTCTTTTAACACACACACACACACCCGTCCTGTCTGTTTATTAGTACTGACAGTTCCAGCACATTGTTTAGGGTCTCCTCATTTTCAAGGTTTTACAAGGTATTTTCCACACTTATTCTTAGTGCGCTTGCTGAGCTGAACTCCAACTGTGCACGTCAAAGCCTCGGATATAGCAGTCATGTTCAAGCCATTAGCATAAAAAAAACATCCCATGCTAACTGTAAAGCTTTACTCTACCTCTAAAACACTATTCTGTTCATTCAAAGAACCCCTTTGTAGGGGAGCCATCAAGAGATCAATAGGCTGTCCAAGAACAACTGCAAAGTCATGAAGAAAGACAGTTCTCAACGTCTAGCCCATCTCATTGTCCGTGTTTCTCATCCGTAATGTCGTTTCCGCAGAGAACATTTTCCGGCTTATCTGTTCTCACTGTATTCAACCTGCTTCTTTTTGTTAGCATATGAAAGCTTTCTGGTTGCTTTCGATGTCTCGCAGCCTTGTAATTATCAGACGGTTTGACATGTTCCAGGTACAGAACATTTCAAAAACACTGTAATCGAGGTTCATCGGAAAATGGCAGGATGCATTATATGGGCTGAAATATGTGCCACCAGAAACTTAATTTGAACCATTTATATTTGAATTTGAATGGCTAAACTTGAATAATTGCATTGAAAAACTGAATTTGAATCACATAATTTGAAATTGTATTGTTTAATTAAAATTGAATTTATTCAAAAACTGAATCTGAATTGTATGATTTGAAATTGAATTTATTCGTTTGGAACTGAAGTCCAATACAATTTGATCCTCACTGAAAATTAAACTCTCTATATATCTTCACATTCACTTCTCACAATTCAGATTCAGTTCTCAAATTCAATTTCAAGTTACTGAGACAGACATCCGTGTAGTTGGAGGATGAAGGAAGAGCAATCGAGCGCAGATCGATAGATAGCGTTCATTGGCGCACAGGAATCCTCTTGGGCCAATCAGCACCAATGTTTTGGAGCACAGTATGTTACCCGACATGAAACAAAGAAGAAGTGCTTGCGTGACTTGCTGACTGGCGTGACCAGTGACAACCACCATGGATTCGGCTGGGACAAATACGGTAATGACATTTTTTTTTACGATCTAACGATCTTTTGTTTAACTGTTGTTAACTATTTTGTAGAAACGTTTCGTTTAGTCCGCGAGCATACACAAATCATGTTTACAATTACATTAGACGACTAGCTGCACAATTGTTCTATATCTATGACTAGCACATTAGTATTGTTTCAGCTATTATTTTAGCAACGCAGCAAAGAGCGCTGGAGCTAGTCTACAAATAGCAGTGCGTACTACAACCCTTTTTATTTTTGTACTGCCAGTGAATAGCACCGAGTGAAAGTCAATGATTTGTTTATATCTAGTGACAGTGATCATGTCGTTAGCTCAGATAAGTACCGGTAAACTTAGTTAGAAGATCTAGAAATAGAAGGCATCGTGCTAACTAACTTGCCAGTCCCACCTGTGACTTACCTGAGCCTGTGAACCTAGCTGTTCTTTTGGAGATTGATTTTTGACCAGCTTATGCTGTGATCTGCACAAAGTTTATAAAGGTGAAACTTAATGTTATAGTGATTATGGGCACGATCCAAGATCATCCAACTAGTTACAAATTAGTTTTTACTGTTACCATGGTATAGGCAGAGCCGGCGCCAGCCGAGCGCTGATGAGGGGGCGTCTGAAATACTGAGAGGGGGCGTTAACGCACGTCACCACTTTTTGCCAGGGTCTCCCCACCACTTTTTAAAACATCTTTGCGGCAGCAAAGCGCGCTAAAATGTTTTTTCTAGCGCTACAAATGTTTTTTTTTTTTAAATCAAGTGATCAAAGTGCTTGCTGCTTCGATCAGTGAAGCAGATACATTGTTGTCTTGTGGCTCGCACGCGCGCTTCAATCCGTTGCGGAGACTAACGTTTCGTTCTGGTAAAATCACAAAAAAAATGTGCAAAACACCCTCACACACACACACACAGTCACACACGCACGTGACAAGCAATGACGCGTCACCATGGAAACATTAAAGTGACAGATTCTAAATAACTGTTTCCTTGGAAAACTCACGCAGTTAGAATATTTTAAACTTACGTGTGAAAGGGTAACTAAAATATTAATTTAGCTTAATATTCACAAAAATAAGAAAATGTGAAAATTTAATTGGCAAATGTGATTTTTAAATAGCATATTTTATCAGTAAAATCCTGTTTACATTCATGGTGATATGAGGGGGCGGGAGAGTCCCGTTGAGGGGGCGTCGCCCCCTCACGCCCCCCCATGGCGCCGGCCCTGGGTATAGGAAACATATATGGCGATATTGTAACATTCATAACTAGTTGGCTTGTAGTCACATAACAAGTACAACTGGTTTGCTACTATTCCTTAATTTTGGTGGCTCATCCATCGCCTCCATCACATTTGATATAAACTTGACATGAAATCCATAGCAATCAGTGATAATTGAATCTGTTTATGATAAAGCAATTACATTTCTTTGCAATGAAAAGTTCCAACTACTTTCAACCTTTACTACTTCTAGATTATTATGTTACCAGCTAACTCTGTATCTCACATCGCCTATTTGGAATATTATTAGTACCACAATAACTAATATAAATAGTAACCTTATTATTAATATATGACAATGTCATCTAATACATAGTATGATACAGAAAAGAATGGCTCCAGCTGATAAAATGGGTTGCATTACTAGATGGTGTATGTTAACAATTCATTACATTGCTTTTGCATTAAAGTTCCACAAATTAAATAATAGTGTGCTTCAAGGAGGCAAAATATATGGAGACAGCAAGGAAAGATAAACAGTTGTGGGAATCAGAAAGTATTAAATTGTTTTTAATATTTAACATTTTACCTTAGTTTAACAGGAGAACTGGCATATGTAGAAGGTTATCGGAAGAAGAGATGCCATGGACCCCCAAATCTCATCGTAAGGGACACCTTTCCTAAAATATAAATAAATATAAAAATAAAATTACATTAAAAACGATTATATTTTTATGAATAAAACTCATTCACTGTAGGAAAATAAACAAATATATAAAAATATTTAAAATATTATCTAGTAAAATATTTACTTTTCATTCAATTATTTTCTACCCACCATTAAAAGTAATGTTATACATATAAATCTTAAGAAAAACATAAAACAATATAGCTGTCAACAGAACAAAATAATTGTCATTATTTTGTTATTCCAAACAGTATTTAGAATGAAACAGTAATAAATGTTAAATGTGTATTTTAAAGTACTTATTACATAATCATAATTGTGTGTGTGCCTGCGTGCCCGTGTGTGGATATATATGTATATATATGTTGAGTTTTCTATATAGGCTACTGTGTATATTTATATAATTATATTTGTATACTTTACTGCCAATTCTGAGCGTGAATACTGTATACATATTAAAGTTCCCCTGTAGTCAATAATTGTATCCCTTAAAACTCATCTTTGATCACCTTTTTTTTTTTTTTTTTTTTTTTTTTTACAATTTAGCACATATTTACACTCACAGTCCAACAACATCGCTCAAAAACAGTAGGGACAATACAGCACAATATATATCGACAGGACAGTAAAGAAAGAGAAGAACTTTTTTTTTTTTTATCCTGTGAAAAAATGTGTCTTCATGCCTTAAAATAGCACGAATGTAACCAATGGTGTCACTCTGCACAATGTCGGACACATAATGGCAAATAATATGATTTGTCTTTTGCTTGACTACGTGCTGCCTTCTAACAATCGGTCTCCTTACAAACGCTTTGAACAACTCAGAACTTCAGTGGAGAATATATTTCATCATAACATCGTAATATACATCATATACATAATTCACCCGCTATATTCCTAAATATACACAATTTTTCATATCAACAGAAAAATATACCGGGATAACCTGCTGGCTTCTCTTGAGTCTCTTGCTTCTCAGCATAGAAATGATAATATGCTAAAGCCCGCCCCCCTCGTGGCGTGATTGGTTACAAGGTAGTTTGTGACCAGAAACACCAGCGATTTCGAATCCCGTCTTTTTTCACTGCAGTTTTAAGGAGAAAATACCAATGGTTCTGACTCATTTGGTTAGACTTAAAGCACATTAAAAACACCACATAGACATATAAACAACATTAAAAACTTGATTTTCACCACAGGGGGTCTTTAAGACAGTGATATATCAGTTTCACTGAGGAGAAGACATATAGGTATAGACTAGACTCCAGACCCTCGGGTGTAAGGGTACATCGGTCACGCACTCACCCGTCCCCTCACAGATCTCAGAGCAATGCGCTTTGGCAGTTTTATTAAGTGGACTCTGATTAACAACACTTAGTGAACTGAAATGTATCACTGCATTAAAGGCGGGAACAGGCCTAAATGAGTTTATGGGGTGTGTGTGTGAAGGATGGCTCGTTTTACTAGAGCAACAACAGAATCAGTCGAAGGCGTAGGTAGTTAACACCCCGAAGATCGTGTGATGGATTTTTCCTAAAGATCAGCATGATAAATGACACTTTCCTGGGAAAGTACAAAGGAACATTAGCTTGATATTAATGTGGGGAGACGCACGGAGGACACTGACTGAAAGTAAAAAGGACGGAGTTTTAAAATATAAAACTAAGGTTCCAGTGTGATCTTGGCTACAGCCTTTGTACTCGGGCGCATCAGCGGCCTATTTAGTCATAATAAAAGTTTCTTTTTGAGCATGACGATGAGTTAAGAAGTTTAAAATAGAACAAGATGAGATTGTAATGGTATCAAATGATAGCACAATAGCAAAAGGTTGTCGCCTACACTTCAAATAGCCCTGAAATCCCCCTTTTGAGATGAAATATTGGCAGGACACTCATTCAAGTTCAGCAATTTTGCAAGCTGTGTTCTTCGGTTCACATTATAAATCACATCAGAGTAATTCAACGACTTTATGATGTCATAAGGAACATAATTTTCCACCCTGGCGAGTTTAGTTTGATTGGATGTTGTTTGTTATGTTTTGATAAATAGCTGAAACCGGTTCGCCGTCTTGCTGATGATGGGGATTGGTGTTTGGCAGAGGCCTGGTAGATGATGAGTCTGCTGCTTTCCAGGTGTTGTCAGCATCAGTTCCTCACGTTTTCGATATGGGTTTGTGTAATTTAAGGCATTTTCACTGCAAGAAATAGTTTTGATAAGGATTTGTCCCAATGGCTCCGGGTGTTCTGGGAAAACAGAACGTTTTTTGAGGCATGGTATGTGCTAAATCTAAACAGCACTTGAAACAATTCATATCAAAAAACAAACCTATCTTGGGTGAAAAAGAGAACAGCTCCTCCATAACAGCTGTTAAGCCACCATTTCTCACATTTTCAGCAATGGTTCAGGGCTGAGATTGCTGTCATTTCTCACAATCTATAACACACACACACACACGCTAAAATGGAGAGCCACATGTGCGGCACACGCTGTGCCCAGTCCTTGTTCTCTTTGACAGAAAGGTCTTTTCCAGGTCGGACGTTCATGCATGCACGCTTCAAAGCGCTGGGTGCAAAGGGGACACCTGGTGCTCCTGACGCCCTGCCAAACGGCCCCAAATGAGGGGGCTCAGCTGTTACAATGTCACGGGATTGTTTCTACCAAGCCTGCTGCTCAGCCCACACACTGAAAGGAACACACACGCTTATGTACTTGCTCAAACAACTCATAATTCTCTTACAGGTACATCACCGCAGCAAGAGATGATTGATGGGTGGAGCTGAACTAGATGGCCAGGGAACTCAAAGTCATAGGTCCATGAGCAGTTTGCCCGATTGCTTTGAGACAGGGTTGGTATCATCAACTACAACTAAAACTATTTAAAAAATGTATCCGTTAATTGAAATAAAATCAAATAAATTATAAATAGAAATATTAGTTGAAAAACTACAGACAACTCAGTTTTACAACTCTAGAAATGTTGCTTTGGCAATAAAATGAAATAAGTTTCAGCTGAAGCACTAAAATTACGAACTGGATTTTTTTTTTTTTTTTTTATTAAAATGAACTAAAACTACAACTGAAATAAAATAAATTAAAACTAAATAGCAAAATTTGAAAAAGAAAAAAAACAACTAAATTAAATGACAAAAGCACATTACGAAATTATAAATAAATAAAATGAACGTGAAAACAAAATATGAATAAAACTATAAAATATAAATAAAATTAAAATAACTCTGGTTTGAGATACAGGATCTATTTAGTGTCTGTAAATAAATAAATACATAAATACATAAATACATACATAAATAAATAAATACATACATACATACATACATACTAATAATAATAATTTTCCTCCCATATATCTTTTTGCCATCATTAGGGTCTCCATGACAATGCACCATTTTTTTAATAACTGAAAAAGTTTGATTGTAAAGTTGTATCAAATAAACCTCTAAAATTACTGAATATTCACTAATCAATCAATCAATCAATGTTCTTTGAAGAAACAATCCAAAAAGAATATGATTGTTTTAAATAAACCTCAGAATTTTCAAAATCAATAATATAATTTAGTAATAATAATTTTTTGCCTGTTTTGTTTAGTTTGAATAAATAAAAAAACAATAATAAAACTATAATTAAATCAAAAAGTTTTCATATCTAGTTCCTTTGGAGCTTCATTATGTAATTTTCTAATTTAATCAAGTTTGAGTAGGTATGTGTGAACGCAGCAACTGCACTCATGGACAAACATCACTTCCATCACATCACTATTCATAACCTGGTGGAAATGACATTGAAACCTTTTTGGAACAAAATAGCTCCTTTCGTTTTTCTAAGGCTTATTTCATAGCATATTGTATCTAAAGAGATGAATTTAAAAGATGTCACACGTTTTGCGTAATTTGACAAAAGGACTGCTTGATTGGAAATAAAATACAAAAATACACTGTTCTCAAGTGATATTTGCCTTGATGTTTCTTTTCTTTACGCATCACATGCCTCATATTTCATCTCAAGCTCTTCAGTGATGCTGCTGTCTCCTTGGTAAACAAATAAATGTAAAAAAATAAATAAATATGCCAGTAGAAGATAAAACCCAAAGTATACAGTATAATAAAGAGACAGTCTATGTGCAATCTACAGTATATTAAAGGTATTAGGCTGGTTAGCATTAGCAACCACAAATCACACCAAACTTTACACTTTACAATAAAGTTCTACGTTAACATTAAAGCAATTGCTAATATGAAAACGCATGAACAAAGCTCTTTGTTGATTATTTCTACATATACATTTTAAAGGTTAAAAGCGGCATAAATCAACAGTTTAAGTATTATTAACCAATATGAAATAATAGTATAATAGAATAGTATATTCATAAGCATCCTGTGTATAGTTTAGTTGTTCATAGATTCCTCATAATCTGTGGTGCTTTAAATAGTGCTTATTGCAGAGTATAAATTATACAATAATTATAATTATACTGTATATTGCTTGGCGTAAGAATTTGCTATATAAGATTGCTAATATTATCTATATTCCATCCGCTGTCAGATACACATACATATCTAAAGGCGTTTCACTTGTGCGTCCTTAGTTTCATTCCAGCTGTATTCAACTTCAAAGCATCAAAGGACAAGGTCACTTTCAAAGTTTTCCGAAACTGAATACACGGCGGCTTTGTTTTACGACGGAGGAGCCCGAACTCCGGAATCTCCTTATCGTTCTTCTTTCAGGATGGCTAACGTCCTGGAGCTTCAAAAGCGAGCGAGCACGTCGCGCGCTAATCGCAAACTCTCAGAAAGCCAGTCAGAAAAGGACAAATATCAACAAGTCCTCCAGCAGGTTCTCTCCTCCCGCTCATTAGCTAGATAGATGGAAGATAGTGTCTGCCGAGAGAGAGAGAGAGAAGCCGAGGAAGAAACAGATCATTCTCTTCTCCAAACAAACAACCACACATCCCTGACTTTTAATTAAAAACGCCATTGCAATTAGACACGGTGGTTTAAAGGAAAAGGCAAAAATAGAAAAGAAGTTCTCAGAGTTACAAAGCTGATCAGGCAGTGCTCCAGGAGAATAAAGCCCTACACTTTCCGCAATATGAATCCCCCCCCCCCCCCTTTATAAGCGCAAATCCGCTTATATGTTCCTCATGAAACATACGAGTTAGAGCCGAGGATATACGGAGGCAGGAGAAGGGAGGAGCGGAGGAAAGAAACCTCAAAGTCATTCTTCTGATAGCGAAGGACAATCAGAGATTGGGGTCAGAGGGAAGAGAGGGGAGTGTTGTGCTCGCCACAAATGAGATCAATTAATCACCGGTTAATGGGGGCTTCTCTCATTTATCTGTCTGTTCAATTGCATTTCATTAAGAAGCAAAAATGCATAAATAAATGTATGGTTATTTGACCCTGATAAGGTATCTGGTGTCACAGGGAAACAACATTTCTATCCGGCCTTTTCACAGAACCCCGCGCCTCCATAATGAACAGTAATTCACCGCCTGCTTCTCTATCTGCAGAATTACACTATATTATCTGCTCTCATAATCTAAAACATAAAGTTGACTCATATGCAGATGATTAAACAACAAGAATGATTTTGAAATGTATTATGGTGTGGGTATTTTGTTTTGCATCATTGCATACTGTATGAGCGAATCATTAAACGTGCCACTGACTGGCTTATTGCACAACATATACAGTGTTTTAATAAACTACAGCATGCCATAACCATATAATTGCCTACATGAGTGTTTCTTTATTATAGACACTTTAATTACAATTTATATATATATATAACTTTTTATTAAAATTATGTCATTTTGTCTTACGAAGGTTATACCTTGGAAACTATTTGGGTCTTTAGCAACCCAGATCTATATCTAACACGGATTGATCTTTACCTGTCGCGAAAATATAAAACTCTCCTGGTATTAGAGTGACAGTTACAGAAGAATAAAATAAACTGTGCTCATTTCCCAGTACATTCAGCATCTGGCTCATATTTGTGATCTCTCATATTCTCAAAACTATCATTTTCAACATCTTCAAAATCAATATTTTGAGCGCTGACTGCATCTTCACCAGATCCACCGTCAAGAGACAGTGACACTAGTTTTACTGCGTTTAGGGGTTAAATAATGTTTTTAAATCAATGAAATACATAATTGTATGGAGATTATGTGATTGGTGTACTTACAGAATGCATACAACAGGCCATTGTTTCACTCTGCCAAGACACACACACACAAAAAAACCTCAAGCAAGTTCAGTGATTTTTGCAAACGCGACCCCCTCCACACAAGGTAATTGGTTTTCAGGAGTGGTGGCCATGTGGAGATGAAAAACAATCCGTAAAACTCTTAACAGATGCTGTAATTACCTGAGCTGCGAACCAATGCTTCGGGACACAATGCTCTTGCACTTTTTTCCTTTTTTGTGCCTTGGAGGCGTACTATTGTCTCAATGTTGCGGACGGTGGCCCTGTCCTGCCAACTTCTAAAACTCTCGACCCTGAGGGCTTTTTCTAAGAGTGTGAACTCTCAAGTCTATTTGGCTTGAAATTTGGTCTCACAAAGTTGACCTAAAGTTCTTTTAAAGTAATTTTTGTCCTTGGGGTTTGTACCTCAAATAAATGGATTACTAAGAAGATTTGTATGTTGCACCGGCGATTTTCCTTTTCTGCATTGTCTTGTCCTGCTCTGGTTGCACGGGATTGTTTGGGAATCACAGTAGCGCAGCAAGCCTTCCTTCTCATTTTGTAATTTCTGTCCTATTAGGCTGTATTTTCTTCTAAGCTCTGGTTATTTCTGACCCTGAAGTACATATATTTTATAATCATCTGGCATAATTTATAACCAAAATAAACAGTGATTTTAGAGTGATTGAAACCCCAGTGAAAGAAAATAAATAGCTTGAACTAACATAAACATGTTTACAATTTGCAATCATTTCTTGAGTCTGAAGTGGTTTGATGGATTTCAGTGGCCTTTCAATCAGTGCTATATATTCAGCAGGGAAAATAAACATGTATTATGTCTTTATGTATTTATATGACTTCTTTAAATTGTCTTAATTTTATCTATTTTTTTTAAATCTTCAGTTAAGTAGGCTGCAGAGGAAACCGCACTGGTTTTGTGCATGAGATTATATAGAAAAACATTTTTACAAGAATTAAATGACTTTGACCTTCAGGTCAAACTACAGCAGTTAAACTCACCGAAAAGCAGCTGCTCTCATGTAACATATCCAGTGCACTGAAATGAAACGTTTTATTTTAGAGAAAAACTACTTGTGATACCTCCCAAAGAAAAGCTCCAATTTATTTACTTTTCATTTGTGAGAAACTTCATGCAAAAGAATCTCATCGGCTCATGCGATTACACCCCCAATGGCTGGCTGGCTGGCAATATGGATTTGAACACTCCGGGTAATTTTTCAGTGTTTTCTTTCTCATGCTTTGTACGACTCAGTTATTAAAACAATGATTTTTGGTTCACTTCACTGGGTCTGATGAGATGCAATTTATTTTTTTCCCAATCTAATCCCTTCACTGAGTTTTTTTCTTTTCTTTTTCGAAAGTATAAAATTGCTTTTTATGAACTTTTACTTAGGCCTAATAAACATCCTGTCCTTTGTATTTTGTTAAAAACACAAAATATATGAATATTTTACAGCCTTTTGATGATATTCATTATACATTTTGATATTAAAAAAGTTTTTCTTTGGTCAGATGAACCATAAATTTAACCAAAAAGCCATTACATCCAATTAGATTCAAATTGTTCACAAGAACTGTTTACACTGTTTTTACGCTAGGAAGAAAATATATTACATAATATTCATTTAAATGCACAAATATATAAATAAATTGCAATATTTAACAATATATATTATTAGTAAAACATTTTAACGTATAAAAATGTGATGAATCAGTTTGGAATCGGTTCACTGAAAATGCCACTTTGAACTGACTTACACAGAAATGAATCGAATTTAAGTTCAGTGCCCCTCTTGTGCTATTTCAAAGGTTCCTAATTTTGTTTTGGAGGTCTTACAATAAGTTTACAAGCATCCAAGGTCAAAAAACACTTCAATTTTCTCATAATATACATTGCACACCTCATTTCTCGCACTGTCTGAAACGGTCTGATGAAGGATTCACTCTCTCTAAACCAAGCCTTTCTGAGAGCCTGCTCTGATTGGTCAGATGACCCAATCTGCTGTGATTGGTCTACTGCTTACAGCACGTGTCAGAAACAAAACGCCCATTACCATGTCTGAAATTCAGGATCTTCCTCAAAACTTGTAAACACAGTGATACAAACAATAATGATTGCATCGGTTTTACCATGTCAATTCGAGTCCTCAGGAGTGCATGCAAAGTGGGTTTGCTTTCGCAGCACAGAAAACAGCATATTCTTGTCATGTCAACATGAACCAAACTCTTCAGGCCTGACCTACAACTAGTGTTTGAGGGTCAAAGTAGACGTTTGCCAATGAAGAACATAGGCTGACATTATGCACATTTGTTACACACCTAAGTAGGTTCTTGCAGGAATATGGAATTATCTGGAATTACTGATGACTAGTTTCATGCAGTTCAGAATCGGTTGTTTCATTTGGGAAAAAATAACTCCATTTATCGTGCACTTTGGTCTTTGAAACTTTGCAATGCTTTTTCATTCATACACAGCTATATTACACACTGCATAAAAGGTAGCATCCAAAAAAAGCAAAATAGGGGCACTTTAAATCAGACACACTATTAATATAATGTACAACAATCTACATTATATTAATAGCAAGATCATTGTGAATATATCATATTCCAGACCTAGTAATAAAACTGCAAAAAATAATCAACAGGAGTAAAATATTAAAATAAATGTCAGCTAATCAGCTACAAATGAGACAGAAGGCAAACAGACATACTCAAAACAAATACAGGTCCTTCTCAAAAAATTAGCATATTGTGATAAAGTTCATTATTTTCCATAATGTAATGATAAAAATTCAACTTTCATATGTTTTAGATTCATTGCACACTAACTGACCCAAACCCAAAATTCCTGTCTCAAAAAATTAGCATATCATGAAAAGGTTCTCTAAACGAGCTATTAACCTAATCATCTGAATCAACTAATTAACTCTAAACACTTGCAAAAGATTCCTGAGGCTTTTAAAAACTCCCAGTCTGTTTCATTACTCAAAACCGCAATCATGGGTAAGACTGCCGACCTGACTGCTGTCCAGAAGGCCATCATTGACACCCTCAAGCAAGAGGGTAAGACACAGAAAGAAATTTCTGAGCAAATAGGCTGTTCCCAGAGTGCTGTATCAAGGCACCTCAGTGGGAAGTCTGTGGGAAGGAAAAAGTGTGGCAAAAAAAACGCTGCACAACGAGAAGAGGTGACCGGACCCTGAGGAAGATTGTGGAGAAGGGCCGATTCCAGACCTTGGGGGACCTGCGGAAGCAGTGGACTGAGTCTGGAGTAGAAACATCCAGAGCCACCGTGCACAGGCGTGTGCAGGAAATGGGCTACAGGTGCCGCATTCCCCAGGTCAAGCCACTTTTGAACCAGAAACAGCGGCAGAAGCGCCTGACCTGGGCTACAGAGAAGCAGCACTGGACTGTTGCTCAGTGGTCCAAAGTACTTTTTTCGGATGAAAGCAAATTTTGCATGTCTTTCGGAAATCAAGGTGCCAGAGTCTGGAGGAAGACTGGGGAGAAGGAAATGCCAAAATGCCTGAAGTCCAGTGTCAAGTACCCACAGTCAGTGATGGTCTGGGGTGCCATGTCAGCTGCTGGTGTTGGTCCAGTGTATTTTATCAAGGGCAGGGTCAATGCAGCTAGCTATCAGGAGATTTTGGAGCACTTCATGCTTCCACCTGCTGAAAAGCTTTATGGAGATGAATATTTCATTTTTCAGCACGACCTGGCACCTGCTCACAGTGCCAAAACCACTGGTAAATGGTTTACAGACCATGGTATTACTGTGCTCAATTGGCCTGCCAACTCTCCTGACCTGAACCCCATAGAGAATCTGTGGGATGTTGAGAGACGCAAGACCCAACACTCTGGATGAGCTTAAGGCCGCTATCGAAGCATCCTGGGCCTCCATAACACCTCAGCAGTGCCACAGGCTGATTGCCTCCATGCCACGCCGTATTGAAGCAGTCATTTCTGCAAAAGGATCCCCGACCAAGTATTGAGTGCATAACTGAACATAATTATTTGAAGCTTTTTTTCGTATTAAAAACACTTCTTTTATTGGTCGGATGAAATATGCTAATTTTTTAAGATAGGAATTTTGGGTTTTCATGAGCTGTATGCCAAAATCATCAGTATTAAAACAATAAAAGACCTGAAATATTTCAGTTGGTGTGCAATGGATCTAAAATATATGAAAGTTAAACTTTTATCATTACATTATGGAAAATAATGAACTTTATCACAATATGCTAATTTTTTGAGAAGGACCTGTAGTAGCTTAATAAAAGTTCCATTATAAATGTATTATAATGTTTTATCTCAGAAAGAGACAGCTCACGGTCTGTTCCTCGAGCGGGCCGGCATGTGGAAGCGTTTCAGCCCAACCATCAAAATCGGAGCTTCCCTCCAGCTCTATTTCCTTTCATTGAGCTTCCAAGAGGGTGACAGAAATTTAACGCGCCGCAATCATCCCTCTAGAGAAAAGAGACGGGATTCAGAGCGAGAGGAGATAGAACAGGGTCTCTGCAGTGTCATTATTTTGCTTTGTCAGGACGCGGCGACATCCTGTCCTACACCCGATGCCATCCTGACACCTGCCTCTGATAGACTTTAACTCACTGCTCCGTCTCCCGAAGATTTAGATTAGTTCAGATAAGATAAGCTGGTCTGATTGGTTATTTCAGTCCTTCACATCCTGGTATTTCTCACATTTGATATCAAGACGTTATGGCACAAGCTCACTGATCTCACTGCCTTAAGTTCGACAGAGCAGAAGTCGTTTTGATGTGACATGCATTCTAGTGGATCCGTTCATCAATTTATAAATTTAAAAGGATAGTTCACCCACAAATGAAGATATTTTTGAGGAAAAGTTTATTATTGTTGTTAACTATCAATGTTGAAAACAGTGCTGCTTAAAACTTTTGTGGAAACTCTGATCAACTCTGATCATTTTTTTCTGGATTCAGAATTTGCTTGAAATATAAATGTTTTGAAATATTTCCCTTAAACTTTTGAATGGTAGTGTGTCATTATGCTATTTGTTTATTATTTATGACAAGACATATTCAAAATGGCTGACAAAAGTTGTAAGAAAAAGTATTACAAGTATAAATAATAATCATGATTAAATATGAATGTACATATTTAACAATTATGATTATTTTTACAGTATACTGTAATGCTACGTAAACAGCTAACTAAGTTGTAAATTCGGGCTAGCATTATGGTTTTTCTTCATCAGTGTTACCCAAAATATGTGAAACTATAGAGTCAACATTTACAATAACCTAATTAGCTTATTTATGAACGCTCAGGGTAATTTTTCACTGGTTTCTTTCTCATGCTTTGAACTACTCTGAAATTAAAACAATGGTTTTTTGGATCACTTCACTGTGCCTGATGAGATATGATTTTTCTTTTTCATTTGCATTTAATCATTTACCAGATGCTTTTATCCAAAGCGACATACAAATTAGGGAAATCACAAGCAATTTATCATCAGAAGCCAAAAAAAAATGTAAACCAGAGCAGAAAATGTAAAAGCTGAACCACAAAACTCTCACTTAATGTCCAAAGAAAACTACAGAAATTCAACTACTTGTGTATTCAGAAGTCATAAGTGTTCAAGTAAAGCTGGTCAGCAACAAAATCCAGCAACTGAAATCCAGATCTGCACGAAAATTGTATTTTTATCAGTTTTGATACGTTTGAGCAACCCCAATTTCTTTGATATACTCCAGGGCCAAAGTAACTTCTAATCACTCCAAGTAATTACATGCAAAGTTCCATTCCAAAACTATTGATGAACCCAGAGTGGACCGCAAGAGCTTTTAAAAGATGATCGATGGCATGCAATAGGAACTTAATAGAAATGTATAAGGTTTCTCAGGAGAGGATAATCAACTGAATACACTAGCCAGCCTGTCTGAGGACCCCATTACACAGTAATTGCTGCTAACTAATGACCAATATGTATGTGGTGACGACTCATTCCTGTTTAAAAAAAAGAGAGCCATCACTAGTGGGATTTGCAAAACAGGTTCTGAGAGGAATAAAGGAGACAACGTCTGCCTCAAGGTCACAACGAAGTCATCGTTGGAGGCTTCAAACAGAACATCCCTCACTCGCCCTCAATTGAGGTGCTAATAATATTCACAAAAATGACAAAAACACCCACTGAGAACAAAGGATGTTCCCCTCCGCTGTCTCCTCTCTCCCCTCTCTGTTCCCTTGCTTTACTCTCCCATGCGTTTTCCCCGTCCTTCACTCCGGCACACTACGGGCCTCCAGGCCTGTGTCAGGAAGTTCGGGAAGAGAAGTTGATGAAAGTGAAGAGGAATAATGACAAGAATGATGTTCTTTATTAAAAGGGCTGTCAATCTAGTAAAAAATGATATCAAATTAGTTACACAATATATTTATCACGTCAAATCGGTATTAAAATACTGGCCAATAAATATTTTCACGTTATGGCCGATAACTGACAAATCCTAAATTTTATACCATTTTGCGTAAATAAAATAAAAATGAAGCCATATAAAGCAATGCCATAATCATTATAAGTTCATTTAGTCATCACTCATTTAAATGGATAAACCTTAAAAAAAAATGACTAAATTGTATTAAACTACATAATTATATTACATTTTTTATTTAAAATTTAAATATGTTTATTATAATATGCCATTTTAAATAAAAATCGTAGTAATACATTTTATATTTAATATTTAAATTAAAAAATTTATATTTAAAAAAAAATGGAAAAGAAATAGTCCATTACCGCTGTCGTAAATAATTTAGCCTACCGTCGCACGCACGCTCGCTGTTTATCCAGCACCGGCTTTAGAATGAACGATGTCCACAGACAAGGTAGAGTATGATACATGATTTCATGAAAGTGTGATGTATTGTGACATCAGAAATGAAGAAAAATTAAATAATGACTATTGTAACGCTTGACGTAAAGACACAAGCAGACACAAACCTCTAATCAATGTGTTTTAGCATTTGTTCGGTTTTATGCAAATATGCTGAGATTCCGTTTTCAGCAAAGTGGCATAAAGCTACAGTGCCCTACATAGTCTACACCTGCTCCTTTTGACACACTGCCATCCCATTGGCCCTCGAGGGACAGCGCTATTTTCTGATTGGCTCTAGGAGCCGATGAGTGACATGATGGGACCACTCAGGTCTCAGCCTGAGGTGTTGATTGACAAGAGCTCAGGAAAACCTCAAGGAAGGAGCGTAATCACACATCCTTCAGGCTTTTACTCAACTGCACCTCTCTCCATGTCTCCCTCTCTTTCTATCCTTCTTTCACTCAGTCAGAGAGATTTCCACCAAAATAGAAGAGTACAGGAGGGACAAAATGGGTGAGATGCATTTTCCAATTTGTAAATTAAAAACAGCGGATGTCCACGGGGCCCAGGAATATGCTATTTTGGTCCAAATCTAATGAAAAATACATTCTACCCTGAGCTACTTGGTAAATATGTAGAAAAGCATGACATGCAGCAAACTCCCTCTCTCTCCAGCAACATTCTGACGAAGATATCATCTTCTGGCTTGAGACTAACAGGGCATGGCGCTGATGTGGCGCATTACTTTATCTATTTATTATAAATATACAGTATAAAAGCATCATATAAGTGGCCCATATGAGCTGTACAATATTTCAAGTCTTCTGAAACCATATGATAATTTTGTGAAAAAAAGACGCAATTTTCAAATGTGTCAAAAGCTTATTTCACTGACTTCCAAGTTCAGATTCTAAAAAGTATGCTGATGCAAGTCCACCAATAATAGAATATTAATTGTTAATTATTTGATTAATTACACTATACTATTATTATTTTGATTAGTATTACAATAATTATTAATAACTATATTAATGTATTATATATTTATTATAAATATAGTTTATAATTATGCCATTTTATATATATATATATATATATATATATATATATATATATATATATAGGTAGGTAGGTAGGTAGGTAGGTAGATAGTTCACTTTATTATATTATTTGATACTTATAAATTATATAATTTATAATGACAGGATTTCATTTATTATAAAATTACATAAAATAAAAAAATACATACAATTTGATATATATAAATATATATATATATGACATGTTAAATATAATATAAATAAAACATTAACTACAAATATTAGTACTGTCGGTACTGTCTAATATTAGTGCAAATATTAGTACAAAAATTATACTGTATATAAATATAATTTAAGCAGAATAGATATTGAAGATGGAAGACTTGGAGCGAATAACTGTATAGAGGTGGTTGAAGATTCCTAAAAGCCTTTTCCTTTGAAGTCCATTTTCCTCTTAAGCTGAATGTTTTGTAAACACTGCATTTTCTTAACACAGCTGTCAGAGGAAATCAACTGCAATCTGAAAACAGGTCATTAGATATTCCCATTTTAAGAAATTTAGATTACTTTCCCTCCTCACAGTGGATGAGGTGTAATTTACCCACTCACAGCATCAAAATAAACAACTAAAGATGTGATTTCATCAAGAACCGGACAGATTTTCCCATTAATCGCAATTGGTGAAGCACAAGTCTGTCTTCAGATGTGGTTTTACAGAAACATGTGACACAGCACTGATCGCCGCTCGAACGTGAAACCCGCCACATCCAACAGCGTGATGTAAAGGAGGGGTTTCCATGGAAATGAGTGCACTGCCAAATCTAGAGCAGAGTTTGCTACTGGCAAATCATTTGCTTGTAATCGGTTATGCGTTCGATGGGGAAACGGGGGGAGGTGTTTTTGGAGTAACGGTGACAGGACGTCCGACCGCCCGACATAAATCTGCTTGAATCAGTTACTTTTGCTTCGCTTAAATGTTAATACATGCATCTAGGGCCAATGTTTATGGATCCGCGCCAGATCATAGTGCTGAGAAGAACATATTTCCTGGAAAACAAATCAATAAACATGTTAAAGGCTTTTAAAATGCAGCAATCCAGAAATATTTACATACATTTGATCTAGTACGCAAAATATCCTAAGGGGGGACTTTAATTAATACTGTACGCCCAACACTGCAGTACTTAGGTTCTTATAAACATGGAAATTAAAGCAGCGTGGTGCTCAGAATCAAACAAGAAAACACAGACTAACTGCTGACCTCACCAGAAGACCAACGTCCTCATCTCACTGACTTCCCTGTCCTTTAAGATGTTTAACACTAGGGAGCATCATTTTGTTGCCTTCTAAGACACCTCATTTGTCCTGAATGAAATACTGTTACAAAAAAGTGTGTATTATAAATATATTTACACTGCAGTCCTTTTAATAGCAAAAAGCATTGATAAAAATAGTTCCAAGTAATTAAACAGACTAGGCCTATTTTTCCCAATATTTTTTATGCTTAGAGTTCCACTTCGTTCACTAAGCAGCATGCCGACACCAAACTTTACTGAAACCAAATGTAAATCAAGTCTCCAGTGCGCCATGTGATGTTTGTATGAGTTGCTGTCTATGAAGATGGATTATGCCATCCACACATGGAGAAGGAGGAGCTCATGAATATTAATTAGCTTATGCTGACATTGCTAGGTAATCTTCCTGGACTGTTCAGTCTCACTGAATTATATGATGCCCAAGTTCTAGGTATGTTTTTAGATTGCCTTGTAGAGCTGCATGATTAATCATTAAAAGATCGCTAACTTATTCATCAATGACAACAGTTAAAACACATCGGAACATTCAAAGCTGTGTTTGCGCTGCAGCTGACCCAGAGAGAGCAGTTGTATTGGTATGAAACAGCTTCACAAACAGTCAATAATCTGTCAAGTGTCGTCTTTAAAAGTGACCAAAAAAAAGTGACGAAAAAACACAAACAAGTCTCCAAAGCATTCAAGATTTCATTTTCAGGTCCATGCTAAAAAAGTGAATAAATGGATTATACTGCATAAATATAATGCCATAAACTGCCTAATAAAATACAAAGTATTAAATAAAATAAAAAAACTTTAGTGAACTAAAATATAGTACAATCAATTCTGTGACGTATAGCGTGGTTGAAGCAAGGATGAAGCAGGATCCAACTGCAGCACACTTTAATCAATAGACTCAGGAAACAGGATACAAGGACAAGAACAACCGACACTAGCGTTAAACATTAGACAAGAACTCACAAAGACAGGCCAGAAACACAGGGCTTAAATAATCAGGGACAAACGAGCTTACAGGATAACAAGGGGGCGGAAATAACAAGAAACACCTGGGATAACTAAATGACAAGACAGGGAACCACTAAACATGACAGGACAAAACCCACATTACGACATAACCTCCCCCCTTAAGGGCGGCTCATGACGCCCAACAAAACAACAACAGAAAAAGTTCAGGAGGGCGGTGAAGCACAGGCAGTCCTGGGGGAGGGATGGAGGGCCAGGCCCATGCAGGGGAACAGAACCTGGAAATAGGCAAGGCGGGCCAGGGCCGTGGAGCGTAGGCGGGCCTGACTGAACAGGTGGCCAGGGCGGAGCAGGACCAGGCGGAGGCCAGGGCGGAGCAGGACCAGGCGGAGGCCAGGGCGGAGCAGGACCAGGCGGAGGCCAGGGCGGAGCAGGACCAGGCGGAGGCCAGGGCGGAGCAGGACCAGGCGGAGGCCAGGGCGGAGCAGGACCAGGCGGAGGCCAGGGCGGAGCAGGACCAGGCGGAGGCCAGGGCGGAGCAGGACCAGGCGGAGGCCAGGGCGGAGCAGGACCAGGCGGAGGCCAGGGCGGAGCAGGACCAGGCGGAGGCCAGGGCGGAGCAGTCGGACCCTCGGACGTCCAGGGCGGAGCTGTCGGACCCTCGGACGTCCAGGGCGGAGCTGTCGGACCCTCGGACGTCCAGGGCGGAGCAGGACGAGGCGACGGCCAGGGTGGTGAAGCCCCTGCAGACGACCGTGGCGGCGCAGCCTTCATGGTCTCCTCACCGGACCCTTGGCCCCCCTCCAAAAAATACTTGGGGAAATCCACGGGTTCAGGAAAGGCCTCCCGGAGCTTGAAGGGCGCAGGCAGGGCGAGGCGCAGAGGCGGGGCCGGCAGGGCGTGGCGCAGATGCGGGGCCGGCAGGGCGTGGCGCAGAGGCGGGGCCGGAAGGGCGTGGCGCAGAGGCGGGGCCGGCAGGGCGTGGCGCAGAGGCGGGGCCGGCAGGGCGAGGCGCAGAGGCGGGGCCGGCAAGGCGAGAGGTCTGGGTGCGCTCACTGGAGCCTGATGAGCCGAGCGAGTCCTCCTCCTCTTCCTTCTGCGACGGCGCTTCACTGGGCTTGACTCGGTAGACTCACTTGACTCGGTAGACTCACTTGACTCGGTAGACTCACTTGACTCGGTAGACTCACTTGACTCGGGATTCGGCGAAACCTCCGTGGTCTCCGGATTGGCAAATCCAACAGGACCAGTGCGGAATATGGGCTCGAGTGGGCATACGTGAATCGTTGGTTTGGCAAAGCTGCAGTGAGGAGCTGGCTCGGCCGGGAACGTGGCTATGGTACTGTCCACGAAGCACGCCTCAGCAATGTACCGGTCCAGAGTCCAATCGGTAATGTCACTCGGCATCCATCGGGCGATCCGGTAATCCAGCCCCGCTCCGAAACAGGCCTATGAGCTGGATTTCATCGAGCGTTCCTAGATGGCAAATGGAGAGGAAGTCCTTAGCGTAGCTTTGGACGGACTGGTTCTCTTGAAACATTGCCGAGAGATATTTTCTCAGGGCCCGGTTGTTGACGACAATAGCAGAGACTGCTGGAGCGACTGCTGGATCCATTTTGCGGTGAGTTCTTCTGTGACGTATAGCGTGGTTGAAGCAAGGATGAAGCAAGGATGAAGCAGGATCCAACTGCAGCACACTTTAATCAATAGACTCAGGAAACAGGATACAAGGACAAGAACAACCGACACTAGCGTTAAACATTAGACAAGAACTCACAAAGACAGGCCAGAAACACAGGGCTTAAATAATCAGGGACAAACGAGCTTACAGGATAACAAGGGGGCGGAAATAACAAGAAACACCTGGGATAACTAAATGACAAGACAGGGAACCACTAAACATGACAGGACACAAAACCCACATTACGACAAATTCATTTAAAAAGGTAATTTTTTTTATTTGATAATTCAAATTAAAACGATTTTTATTTTCTAATTTGAATTAACGGTGTATTTAGTAAGAGGCTAAAAAAGTTTTAACATTAATTTAGAATTAATTTGGAGTCACAGCTGAAATTTAAAATTTCAATTTAACAGATACAACATTATTTAAAAAAATGTAATTGAAATTAAAATGATAAAAAAAATAAAATGCATTCTGATTTCCGCATTTAGCTGTATATTTCTTTTCCTAGTGAAGGGGTAAATGGCACTTTCACTCATTTTTAATAATATAACAAGCAAGAACTAAAGTGAATTATTGCCTATATTGGAATTGTGATTTTCATTTGAGATAGTATACATATTTTAAAATAGCAGAAAAATCCAAGAATAAAAAATAACCCAAAGAAAGAGAATTCAACAGGGCGGGTAAAAAGTAAAAGGCCACCTTGCAGCTCACATGGTTCAGATCAGACTGATAGAGTGATTGAATACAGCGTTTTCTCGCCGTACTGTACTTGTATCTTCTGAAGGAAGGGCCAATTTCCAGACCTTGATTTTTTCTTCCTTTTTATGACAGACCTACTCCATCATAGTCATAGCTGGCTCTTGCTCTCCTTCTCTCTGTGTTTCATCTTTTTCTATCTATCTATCTTTGTCTCTCTGTCTGTAGTTGACTTAAGTTGTGAGTAAAAGATGTTTGGATGCAGTTTGTTTCTGTCAGGTTTGATTAATGACTAGCAATAACATTATAGCTTACATGGACATGGCAGAATGCATCTCTACTATGCGCAATCGATAAATCAGCCATCCGCCACAAGGATTTACAAGCTCTTTGAAGTTGTGTAACTCCTCATAATTCATATGCAGATTAATAGAATTATGTCATAAATGTACAACGCACAAGTCCATCGACGCAAATGGATTTAATGGTTTGTGTTTGGAGTAGTGTGGTGTTGTGGCTAAAGTCGCTAAACTAAACTAAGCTAAGAAAATCAGAACAAAACAAAAACGTTACAAAAAAAAGTTCCTCCAAGAAATACCTTGCAATTGTTTCAACCACCTCAACAAAACAAAAAAGCTAATCAAAACAAAACAAAAATTCCTCCAGAAGTAACTTGCAGTTGTTTCAGCCACATGTCAACAAAATAAATAAAAAAATAAAAAAATGAATCAAAACAAAACAAAAAACGAATCTTTTCTAAATTAAATACACAGTTCATCCAGAAGTAAATTGCAATTGTTTCAGCGTCAACTAAACAAAAAACAAATCAAAACAAAACGCAACGTTCCTTCAAAAGTAACTTGCAATTGTTTCAACCACGTCAATAAAGCAAAACAAAACAAACTAATCAAAACAAAAAACAAAGTTCCTCCAGAAGTAATGGCAATCATTTCAACCACATCAACATAACAAAGCAGAACAAAAAAACGAATCAAGACAAAACAAACACAAAGTTCCTCCAGAAGGAAATTGCAATTGTTTAAATAATATATAATGATTCTAGTTGTGATTCCAATTTCACTTAATGATTCTTTTACTGCTGTGGAAGCATCAAGAATGCGCTGGTTTTTGTGTGTATTGAATAATATTATTAGAATAATTCACTATCAGCTCAAACTGATATACATCCACCAGCTCAAATCTGGATATGTTCTCATAGCAAAAGACTACTATTTAATTTTAATGGCACATTTTTGCAGTCTTAGCATTGCTCACATTACTGAGATAATATATTAAAAGCATTTCAATATATTCCAGATGTCTTGATGAATGTTCTTCCTGGAATACGAATGATTATATCCAGTGGAGAATTAAACTATAGAGATACAAGGTCAGACTGCAGAATGTGTATGTGGCGTGCAATGAAAGCGTCAGAAAGTACAAATCCACCTCCACAAACTCTACAGTAGTTGCTGCTTTCTAATTCCTCCCAACTTCCTTTTGCTCCCCCTTCCTTCTTCTCCCATTAGATTTACCGGGGTTTTCATATTCATCGCTTGCTGATTCTTACAGTATCTGTTTGAAGCATCAAAGGTAGGCGACGGAAGCACAGAGGAAGGTCAAACTGCGATGAAGTGATTAAAAGGGATGAATAAAAAACGAGTCTCTAATGACTAAAGGCTGAAGGGACGGGTCGACTTGTTCAGAATCTCCTTTGGTCTGAACTACACAGGTCTGAGTTTCAGATGATGTTTCTCTGCTTGGGTCAGTTAAGTGTGTAATTAACAATACAGAATCTGCTTCATTAAAGCTGCCGTCGGCAACATTTTTTTGATCATATTCAGTGAAATCGACACTATAATCCGACAGAACAACATAAATAAAGTGGTTTTAGGAAAAAACCCGAGCTTCTAACTCCACCTGGAGCGTGTTATTTGTTTTGCAAAAATCCACCGCTCCCGGTTCATTGTGTCCAATCAGCGCAGGGGGGTGTGAGATCTGACTGTCAATCACAGGTCGTGCACACGCCACCCCTCGCGCAAGTTACAATCACATGCACACGCCTGAAGTTCGTGCAGTAACGAAGAGTGATGGCGGAAAAGATTCCAATTCCTCAGTTAACCTCAAGAGCTAGGAGGTCAAAAACAACACAGGAAAAGAGAACACCTGCTGAAAAGAAAGAAGTAAAGAAAGAAAGCGACCGTGCCCGTAATAACACCAGGATCAACATCGGATCGGCATTTGAAAGGTGGAGAGATTTAAAGTTACGTGATTTAATTGGGTTCAAGCTGGATGCAGAGCTTGCAACATTTCTTCTCGACAGGTAATTGTGCTTTATCAACCAGTTACTTTATTTCTTAGTGTTATGTTAGTAATCTAAGTATGTTTGCCCAAATGTGTTGGTATGGATAGCTAACGTTAGCACTTGTTGGGCAGGTTCGTGGTGCACACGCACTGACGAGTACGAACTCGGTGGGAGGGTATTCGTTGATAACGGGGGAGGGGCATGAGAGTTGTAAACATTCAAAATTTTGCCTAAGTCCACTCAATCTGCCAGACTTGCCGACTGCAGCTTTAAAGAGCCAAGAATATCATCATGAAATTCCAATCAGAGAGGAAGACGACAGTTTATAGGAAGAAAAAGAGAGTGTGAGATGGAAATGGAAGAGCAGAGTTTGCCTTATATGCACTTTAATTGAGACAATCACAGATGTCATTTAAAGAGGTGGCGAAGACCCCAACACTTTATGAAACAGCAATCTAATTCTCTCATTTGTTCATGCATGTAACAATAAGTGATGAACCAAAACTGGAATTTGTTATTTTGTAAGTTTTGTTGTGTTAAATTGTTAAAGCCGATGTTCTGTACTGTTCACACCTCGATCTGCGGTCAAATCTATCCTATCTTTTTTGAGCTTGCTATCCATTCTAGTCAAAACACAAAAGAAAATGCAATGAAATGGGATCCAGCTCCTGATACATGCACTGGCCTACAGCTGCAATTCTGGATAATATCAACAACAATTGTATTCAGCCATACATTTATGTTCTATTTATATATATCTTCAACAGTGTTATTTTTCTGTCCACAAGCTAGGTTGAGCCTGTTTGTGTAACCCATCTGCTGGGTTAGTGATGGGTCAGTGTCACTGACCCCAAAAATGAAGCAGTCCCTCCTGTGTCACACATGTGAATGGCTACAATAGCACAACTTCTGGTTTATCTGGATAAAACTGGCTCAGTTTGTCAAAGTGATTCGTCAAGTCCCCGTTTCCACCGCTGCATTGAGATGCCAAATATGATAAAATGCATTTTTTAAGACAAGCTCCGCCACCATACCTGACTTCATGCACTCTCAGTCACAGACACAAGTCCACATCTTTCATTCTCTGCCAATCTCTCTCACTCTCTCAGGGAAATGATGGAAAAAGTGAAGGGAAGGATCAGGAGGACTCCGGGTCTCAGTCAGGGCCACTGCACACATTCTACAAAATCAAATCAAAGGTCAATGGTGGAACGGTCTGCAAAGAGAAAGGCTTTGGTTGGTCTGTGTCTCACGCCGGAGCTGAATATTGACACTTGCACTGTCAGCAAGAGAAACCATTATCTAATGTTGGCCTCCTGCACTGGTCTGCGACCAGCTTCCATAAGCCTTAACCTCAACACAAATGTAGCTCACCTCAAAACTGATTTAAGATCAGCAAAAGCAGCCCACACACCGATATTCCCAACAGTTTGTGTTTCTGTTTTTTATTGCCAGCACTGTCATATTGCCATCGCCTTTAATGAATTCATTGAAACTCAATTAAAACCACTAAATCTTCCCTGAATTTGCACTAAATTCCATTGACACCTGATCTTCAGTAACCTGTCCGTAGCACTCATGTTCGCTTCCAAAGCTGATTGGCCAAAAAGGCACCAATCAGAAAGAAATATTGGGAACAAAGGGACTGCAGATGAACTCAACAGCGGTGGTTGCGATAACATAATGGGTCTTCTCTATATGAGAAAGAGAGAAGATGGCACGGCAGCTGATTACACGAAAGAGGAGCTATTGTTCCATGAATAGAAAAATCGATTTGATTGAGACTGAATTCACTCTTTGATGGCTTCATTTCCCTTTACAGTGAGCTACATGATGAGCCTGTTCTCATATACAGAAGAATGATGGGAAATGATAGACATCCATGTACAAGAGCTAAAGTAACATGTCTCTCTGCTTTATATACGTACCTTTAACATGAAAAATATACAATATCAACGTATTGAAGCATCTGAAATGTAAACCTTTTAAAGTATTAAAAAAACGTACACTATTAAAAATGCTGGGTTGTTTTAACCCATGCTTGGGTCAAATATGGACAAACCCACCCGTTGGTTAAATATTTTTAATTACATGTTTAATCCCAACAGTTGGGATTTTCTATATTTGACCCAAAAAATGAGTTGAAACAACCCAGCATTTTTTTAGCGTACAATCAACATACTAAAATTGAATGTTTTTAATGTATAAAAAATACCATACAATATCACCTTATTGAAGCATCTAAAATGCAAACCTTTCAACATAAAAACATACAATATCAACATAAAAAACGTACTACATTGACATATTGAAGCATCTAAAATGTAACGCTTTTAATGTATAAAAATATACAATATCAACATATTGAAGCATCTCAAATGCAAACCCTTTAAAGGTGCCCTATGTAAAAATTGAGGTAAAATTATCCAAAAATGAGCTACACGCATCAAAACAATGAGAAGAAATAAGTGCAATGATGTCATTAAAAAATTGACAAGTTATAGTGCTGCCGAGATATAAACCTAAATTAGCATGCTAAATTACTAGCGCCGGCCCGACTGGTGTCGTAATACCAGTTTCGGCCATGGGAGGCGGTATGCGGGGAACATAACCACCATTCAAACTGTAATACACGAATAACTCGCACGGCTTGTGGGCGTACTTGAACCTGATGTCAATCATGTGAAAAGTACAGCCCATTACTTTCAGTTCAGGGAAGAGACGAGAGCGGAAAAATGGCTGAAGCCCTTGGCAAGAGAGCCTTAGCCACACCACAACCACCCGCTGCAGGGAAAAAACCTCGCACAGATGCTCAAAAAAAGGAGCAGAACCAGAGTCAATATAGGCACTGCTTTCCATCGCTGGAGACTTTTAATGGACAAGAAAGAAATGAAGTTCGACTCTGAACTTGCAACATTTCTTTTGGATCGGTAAGTAAGATGCTGTTAGTATTTCACTAGAAGTTTGTTTTATATGTTTGTGTAATTTTTTCGGGAAGTTATAGAAATGTATCGAAGGATGTTCGAAAAACTAAAAAAACAACTGACCTAATGCTGTAAACATACAGAGAGCCCTATCAGCTGTTAAAATTAAATCTAATGCATTCTTTTTATTATAACAACTTTATTTAATGATATAAGTACAATTATAATAAATATGTAGTAGGCCTACACATATATAGCAAAATACACTATAACTCTTTTTTTCTTGCTAACTACGTGGCTGATATTATCTTTATTAAATGTATTTCCTGAGGTAAATCTGACATATTTGTTCTCCAGCTATGTTGTTGCCTTCTGTACACTGATTTAAAAAAGGATTGGATAGATATTATGTATGAGGAATACATTTTGGTAAGTTGTAGCATAGGCTACTGTATTTTTTAACAGTCTTCGTGTTTTTTTACTATTAGCTAACGTTAGTAGAGATGATCGGTTCACGTGCGCTAGGGGTCTCTCATTTAACTTCTACAAGCGCCAAAAAACATTGTTTGAATTGCGTAATAAAATTGACAGAATCTGAGAGCTTAGTTTTTTATATATCATAACTAACCTGCTCTGTCTAATCTGTCGGTCTACGTGTCCTCTTTGCTTTGCGATTTTTCTGTGCGTCAGAAAATGTATGTGTGGCGTGAGAGCGTGTGAAAAGTGTCAATTGCGAGTTAGTAGCTCTGAATGGCGCAAGCTTGCTCCAAATCAGCGAATGCTGTCTGTCAAATAAATGTAATTCAAACTAACAATAAATATGTAATATAAACAAAACTAATATGAACATATTCACTGGTAAAGGTGAAGGGGAGTAGCTTGAAGATGTCATTTAAAAATCACTTGACATCAGCTAACGTTCCTCTGGAGTCTGGAGTCAAATCGTCCTCTAATAGGAGCTCGGCTTCTTCTACGGCGTGAAGGTAGGGGCGGAGCCATAGACTGTAAGGGCGGAGCATAGAGACTATGCCGTTTCTCGTTTGTTACGTTAGAGTAGACCAACTCACTTTCTGGAGGTATACTGCCCCCATCTGGTATGGAATGTGGAGTATGAATTTATTTTTGGCAGACATTGCACATGGCACCTTTAACTAATGAAAGATATACAATATCAACATATTAAAGCATCTCAAATGCAAACCCTTTAACTAATGAAAGATGTACAATATCAACATATTGAAGCATCTAAAACGCAAACCTTTCAACATAAAAACATACAATATCCACATATTGAAGCATCTAAAACGTAAACCCTTAAACATGAAAAACGTACATATTGTAGCATCTAAAATGTAAAGCCTTTAATATATGAAAACCTACAATATCAACGTATGAAAGACATACAAAATTAAGTCCTTTTTATCATCCAAAGATTTGCAGTCTGTAATACTGTACATGCTTTCATCTCATCCAGACTGGATTATTGTAATGTTAATGTATTGTACTTTGGTGTCTCACAGTCTTAACTGTCATGTCTTCAGCTTGTCCAAAATGGACAAGACTTTTGACTCGAACAAAATAAAGGGAACATATTTCGCCAGTGCTGGTCTCTCTTCACTGGCTTCCAGACAAATATCGTATCCAGATTAAAGCATTATTGTTAGCTTATAAAGGTCAAAAGCATCTAAAATGTTAAACCCAGTTTGGTAGGTGCAGGTTTCTACCTTGAGAGCTCATACTGGCCTCGTCTCTTCCTTTTCCTGTCTGATTCTCCCCGTCTCACCTTGACTCCTGAAGAGGGTGACGCCTGAGCAAGGGAAAAATCAAGCCCTGCATTTGCATTTACCAAAAAGCCTGTGTGATGAAGTGCTCTGACAGTCTCGTCACTTATGCAGCGTGTGCTGTAAAGAGTGGCTGAAAGCAAATATAACTCACACCCACAACCAGTTGACAATAAGCACACACACACACGTACACTCACAGGAAGGTCTATAAAAACAACAGGATGATTTAGATGAAGCGCAGATATTTAGTACAAACTAATTTCAGATCAGGCATGATTAAATAATCCACTTCCGTAATGTTTATCACTTGCATCACTGTGGCTGTTATGAATAGCATAGTACTCTTAGTATTTGTTCAATACTGCAATAAAATTCATTTTGTGAAATAAGTAGAGACCTACAATACAATAAGTCGATAATTACTTTTTATATAATGTAAATTTGAGGTACTCCATGAACCTTTTGGCCCTCTAGCGGTTAAAAAAAAAAACTGAATGCATTTTACGGAAGAACATTGTGGTGCTTCGGCTCTGCGTGACCCTTCACAATAGATCATGCTTTACAATGAACTCTGTTAGAGAGCAACATAATCTGCGTTTTTATTTATCTGTTTAATAAAACACCTTACTCATCTGTTGAGTAATAAAAACATCATCTCTGCGTCGCTTTTACAGCATTTCAAATCCTCCAGTTCACGCTGAAAAAGCCAAGCCGATGTTGATTCTCGTTTTTATTACGAGCCATTGTGATGTTACACCTCAGGGGGCGCTATTATGCAATAGTATGAAATAGTACCGAATCTACGGATCAAAACACAGGCGAAAAAGAAGCAAAAACAAGCAATAAAAGCATTACTTAAGCACAACGCAATCATCAAATATTAAACAGCATATAAATCAAAACTGTCTAACATTAAAGTATCAAATGTCGACCCAGGACGAGTTATAGGACTGTGCAAACTTTTGGGGTGTTGATGGACTCAATCTAGGCAACTCCATCTATGTTTTGATCATCATTCTGAATCCGATTCGGACAGCAAAAATGCTTTGACAAAAAATTGCTTTTTTTATGAAACTTACCCACATTCAAGTGTTAATAAAAAAAGAATGCATGAAGCTAGAATAAAATGTTTAAAAGCAGAGGTTCTGTTCTTTCTTTTGATATATTGCCTGTTCAGATTCATAAAACAAAATATTCAACTTTAAAAAAAGGATTAGCTTTAAGTGAACATTAAAAGTAATATAAATGTAAAAACATGGGAAAAGAGCATGCATCTATCTAATACTGGCCTATTTAAATCAAACAAATCTACAAATACTGCTACATTAAAAATCTTTTATATATTTTTATTTTTGATTACCAATATGATACCGGTATAGTATGCATTCCTAGACTTAATGATATAAAAATGTCCAAATGCATGCAAAATAGCTATTTTATCTGAGATAAAACTGAACTCTACTTACTGAATTACATATGGACATAATTTAATTAGATTTAACATACAGTATACTGTTTGATGTGTATTCATGCATAAAATGCAAAAAGTATGAGGGTGTATCAAGTGTGTAATATGCTAGTATTCCACTGTGATCAGTCTGAAGTGGATTCAGGTATCTAAGAAGATAAGCAGCCAAACAAGTATTTCATGCCATACCTGAAACCAGATCAAACCAGTATTTTCATTCTGAACATAAGAGGAGAATACTTTTGAAACGGCTTCAGCTGGCTTTATTTCAAACAACACTGTTAAAGCAAAAATGTGGCTTGTTGTTTTTGCATGAATTATAGTGGCAAGTACACTAATCTACCATCCATACAGCTTTACATATTTGCTTCCTTCTTATTGTAATATCAATTCTTCCTCTGATTTGGTGGGAAAGTGGTATAGTTTAGAGAAAGAGATCCAGCTGCACAATACATTAACATACAGCTTATGTAAATAGATGTAGGCCTATATGTATATTATAAAACAATATAACCTTATAAAATAATTCTATGAAGACACTATAAAAGATATACAACCGTGCAAACATCTCTCGCATGCATCTCTTTCCTTTATTTTCCCTGTCTAAATTCACCCGGTTTAATACTTCCAGATCCATAAAGCCCTCGGCAAAATACACAAATAAACCATGTCTACAACAGCATTGGCAACAGAACCTCAGGTGTGCAACAACACTTCATAGATGATTCACGATTACGATTTATACAGGCTTCACAGTTTATGATTCATTTAAAGGAATAATGTAATAATAAAAGGAAAAGGAAATGAAGAGTGTTCTGCCCTATTAAGCTTTTGGTTAAACGCTGCCGTTATAAAAAGGTTATATCATATATGTTTTTTATTTATTTTTTCCCTGTCACTTTGTGTCACTAGTATGTTTTTCCATTACACAGTCATTTGCGGATGTGCCTATAAGAAACTCAAAACTAACTTCTTATTATGCAAAATAAGAATTAAGCCGAATTCATAATTCCTAGGTATTTCGAAATGATTCACTAAAAAGAACTGGCTCATGATAGTCACTTTTGTGGTTGCATTGTATGTTTTTGATTCACGAACACAAATTGGCCCATAATAGTCATTTGTTCGTGAATTGCAATATACTGGTGGCAATGTATGGTTTTAATTCACATAAGAGTCATTTGTTTGTGAATCAGACTAACCAGTCGCATTGTGTTTTCGATTCAATAAAAAAGATCCAGCTCATAAAAGTAATTTGTTCATGAATCAGATTACACTGGTAACGTTATACGTTTTGATTTACTAAAAAGAACCGACACACAAGATTCATTTGTTTGTGAATCGCACTAAACTGATAACATTGTTTATTTTTGAGTCACTAAAACGAACCAGCTCATAAGAGTCATTTTTTGAATCAGACCTCACTGATCACATCGCATGTTTTTGAATACAATAAAAAGAACCGATTTAATAAAGTCATTTGTTGCAAATCAGAATTAAATATTAATGTCTTGTATTTTAGATTCACTAAAGAGATTTTACTCACAAGATGAATTTGTTTGTGAATCGGACTACTCTGTTTTTGAAGGACAAACCAATAGAAAAATGTATTTTTTTTTTCAATTGCGATACATCAGTCTTTTTTATCAGATCACATTCAATTTAGACCGCAAACTCGCATTTAAAGCTTAAAATATGATTTATGTTGCCGTGCCACTGCACATTCAAAAAGTGAGGAAAGGTGGCTTGTTATGAATCAATGTTAAAGGGCATCTACCACTTTAGTGCCATTAGATGAACACGGCTCCGTGTATCTCGGGAATGGATGCTTGCGCAGGTGTAAGTGTGACCTTTCACTGACCTTCAACAGACCTCAACATCACCCTCGAATCCGGCATCACACCTGTACGACACAACAGAGATTTATTTCCAGACCTTCTCTCTCCCTCAACAAGCAAGGCCACGTTGCCGGAAAGAAAGAAAGAAACGTATGCGCATTTTCATCCTCATCTCCAGCACGCGCACACACCTGCCCACACCTGCATTCAAATGGCAGCTATGAATCTTCATTGCATCTATCTGTGTGGAAAGCGTCCCTTCTATAAATGACTATTGATGATGCCGCTGCATTGTAAGGAAAGCGACTACGGATGGGGAAATTTTCAGAGAGAGAGAGAGAGAGAGAGAGAGAGAGAGAGAGAGAGAGAGAGAGAGAGAGAGGAGCAGGGTCATTCTACTCAAGTCTGAATCTTAAGACAAACCCTGGAGGTGGCGACATCACCTTGATTTATCAGCCCGTTTCCGGCTTATGTGTGTATGATGTCATATCGGCCTGCTTAAATCAAATTGAACGTAATCCAAAACGCACAGATCAATGCTGAGACAGACAATAAGGTGAGCACATCCTTATTTACCGCTGATATATAACGCCCATAATCCAATTGAAGTAGCATTAATTAGCTTCGGTTTGAAGTCTTGAATAATAATACCCTTTAGTATATATCATAGTTGCCAAGGTTACAGTCTGTTACCGAACAGCCCAGTGAAATTATTCTATAGTTGCACAGGAGAGATGCAGGCCTCATTAGCGCTGATTATGAACCGCTAAACTGCAAGAACTTGTTCTCTTTTCATTCCTCGCCAAGTAGTTTCCTCTTATCTTCTCTGATATTCCCAAATGAAAACCAACAGCCAGCATTCAAGGACTTCTGCTGCTCTCTGAAGGTTTTCTTCTTTCTTTTTTCTCTTTTCTCTTTTGGTTTGCTTAAAGTTGTGGGGCAAAATGCATAGTGGAGAAACTCACTGATATAAATGCCACATTCTTTCCCGGATAACAACATAAAAGACGCCCTTGACAATGTAAGTGAAGAAACAAAAACATCCTCAAGACTGGGTCACCAGATCAACGCCTTATTGCGTGCTGTGATGTAATTTCGCTGCCGCTTAATAACATCTAGCAAGCTTTTAGCGGCAGCTGAAGACACCCTGCAGGAACGCTCTGCCTCAGTCAACAGCAGCACAGACAAGTCTTTGTATGCTTTAGAAGCAAATAATGCACGCTAAGGTGAGAAAGAGTTACATCATTATTTCCAACACTTTCCGCTGCATGAATTTACCCAATCATTTCTAAAAAGGGCACTGAAAAGTCATTTTCTTGTCACTGTCTTGAAATGTTACAGTTAAATTTAGTCATTATTTACTCACCCTCCTATTTATTCGCTAATCTTATTTCCCTGGAACACAAAAGGAAAAGAATAGCAGAATGTCAGAAGGATGTTCCTTAAAAAGTAATATAAAAGTAGTTCATCAACACTAAAGACATCTTTCTGCCGTTGCTTTGATTTTAAATGCCCTGCCAACATTTTCACCGGCCCTAATTACAAATTAATTATTATTATAAATATTACAAACACTGTGGACGGATGGACGAGAGATAGATGATTCAAGAATATTACACATAAATAAATAAAAAATAAATAAATAAATAAATAATTCATGATATACACAAATAAATAAATAAATCTATAACAATAAATTATGTAAAACAACAGATATAAAAAACAATAAATTGTTAAATACATAAAATAAAATATATAACATAAAAAAAACATTATTACACATGCTTTCAAGACTATTACAAGTCATTTTTGCAATTCTGAGAAAACCTTATCTATGTTAGTCAGCTAACATTATCTTGGTGGCAAATCAGCAGAAGTTGCAATGTATAAAACATAGAAAACCAAACGTTATACACAAAGCTATCGTTTTCATATTTGGAGCTTGACAGCATCTTTCCCCTTTCATTTGGAAAAGAGGACAGCGAAGGTGTAATGAAGGTGACCTCATGACAATACTTTGATTTTAGGTTGAACCAACCCTGACCAAACCATGAAGCAATTCAGCCCGTCGTAGTGCTTTACATCTATCCTAAGGGGTTGTTCTCTGTAAAGTGCCTTTGCTGAGAAATCCCGAGCAGTGCTTACATGGTTTTCCTTCTGCTAAGTCCGCAGTGTCAACCACAGGTGACTTTATAAAGTGCGACGGCGGATTCCAGTCCCAATCAAGACCTTATTACTGTACCAAACGCACAAATCTTGCCTTGCAATTCACCTAACCGTTCGGATAGCTCGTGTTCTGTCTCTTTCTTTCCCTCTCTCTCTCTCTTCATTTGACACCACTAAGGCTGTGGTGATTTGACACTTTCCTAACGCAGAGAGGAAAGCAATCATGTCAGGGGAGATTTTCGAGAAACCCTAGCAGAACCGATGGTTCTCCATTAAGGTAATGAGGCCCCAGGAATGGCCATGTCGGCTCTCTCATTTGCGCCGTCTCCAACCCCGCTGCCTGCTCATGAGGATACATTCTTCGTTCCATAATGGCCTTCTCAGTCTTGCTTTTCTCCCTCTCTTCCTCCTCCCACATTCCAGCCCTCGTCTAATACAACTGGAGAGGGAGGGCTGCGATGCCAGAGTCCGCCCCATCTATTCTGGCACATCATTCAGGTTACGTGGGAAAGGTGGTGGCAGATGACACTCGTGTTTGCAGAGGCCCTGTCTCTCCCAGAGATCGGTGTCTTAAAGTTGCCCCCGCAGATCAATTTGGGAAGTGTTAATTTAGTAATGCCAGGCTCAGTTTAGCACTTTCCTCGCTGGCGTACATATGTCAATGGCGTCAATCGATCACAACAGGATTCTCCCAGCTCTCTCCCACACATAAACACACACACACACACACATGTCAGCTGAAATAGAGAAAAGAGATCTACCAAACATATCTTCCTCAGAGGTACAGTACAGACGTGGAGGGTGTAGGAATGACAAATGTGTGCTGAGGGTTGGCTACTCAAGACGCTCGATGACTATTGCACTGCAAGCAACACCAGGGAATGAAGAAAGCTATTTTAAAATGTTTTTCAAAGGCAAGACGCTTCACTAGAGTGTAATTTTTGTCATTGCAATCATAAGACACTGTAGGGCCAAATGTATGTTGACACTCAAACACCACAGCCATATGTGCTTGGTGAATATTTCATTTCAAAACAATTGGTATTAACAGGGAGTGGGGTTCTGGTTCCTCTTAATGATTCCGGTTCTTTAACAATCCCATTAATTATTCTCTTTGTACTTCTGAGGAAGAAATATTTGGAAAACATGAAATGCAATTCCATTGCTTAATTATTTTATAATAGAAATAAGTTTAAAAAAAACTCAGCCACTGTTCAATCCCATTACAAATCTGGGAAGAGCTAGGATATTATTTTAATATAACTCCGATTGTGTTAGGCTGAAAGAAGAAAGTCATATACATCTACTGTAGGATGGCTTGAGTGGGTGAACTTTTTGGGAGAACTATTCCTTTAAGTTCAACATAACACAGTAGGTTGTATACTTTATGGTGTTTGATTCACTGACAAGAACCAGCTCATAAGAGTTATTTGTTCTGAAATCAGACTATACTCTTAAAAATAAAGGTTTCAAAATAGGGGTCATAGAAGAACCATTTTGGTTCCCAAAAAAACATTTAGTGAATCGTTCTAAAAATAAAAATTTTTTGAGATGGTTTGGCCGCTCATTCCACCTAGTGTCAGTTTAAAAATCCAAAAGTAAATTTTTTTATTAACTTTGAGAAAGGTTTGTGTATGATAAATAATCATTCTGTTCAATTTAATGTAATGGTTCTTTATCTGCATCATTGACTCTAAAGAACCATTTTGTTCCACAAAAGTTTATTTATAGTGGAAAAAGGTTCTTTAGATTATTAATATGTTCAAAAAATGGTTCTTTTTAGAACGACTCACTAAAAGGTTTTTTGGGAACCAAAAGGGTTCTTCAATGACCCCTATTTTGGAACCTTTATTTTTAAGAGTGTACACTGGTCATGCAGCATGGTTATGAGTCATTAACAACTCATTCATAAGTTATTTATTTGGGAATCACAAAATACCCGGGTGACCTACGTACTACATTTGCCAAAATGCATGCACTATGCCTTCGTTTTCCAAATGTGATGAATGAACCAATGGTATTACAGCTGCATTTTTTTTTATTGCAAATTAACAAAACATTGTAGTTTATACAAGGTAAAAGATCAATGAATTATATACACATACAAAAGAAAGACGTAAACGGGACACACACAAACAAACAAAAAAACATTGATATAGTGGTGTATGCAGGTACATTGCTAAGTTTAAGCAATGGAATATTTTAGTGATATAGATAGAGGCAATTTGAGAGATTCATAATTGTAATAGAGTTGTAGTAGAAGTAGAAGTAGTATTCATACTAATACTAATAATTATAACAAAATAAGAATGGTAGCAATAGTAGCAGTAGCAGTGGCAACAAACAGAATTCATGATAATAATAGTAGGAGTAGTGGTAGCACTGTAATTTATAATAATAGTAATTACAATAATACAAATAGATCAGTCAATAAAATTATTGTAGATATACACTATTCTCTAGGCCTGGGAGCCACTCTACCACTGCCAGTGAGGACAACCAACAGAACCCCCCCCCCCCTTCCTCTTCCTCTGCAGAGTAAGCTGGGGCACCATAACAGGTATCTCCAAACCAAGCTGCAATTTTTAACTTTCTAACTACTCCTCGACTCGTAATTTGATCAGACTCAAAAAAAATAATTCCAAGCTGAATAAAAAAGAGTCAATTTGCGAAAGGTGAAATAAACATGTAACACAAAGTGACAATGTAGTGTACTAGAAATGCCAACTGCTACTAAGTAGTGCATGGTATTCATTAGTGTAGTAGACTATTATTCCAAACATACCCAGTGAAATGACACAGTCTAACAAATAAAGCCCACCGGCCTTGTTTCTGGGCATACCGAGAGGAGAATTGATCTGTTGTACCATGTGTGCGGTGGCAGAGGCCTGCCATGATGGCGAGGGTTCAAACACTATCGATTCCTCAAGGGCCAAGGGAATTGGCAGACCGAGCAAAAGCTGGATAAGTACTTCATCCCCCAGCAGCTAAGCTAACACTATAGTCTACCTCCAAATATACCACTTGATTGTTTGGTTAAGCTGAAACATTTATAGTCTTCTGAGTTAATTCCTGAGCAATGGGCAAAGACAAACGGTAATGAAAGGGTTTATGCATCACTTTGTTTGACTGATTTGTAGAACATGTTACATGTTAGAAATATACACCACCGAGCAAAAGGGTAAATCTCTAATCTTCTGTAATCTTTTAACATGATAAATTTAGTGAATTAATTAAGGTAATGAGTGAAATCGATAGCAGTTCATAATTACTTTCGGGGGAAAAGGCCTCAAGTGTGTATGGCCAACTAATTAACTGAATTCCACAGTGGTTTGGGTGTTAAATTGCCTTTATTCTTGACTTTCTTTGAAGAAAAAAAAACTGGAATGTCAAGATCGAAGAGCTCTTGATGGATCCCATATGTGAAATAAAACAGAGAACGGAACCAATCTTGTTTAAGAAAAACACCATATTAATTTCTGAAATAAAAAGGTGTCTTGACAAACCAAATCGGTAGGGGTTTCTACCCTTTCCTCTTTAAGCAGATGTTTTTATGTCCCACTGAAGTTTGAATTTATTTCTCTTTCATTGGTTAATCAAAAGGTCATTACTGGGTCATCTAACCCTTTCAGTTGTCCTTTCTTTATTGCTATAATCTATTTGCGTCCTGCGCCCCATTCCTGCTGATCTACGAGAAGCGGACGTTTCAATTTGTGGTGTAACGTCATTTTTATAAACCTCTGAAAGAACGAGCCAGGTTTTGATCGCAGCAGAATGAGGATTGGTGCGTCGGCGGAATCATCAGTCACAGTTCATACATGTTTAAAACACGCAACATGGACGTGATGGATGTTCTTCCCCAGCAAACTCATCGGTGAACTTCCACAGCAGCCGGCAGATGAGAAAGATCCATTATCTCTTCTCGTTGAAGGTCGGCCAAACGGATGCGGCCCACATCTCGAGGAAACATCCCACCTGGATGAGGTGGAGCAGAAAACATTTCCACACACCTAACAGGACTCTCCAGGAGAGCAAGATTTCTCATTTCTGCGGCTGACAGCTTCTCTGCGGTCGTAGGCGCCCCTCTTGCTCCGGGACTCTCGCTGTTAGGTGCTCCATTCCAACTCTGAAGACTTCTGCTGGTATTTTATCAAGTGTAAAAACCTGCCAAACACACAAACGGAGAAGATCGAGGCTGCCGCAAGTTCAGCGTGCTTTGAAAGAATAATTGTGCCCTTGTCCAAAGTAACCTCAATTTCAGACTTGGACAGCCCGTGTAATGAAGCCCAGAAAGAGAGCGGTCAAGATAGAAAGCAAAGAGAAACGGAGAACACAATAAGACTCCTCTGATGAGTCGAAAGTGAAGAGATAGAAAAGAGGAAGTGACCGAGCCTTCAAGTGAAGTACATCAGGTATTTTCTTTGACCCCGCTTGTACGGATACAACCGACACCTGGTTTAATGAAAGTAAAAGTGTGAAAGACTCTCCAATAGTCACCTATTGGCGGTCAGCGGCGATGTTGCGTCCGTTTTTACAAGCTGCAGTGTACATGAACCGGTAATAAATATTTATCTCCTAATAGCATCAGTGCATTTTCAAAGGGAATGATGGATTCCCCTGTCTTTGCCCACCTTGAAAAGCCGCCTCATGAATATTTAACATGCTCCTCCAAACAATTTTCACATTTTGTCATTGTTAATGCATGCCATCAAACATTCCACAAGCTTTTTTTAACCCATAGATGCATGTGTGATATTATGAATTTAGGAAGGAACTCCAACTAAGCATTTCTTGCATGCACTAAACAGAGGAACTAAATTTTGCATCTAGATTACTGTACATGCATGTTTCAAAAACACTCCACCGGAAAGTTACGTAATATCACACTTTGTACATTGCACATCCATTTGTGCAGCGTTTTTTGTTGTTGTTTTTTTTGCCTTGGGACCCGGAGAGAGACGCTTTTTTGTACAAAAGCCATTTTGATGAAGCCAAGCCTCCCTCATCCCGAGCAGCTGTCCCCCAAATTACCTCTCTGGTGCGTTAGCAAGAGGTCTTTGGCAGATTCCATCATTGGCACTGACAGAAACACCATGGTAACCCAGCCAAAGGGGAAACCATGCAGAAAAATATGGAAATTGCCACTTAAAGCCGTCCATCGGCCCCCTTGTCAGCATTCGGGCCTCTGCACTCTCGTATTGTCTAGCGCTTGTATGCGTTTGTCCATCGTCCAGAAACCGCACTCAACACCACTCCAGGCGCTTTTTGTGACGTTGCAGTCAGGAACGAGGGGGTGAAATAGCTCTGAAGTGTGTTTTGACAACCTTATTGCTGCGGTCAGAGAGATGGGGGTCCAAATGTGGGGCTGGCTAACAACTTATCATAGCAGAGCAGACACCCTGTTTTTCAGGAGAATAAGAAGCGGTGAAGTATTTTACAACATCTGGGTGAATCCCAAACCTTTGAGAGTGAAATTTATTGGCGTTAGCTGCTGGTAACAACGATATTTATGCCTGAGCCTATGCCTGTGATTTTAATTCTGTTCGATTTTGAATTACAAGGTATTTTCTCTCTCAGAAGCTCTGCTTATTTTTAATATCCTAAAACTGAGGATACTTCACATTTATTTGTAAAGGGTTTCTAACAACACATATATTTTCAAAACTGCTTTACAAAAAATGCATGTTTCAAATATTAATCCACTGTGAAACTTTTTTAGTGTACATGTGGGCTATATGCTAGCTCTTTTTCAGCACTGAGAATCAATTCATATAGAATGTTCGGCCAATATTCCTGTTTCTTCAGACCTAAATGGCTGGTCACACATAAAGATACAATTGCAAAATAAAAAAATATGCGGTTTAGGGTTCAATACGCAGTCGTGCTTTAAATTTCCCTAATGTAAATTCAAAAAGACATCCACTTTCCTTATATAAATATATTCCTTAAATAAACGGGATGAATTCATAAATAAATGCTGCCTCATTTGGTTGAGCAAAAGCCAAAAAGCTATGCAACATAATGGTGAAGGGCAGACGGATATGGAACAACTTCAGCTGTGTAAATGTATTTGTCAGGGGTCATATTTATGAGTATTATCAACAGTTCCATCCTAATTACCGGCATCATCACGGGCCATTGCTACCAGTGTGGTGCCCTCAAACACAATCCGTCTGTCCTGTGACACCAGGGATAATTTTGATATAGCACGTAATGAATGAAATGGGGAAAAAAATGGGAGCAAGAGAGGGAGGCCAGCTCGAACAGCGCAAACAAATAAACAGACCATAATGGCAGGAAGCCGGCTCCAAAAAAGGTCCCCTATGTTTGTATGTAATGCAATCTAATAATTAGGATCAAATTCCATTAACGGAGGCCTGTCTTCAGCAAAATTTCTGCTTCATTAGAAGGAATGAGCAGCCCGCACCCCTCCCAAACGCGCACCCACGCGCACTTTGCCTGTATGCCCTCCGCATCATACGCAATGCACTGAAACTGTCAGGTATAAATTTCGCCTTGTGCATCTCCCAGCAGCCTAATTACCATGCTAATGAACAACTAAAAGCTGCAAATTAGGATGGGAGTAGCATTGGGGCTGTACCACTCTCTGCCTCCCAGTACCACCAGGATGAAATAAGCACCGCAGCTGAAAAGTAACAGGTCATTCTACGATAGAGGAACTGGATTTATGAACCAAAGGATCTAAGGACCCCACCGGTGATCAGGTTTCAGCTAAAACAAGCCACCGTTGAAAAACCTAACCCTAATTTGAATGGTCTAGTCCAGATTTATGGACTAAGACAAAGATTAATTACATCAAGGATCAAGGATCTAGCCAAGAATGTGTTTATCGAAAACTGAGAGCATGTGGAGTCAAGACTGAAAGCATGTAAACAGAAATGTAAACAGGTTCTCATTTATCTCCACAGTTTATTTACTGCTGATCTTACATCTCTCCACGGAGTTTGTGTCGAAAAATAATTAGCATTTCACGGTTTCTCACAGTCAGAGAACCAGCAAACATAAACAGAGAGGGAGGCTAATGTGTACTCTGCCACAGACTTTCAATTTTATGAAATCAATATATCAAAACTGCTTAAAAAAAAGAACATCATGGCAGTAGTATATCCGTTACTAAAAAAATTACCAATATTGTAGCAATTTGTGGAACAGACATGGTATAATTTGGCAAAACCATTATTTGGCATAATATCATTGAAAACAGTTGTGCTGTTGTGATACATTTTGAAAAACATTTATCTGAAATAGGAATCTTTTGAAACATTATGAATGTCTTTTCTGTCACTTTTGATTTGACTTTTGATGCTTGCTGAATAAAAGTAATTTCTTTTAAATAGGTCTTACTGACCCCAAATTTGTCAACAGATAAGATATTTTTGAAGAAATCCGAAAGCTTTCTGATCTTTAACAAAGACCTTCTTTATTAATGGCAAATGACAGGATGCATTTCCAGATTTTCTTTCAATTAATCCAAGGAAAATATCCACTTCATCCAGCGCTCCTTTTGTTCCCCCGAATTATGAAGAATTAAAAAAAAAAAAAAAAAAGTATGCTATTCATGAAAATAGTTATTCTAGAATCTAATATAATAAAACACATCTAATAGATCTCACAACAACAGCATACAATTTGTCATGGGGCACCAAAGTTTACTGTATTTGTGAAAAAATACATTAATATTTGATAGTAACTTGAAATGACTCTTTTTACTTTGTTAAAGCAATAGATTGGCAAACTTCACAGCATTAAACATTACAGAACAGATATAATCTCACTCTAACACACACACATACACGTACATACAGCTAAGCTGCATGAATACAGCTTCCCTGGGATAAATGTCAAAACAGACATAAAATGCGAGCGGATGCAAATTCGCATCAGTCTCATTGGTCGGGTTGATCCGTTCACGATTTACAGGGTGATTCAAGCAGCGCAATGCTCACAGTGAATTACGGTGACAGAGATTCAAAGAAAACAACTGTAATCCTTGTGAAGCATCGCACTGTATTTGTGGCGGAGCCTGTGAAACAACACCGATGTTCCTTTGAAACCATTTTGTTCACAATTGAAGGTATTGCATTCTCTGTAATAAGAACAACCCACCATGCTGTCTGCAGCAACCGAATGTTTTGTATCTTGTTTACAGCGAGGAAAAAAAGTACTTGTTTGAAATCAACAGCGGAGACATGGCCTCACTGTCACTCGAGTGCCAAGTCCCCCAGCAAATCAATTACAAGTGTATTTGCATACGTTGACGTTTCACAGGAGTGGGATGTGAGAGGGTTACAATCTACTCTCTCGGGGAAACCGTTTGTGGGGAAATAGAAAGAGGCTTTCAATGTACAGGCATGTAAGATTATGATTTTGCAGGAACCATGTTGCCTTAGCAGCAATTATACACCACTATACCAGTTCAAAAACACTGACAAAAAAAACACATTGTCACATCTCAAAAGTGCTGTTTTCTTGCATTTTAATAGCTGTACGGGTTCATAGTAAAACAAGTTGGAGAACACACCTATATATACATACACTGAGAAAACTGTGAGCCTTGTGCTGCTTGTGGATCAATAAAATTCCTTTACGCCCATATCTCACTGTCATAGCAGCTCAGCCAACTGTGTAAGTAACCAACCTGTGTGATTTCAACTCAGAATTGGATTGAATCGGTTTTACACCGCCTAAATCCACACTGGGGAGAGTATTTTAGTTTGGGCGGAACTCAGGGACTCAAATAAATGAGGTTCAGGAAGCCTTCATTTAAACTAAGAGTCCCATTGATGCTAATTACTCTCCTTAGTTATTTGCCACTGGTAAAGCCTGTGATGTGGCTTAACATTCCCCATTGACAGTAAAATAAACTACTTTTTTTGTGTGTGATTGTGTCAGATTCGGCCTTCCCACTCCATCAGGGCAGGAACCCAGTCACTGTTGTGCAATCGTTTGAGCTTGAAGTGATAGCTCAACCAAAAATTAAGATTTTATCATCATAAACTCAGTCTCATGTCGTTTCAAACCTGTATGACCTGATTATTCAACAGAACATAAAAGACAATATTTAAAAAAATGTTTTCAACTTTTCATCCATAGTCAACAGGGTCCAAAATTGAAAAGGGTCCAACTTTTTCAAAACATCTTCTTTTCTTTCACAGAATTACGTCATACACTAAGATTAAATGTGTAACAATGTGAAATGTATAATAAAAAAAATAAAAATAAAGTTTCACACTCATCTCAATTTCTATTGTTCAGTCAAACAGCTCATCCCAACTTAAACTACCAACTTCTGGCTTAGTTGAGCCGCTAAAATAGACAGAATTCTGCTTCATGCTGCTAGCGATGAAGAAATTACACACACTTTAAGTAAACGCCTCTCTTGTTGTTAGCAAGTAAAAGTCTTTCTGTTCGGTTTATGAGATAAGTACCACCTTCTGAGTAGTATTCAGACAGGCTTTGATTGCTGTCGGTCCACACAAAACTGAAAATTTTGCCCCTTGATGCTGTTGGCAAACTAGTCGGTAAACTCTTCAAACAAGCCCCTAATGTAATTGTCCACTTTGTGGCTTAGAGCTGAATCTTGCAGTGTAAGGAAAATTGTTGAGTTTATTGCCGGTCAGGGGTCAGCGTCAGTCATATTTTGTTTGGCAGTTTGTGTTAACAGCTTTGTTGTGAAACGGCCAGAGGGCAAGCAAGAGATCAGGGCCCTCATCGCAAAATTGTTTACTCGTACCAAAAAAAAAATTATAAACTTCCTGGGAAAACCTCAGGATTTCGGGGCACTCAAGCTAGAACACAGCTTTAATGTTCCTATATTTTACTGAAAGTTTATAGGAATATCTGAGATATCAGAAAACGTATTTATCAAATAATAAAAGAGTACCTACATAATGTATTAAAGGGTTCTATTGTGGAAAAAAAGCATGATTTCATAAGGGTTGTATGCCTAAAATGTAAAGCCTTTAATCCACAGGAAGCGCTTACTGAACGTGCAGGACAGCTATGCTAGTTTTCTTAGAATAACAGAATCAAACATGATAAATATGTCCATCAGTCTATAGTTTCCTTATAAAAAGCTCCTTTATGTTTGAGCATACCGACCCTTCGGTATGATTCTGCGAATCCAGCAACAAGAGCACAAAGACAGCTGGACTCATGATCGGGCAGATTGTGGGCCGACCGTAGCCACATGTGTTCTCAAAATTACTTCATCATCATTCATTTTCAGAGAATTGCCATCTATTTCATCAGCTAATGGCTTTCTAATGTCAGCAAAATTAGAATTGAGGATGAGGGCATTTCAGGACTGCACTAATGTCTGGTTGGGGTTAATCAAAGGTTAGCATGAAGATGTTTTGGCGTTTGACATGGTAGCTATGCATTAGCTGGGCATAAAGCATGTGGCGAATCAAGCCGGGGATGACAAGAACAGCTTTGCAAGGACAGATCAGCACAATTCCCTGCAAATAGGACAGGACGAGGGTTTGAACTAGCTTAGCCCAAACTACATCTGCTGGAGTAGGCTATAGTGGCTAGCAAAGGTGATAAAGCAGTTCCTCCAGGGATCGTTTAATCCATCCACCCTCTCAGCACCGGTCAATAACTGGCAGGCCCGTCCGTTTGTTCGTTCATTACCAGCAGAGAGACAGGGAGGGACAGACTCCAAGATTTTTTGTTCCAAATATTGAAATGGGGCCGAAGCTACTCTCAGCTATTAAAGTCTCAATGCATAACTGGAAGTTCAGCTCACGCTGAAAGCCAAAGCAAATGGAGTGGATACTAAGCCTGCTGAAAAACAGTGAATTTGAGTCGGCTGCTAGAAGTGATTAATGGACGTGCCGTCTCGGAGAGGACGAAGGATTACTGCGCTGTCTAGTAACGGGTGATTACTTGCTACGGAGGTGAGTCTTCTTTATTTATCCTCATGTATCATCTTACACTTCTTTAATGAAGACTTGACAGGGTTGTTTCAGAGTCTGAAGGCAAAAGATGATGGTGTTGAGGAGGAATATATCCCAGCCATGATTTTGTGCCAGTGGTCAAAGGTTAAAGTGGCTAAGTAGCAGAAGTCAGACAGCGGGGCAGCTTTGTCGTTTAGGTCCAATGGCGTGAATTATGGCCAGTCACCATTGATTAAGTTTCTCTTCAGAAATACTGCACAGGGATCTGGAAGGCACGGACTCTCCTTCAGAAGGAAGGAGAGTGAATTCCCATTTCATAACATGGTTGTAAAATTCCCCAAATCAATCAGTAAACTTCTTGCACTTGGTTTCCAATACCCATCCCTAAGAATTAGGTTTTGGGTTAGAGTTAAATTGTTCCAGATAGAACTGCATCTCTGAGTGCAAAAGAATACACTAATGGTTAGTAACAATATCAGGTGCTTCATGGCTATACCTTAAAAGTCATTGAGAAAAATCCTACACATGGCTGTCACAGTATCCAAATCCCACTTGTTTTAGAGAACCAATTTGGTAAAAGCAGGCAATTCTAAGAAAGTGCGTTTGACCCTTTATTCTCAATAAATTTAGGAAGATGTGCTCTGAAACTGTCTAAACATGTTCAGAGTCATTAGTCGTTATTGTCTTTTGCAAACTCCACTCTAAAGAGCTTGAACATTAACACTCTGTGTTAGAATGCATGTATTAAACAGTAATCCAAAAAAGCTAGCATGCGCTTCATTTCATCATGAGTGATACACTGTTATTCATAGTGTTGTGCTGTCCCCTACCAGGTCTGCTGGGTACTGCAACACAATAAGCTGAATGGAGAAGATAACAATGAACCATATGCAGTGGTCCTGTTTCCCTCTGAATGCATTTAACAGCCAAAATCAATTTGGGAGATACCGATGCACATCACCTAGATTGCAGCAAGCCCCCAGCTGGTGGAATAGCAAACATGTACCATTATTTATAGCATTCTGGTGAAATGCATTTGAGTTAGAGCCAGGTAAAGCACAAATGTAAATTGATCTGGGCAATCACATTGATGAATGAGGGAAGAAAAAAAGCCTGGGTTTTCAATGCAAAAAGCTCCTACTTCTGGTGTTGCCCTCTTTGCAATGGGTTTTAAAAGACAATGCTTAGCTGTGGCCCCATCTGCAGGGCCACAATGCAGTTTAACTTGAGCAATTTACTGTACACAAAATCAGTCCCAATGGAAAAACCGGAGGTTAAGTTCCTTGCTTCAAGGCCAAAATTGTATTAGGGTAAGATTGGGATCTCTGGAACTTCTGAGTTTCTTAGGTACATCTAACTGGGAGTGAACCTAAAACCTTAGTGATCTGTATCTACCAACCCTTCCTCCCGTTTCCACCACCTTCATAACTCTTCAAGAGACTGTTGCATAGCTAGACAGGCACCCATGGGCAGAATTAGATTTTTATGGGATCTAGGGCTGTTTTCTGGCCTGTCCAAATCCTAATCTTAACTCGTAAATGAGAAACTGCTTGCAGCAACTATAAATCTTACTTTAAGGTGAGAGGTTTTGAGGAGGGGGAAAAATCTCTTGTTAAAATCTCTGGCTATCAAGACACTATACGAGTGTAGAAAATGAAAATATTCCAGTAGCACTTGGAAGCTTTATAAGGAGAACTTTATCACTCTGTTTGCACATTAAATACATTGATAATTGCATTCCTTCATGCCGTCTTGAATACTTCAAGTGTTCCCATGGTCAGATGACCATGGAGCAAGATTAATCGTTGAACAGAGTCTGATTAAAGAACCAAAGGCTTTTCCATCTTCAGGACTCCTACACACATCCTTTTACTTTGTTCATCTTAATCTACAAAACAGAAGTGAAAGCACTTTAATTTCCTTCGACCAAAAAAACTTGACAGCAATGAAGATTTTTAATTCAAACACAGAACAAGGATGCAATCTGTAAAACATGCCATGGATTACAAAAACGTCCTTTGTTTTCTCTCACACAGGAAAGCAACAGATGGACTTTCTAGTTCAGTCCATCGACTTCACAATGGGAAAAAAAGCCTGTTGTTTTCCCTCTCCACTGATGACTAGCTAAGTGAGAGGCTTTCATGCCGTCTGTGTCCCTTCTCCCTGGGTGAATGTCATTGCATTAGGACCCTTCAGAGTGGATCAATCGTACCACATGACATACATCAAGTGGACAATTAACTCTGGTCTAACATTGAGTCCCCTGAGGATGCTGGACAAAGAGGCTTACAATTAGGGTTGATCTCCAGTGAAATATGCATGGTGTGCTGCAAAATACTGATCTGAGAGCAGCTTATAGTTAAACTTGAACCTCATTACAAAAAAAATGACAAAGCTGGTTTGACATCAGTTGCAAAGGGCATTCTATGACAATTTACGTGGTACATGACTCTGAAAGCTGATCGCTGAGCACTATCTGTTAAAACCGATAGTGGTGCAATAATTCAATCCGCTCTGACCGCACCATAGCTCCTGATGGAAGGTCCGTCATTCCTGGTTCAGAGCACAAGCCATATTTCTTCATGAACTGAAAGAGCATCAGATTATGAGCGGAAGCAAGATAGAAAATCTGACATGAGAGAAGGCAGCAGAGATACGAAAGAAAGTAGGATAAAACAAACAGACACATCAGCTTAAAATCAAAAAACCCAAAGGAAAGCCAGACTAAATTCCCTTTCACATGACTTGCATCAGGTTTTCACTGTAACATGCCTGTTGAAAAAAGCAGATTCAAATATATCAGTGTTTCACAACCCTGTTCCTGGAGGCACATCAACAGTGCACATTTTGGATGTTACCCTTATCTGACCCATACATTTCTGGTTTTAAGAGTCTCTACTGTTGAGCTGATTAGTTAAATCAAACGTGTTTGACTAGAAAGAGTTTGAAAAGTGTTGGTGTGCTTCCAGGAACAGGGTTTGGAAACACTGTAGACTAAGGTGTTTCGCTGGTCTTTCCTAGTTTAAGCTTGTTTAGAGGGCTTCACAGGGTGGTCTTTAGCTGGTTTAGATACTCAGACCATCTGAAAAGTGTCCAAAAACATCAAACCAGACAAGCCTAATAACCTTCTTCAGGCTGAGAGACAAATTAACCAATTTAGACTAGTTTAAGCAGTTCTTTCAGCAAGGATAGTATCATGAAAATGTGATGTTACGAGACTCCTTCCTAGCAAGAAAGCTGGAAGTGTGCACAGTAAATGGTGAAAAGATAAGCAAAATCATTGTTTACCTTCAACTGCCATTTACATGAATGGAAATGCTTACTGACAACCTTTCCGTTTAGTTCTCTGTAGCTTAGCGCTTCACTCCATAGTCATGTGAAAGTGCATTTAGACTTATTATACATGAGCAGTAGAATAAAGCGCAAGAAATAAGACTGAGAATTTACAGTGTATGTATTTGAGTCAAGGATAAATGTGGCACATGGTGAAATCCTCTAGGAGAATGTGATGTGGAGAGGAGGCAAAGAAAGAGTAAAAGTATGTCTTGAGAACAACGTAAAATAGATCAAGCCAGAGACGTACACTAACTATTTTGCCTGTTCACTTCACTCTGCCATGGCAGAGTCCTTACATGACACCGTCGCTGATGCCTGGCCTGTTTGAAATCATCTTTATAGACTGGGACGCATCACCGTGGTAACGTCTGCCCGGCCACCGCTGTCACTCCTGGACAGAGGAGCCAGCGCAACTGAGAAGTGATTGCTTACACACACAGCAAACATTAATCACACACCCTCACAAACACACACACCGACAGCTCAGCAGCTGAAAGCGGTGGGGAGAAATTGGGAGGACAAGGAGAGATGGAGAGTGAGGCACAGAGAAAAAGAAGGTGCTTTAACAAAAGGGAGGGCATGAGTGCAGCAAGCAATGCTAATATCTCGTCTTTTACCGCAGCTTGGCTCAGACAAGACTCAACAGCAGAGATCTCAGAGCCCTGTCATAACAGCAGAACTGGGCCTGCACTAATGTCTTTACATTAAACACCATGTTCAACAAGGTCAGAATATGAACGAGCGGAGACAATGATTAATCACACTAAATGGATTATGGACCTCTAATTTTCATACGTCCACTGAATAGAAGCTAATTGAACGCAGTGCAGATAACATATGAAGCAAGACTATAATAAGAATGAGCTTCCGTGCGAAGCAAATTGATCGCTGTTATGAAACGATATAAATTAATGGCAAAAATTGGGAGTTTTTGTCACTGAACAAGACTAAACTACAAATAAACAAAATAAAGTGCATGACTGAGTTCTGGCCTTGCTGTAACATTCGTAGACTTCAGATTCAGATATCTGTGTAATTGACTTTCACGGTAAAGCGATGCTTAATTAAAGGGAATTCTGCTGTGCGTTTGTGGTGTTTATGGACCTTGACGAGAAGGATCGATACACAAGCACATGAATCTGTATGAGGGGAATTGGCACTCTCCTGAGGAGTTTGGTAAGAAACATAGTCAATGCAAGTATGCAGACACAAATGCTTCACATTGAATGGCAACACATTGAAAGCATTGTTGTTGTTGTTGTTGTTTAACTGAAAAAAAACATGATATATTAGATAAAAACTTTTAATGTATGAAAAGTTTGCAGCCTTGGCAGCTAGCGGAAAAAAATAGTTTAAGTACTAAAATGAATAAAAAAGTAAATAATAAAACTATTTAAAAACGAATAAAAATTGCAAAAGCACAGCAAATTACTAAAACTTAACAGGAATTTTTTTTTTATAAATACTATATTAGTATATATATATATAACTAAAAAAACACTGATTTAAATGATCATTACCGTTATACATACTTTACATCCATTCTTCACACACAAACCTCAAACTTTTGTTATTTTTTAGTAATTTCATCAGAACAAGCATCAAAATTAAAGAGATATTTATGAGTAACAGGGTTGCAAATTTGTCAAAATTAACCCAATATGGATATGTTCATTTAAAGCTACATACAAACATAACTATATCACTAGAGTATTGAATTAAATATCAATTCAATGTGACAGACTCATTGTTAGACAGTTGAGAAGCACAATTTTACGAGCAAATACAAATAATTGATTTGTTTCAAAACCATCTACTTTACATGCCAAGTTATTTTAATGTTAAATAATGTTTTATGTCAGATCACAGATAATCTAACATTGCAATAGTTCACGCAACAAAACCATGGGATTTGTTCGTCTAATGCTTTTCGTAACGGAACAACAATTTGAACTCTATTCATGGAACAAGGTGTCATGTATAAACCCACAGACTGCTCATGGGCAAACAAACATCCTACATGCAGTAATCAAACAACACAAACAAAACTTGCACATGAGAGTTGTTGTAGAATCAAAGTGATGAAAACCTAGTGTGAAAAAGCACAACTCCAAAATTGGACTTCTGTTCCCTGACCACAGTGCCCACGTAGTCAGATTCAGTGGGCGACCGTCTCATACCCATCGAGGATGGAGAGAGGAGTACATATTTAAAGCGATTCGCTGTCTGAATTCCATCATCCATTAAATTACCATGGGTATTCACGGTACAAGAAAATTGTGTGTTGACGCGTTGTTCTGCCCTGTAATCTGAGTGTGTTCCCAACCTGTCACATAAGAAATGTGAGTCACCAACAATGCTGCACACAATATAGTGCCCCTAATTACCGATGTCGCCCATTTCTTCCTGTCAGACGTGGCTGAAGAAACATCCAAACTCAGCTCACTCATACAGCTTCGTTTACATGCTGTTCTGGGACCAGACGTATTTATTCGAAGCCTTAAACTATTATGAGACCTTCTGCAATTCTGACCGCGGATCAGATAGGAATGCAAGCCAACTCCTCGAGGGAGGCTGACTGGATCTTTTCTTTTCCTCAGGCATAAGATCAGTGGCGTTCTGCCTGACTGGCTCCAGGATTGGTGTGGATTTTTCATTATTCCACAGCTCCTATGGAGAAGTGACATTCTCGCAATTTCTCAAGCCTACAGACGGAGCTGTGGGTTTGGTCTCGCACAGGAAAAAGTAAAATGTGTGGACAGAGAATGGAATTAAAAGAGAGAGAGAGAGATGAATGTGACAATAAGGCTATTACTTTGTGAAAGGTCGACTGTGATATGTGCTCATCAGGTCCCATGACCCTCTGTTGAAACTGCCCAGTAGTGCAGTATTTAAGTGCTTGATGTGTGCCATTTTATATTAGTAATGGACGAAAATAAAGGGGTTGAGTGTGTGGGTCGGTTTTGTCACTGTATCCAAATATCCCTGCAAAGCTAGCAAAATCTCAAATTACTTACATTTTGAGGAAAACAGCTTAATTAAAAGACGAAATAATTAGGGCTGCCAATCAATTATATTTTTTAAAGCAAATTAACAACATAATATGCAGTATAGTTGATTGAATTAATCATTAGTATCAATATTTGCCCTTATTTTTTAAATTGCATTATTTTGTTTAAAATAAATCGCTCTAAATTAACATTTATTAAAAAATGTACAACAGTACACCAGCTCAAGACACACAACGACGACACTCAAAACTGTCCTGTTACTGTAGCTAACATTACAACAACAGCATGCATATATTGGTTCTGTGAAAACCAATGTTACTCAAGTATGGTGCAGAAACGACGCAACCTGGGCATCCATTTTTAGGCCTTCCCGTTTAGGTCTCTCGAGCGCTAGAAAGCTTTACTTAACTACTAGCTACTACTTAACACTGGTCCTAAAGCTCTTGCCTGATCATAACCCTTCTTTTCCCAGTGAAATTCCTCTGACCTTATCTCTTTTGTAATGTATCTCAGCCATCTCTCTTTCTACAATCTTTCTTCAAATCTCTCCCTCTCCTCCCCTATCTTGAGTGGACACGCCCTCTACTGCTGATTGCCTACAAGTGTTTTGAGGTGCTCTATCCGATCCACTTTCAACATTTCTCAGAAATCACTTACTGCACCTTTAAAGGGTTAGTTTACCCAAAAATAAAAATGATCCCATTCTCAAGCCATCCTAGGTATTTATGACTTTCTTCTTTCAGCACAACACAATCTGAGTTATATTAAAAAAATATACTGGCTGGCTCTTCCGAGCATTATAATGGGAGTGAATGGTAACATAGAAATTTTTAAGTCCAAAAAAGCGCATCCATTCATCATAAAAGTAATCCATACGACTCCAGGGGGTTAATAAAGGCCATCTGAAGCGGAGTGATACATTTTTGTAAGAAAATAACCTTATTTATAACTTTATAAACTATAATCACTGGCTTCCGATAACGGCCGTGCGCAAGTCTAGTTCCCGCGGAAGAGTGAACTCTGACCCGACGTATGACGCATTGATGAATGCAGAAGCGCAGAGGATAGACCAAAACAAAACATCGGTCACGTATTAGAAGTCTAAAACAAGAATTTTTAAAGATAAATGTTGGTGGAGCTTGAGTTTGTTGCCCTATTAGTTTGAACCGCGAGAGGAGTCTACTCTCAACTAAGCTTATGCTACTCCTACATAATATGACATGCGTCAGGTCAGAGGTCACTCTTCCACCGGAACTAGACTCACGTACGGCCATTACCGGAAGCCAGTAATTCTAGTTTATACAGTTATAAATATGGATATTTTTCTTACAAAAACACACAGCAGAAGGCCTTTATTAACCTCCTGTAGCCATATGGATTACTTTTATGATGGATGGATGCGCTTTTTTTGGGCTTCAAAATCTAAGTTACCATTCACTCCCATTATAAAGCTTGGAAGAACCAGGATATTTTTAAATATAACTCCGATTGTGTTTGGCTGAGAGGATCTAGGATTGCTTGAGGGTGAGTAAATGATGGGATAATTTTCATTTTCCGATTAACTAAACAGTTCTTTATATTATTCAAATGAGAGAGAGAGAGAGGACAGAGCAGATTTCTAGACGCCTATAACTGTTTCACCATCACTTTAGTTTACACATATGGCATAAAGACAAAAATAATCTAAGACGACAAGGTCTCCCTCTCTCAGGATGTGTGTGTGTGTGTTAGCAGGAGCTGTCTAGGGAGATTAAGTTCCTCTCAGCAGGCGTGTATTTAGTGATGTCAGCATCCCTCCACATCACACACACACTTACAGAGAGTTTAAAGGAAGTGGTCAGCTGCAGAGCTGTGGGGTCTGTTATTGACCGCTCAGTCCACATACAGTCCAATCTATAGCAAGATGTCCGACTCTAACTGACGTTTTTCAAATGAACAGGCCTCTTAACACCATTTTCTCACTTGTTAAGGATGAATAATATCATCCATTGCAAAACAAGACAGATAAACACAAATCCACAAAAACAAAAATCGGTCTATAAAGCTGCAAAAAAAATTAAAAAGAATATAATATAATATAATATTTTTGTCTTGTTTTCCAGTTAAAAAATATATAAACATCCTTATAGAAGACTTGAGCAATGTAATAAGATGACAGAAGAACTGTTTTCAACACTGATGATAATCATATGAAGTGTTTCTTGAGCATCAAATCAGCATATTAGAATGATTTCTGATGGATTATGTGACACTGAAGACTGAGTAATGATGCTGAAGATGCAGCTTTGCCATCACAGGAATAAATTACATTTTTAAATACCGGTATATGAAAAAAAAATTATTGTAATAATTTTTCACAGTATTACTGCTTTTACTGTATTTTTGATCAAATAAATGCATCCTTGGTAAGACTTCATCATAGGAGACTACTTATCAAAAATCTTACCGACTTTAAACTTTTGAACGCTAATGTGTGTGCATTAGTTAAAAGTAAAATAATGACAAATGTTTTTGAAAAAAAAAAGCTTGTTGAATTGTACTACTTGAAAAAATATGCATTGCATTAACTGTGCTTGCATTTTAATGCATTGTATTTTTAGGGCTTAAAATCTATCTATAGTTTTGTTCTTCTTTCGTAGAATTGGTAAAGCGAAATAAAATGGACCGAAAATTGCCCGTCAAATATTATAGGTTGTATTTTTAAACAGAATTAATATTTTAGATGTGAAATCTGAATGGATTATTGAATTTTTAATAATGAAAACGTGTGTGAAATGTTTTGAATTGAAATATTCACAGCTTTAATATACAACCATGTTGAATTTCAGCCCATAAAAATGCAAGCCCTAAAAATACAATGCATTAAAATGCAAGCACGGTTAATGCAATGCATATTTGTAGTGCAATTCAAGCTTTTTTGTTTCAAAAACATTTGTTATTATTTTACTTCCATATATAATACGAATATTCTTTTATATTTTTTGTCTTGCCTCATTAGCATGTTTTATTTGTTTTAAGCAGAAATCGAATTAAAATAAGATTCGTTCCAAAAAAAAGTTCAAGGCATTAAAATCCAAGATATATATTTTTTACACAGTTTAAAGTGAATGTATCTTATTTTAACCTGTTCACTAAATGAAGTTCAGATATGATTTTTTTTTTTTTTTTTTTTGCTGTGAATATATTCATAGCTTCTCTCAAGCTCCTCCAGAGCCTCCACAAGGACCCTCCTCTGAGTTCATGGGTGATTTGCTGGCCCTGTTTTTGAAACCGCCACTTTAGGAGAGCTAAAGGGGTTCTGCTCTCCCTCGCTAACAGGGTTCCGCTCTGAAAGCCCAGACTCCCCAGGATGGCGCTGGCCTCGAAGGAACAAAAGCTCATCCTAGTAAGAAAAACAAAACAAACAAAGACGGCCCTCTCTTCACCTCCATTTTAATGAGCACACAACTCGGTTTGCAGGAGATTTTAAACTTCTCTCTTTTGAGGGATATATTTCAAATAGTCAACATGAATTTAAAATCCCCATTTACTTCACGTTTCTGGACATGCTGTGCCTGATTCATCAGAGCATGTTATATTCTAAAGAAGAAAAATAAAAATAAAATAGTTTTGAGAGCGAACGCAAAACGTTAAAGTTGAGATAGCCTATGTTTAACTTCATGCAAATGAACAGCGATTTTCGGGAGTGCCATCCAATAGGAGTGAAGTCAGTGCAGCTCACATGATCCGCCACTATATCCTGTTTGTAAAGTGTCAGCGGCAAGATGGAGAAGTTCATTTTAGCGGTCAGCAACGTCCCTATAATTTATGTCTCTGTGTATATTCGGTGGTTCTCGCCATGCTGACTTTATGTACTGATTGAAATGTTTGTTTGTAGCGACAAGAAAACTGATTCATTGTCTACAACATGGAGTAACATCTGTGAATTTCATTCACAAACATTCATACAGCCAGTAGTGGGAACGCCCACTAGCAACTTCACCGCCAGCCACTGGCGACATGCAGAGATACAGTTAAACGCAGCTTAATTGTTACCAGGCCCCCAAAACGCTGTTGTCGTGTAAATGAACGGCCAAAACGCATACCAAAGTTTTACGTTTTTAGTTTAGTTTTTAGTTGATTCCGAACCTGATAGAAATCAAACCCATAGGCCTGTTGCAATTGAATAAATGCCGGTTCACATTTATTTATTCAAGACTGCAATATATTTCATTACACAACATTACATGGTTTGCTGGGCTTTAGTGCTAATGTAAAGTGGACCAAGTAAAGCAAAGTAAAGTTGCACAAAAAAAACTAAATTGTTAAATTGTAATTCATCATCCTGATAGGCCTACCATTGCCTTGCCATCGTTAGCACCAGTTATACAGGAATTAAGAAACATTAGCCTACTATCAGGATATACGTATATGGAGATGTTCTCGATGGCAACCTCCCCAAAAGTGGGCGCTGGTGGGAAACATTTAGGTATTTGGCTCAACTTTTATCTGTCATTTCTGGGAGGATAAAATCAAGTTTTCTCATTGAATATCTAGCATCTCTGAAATGCATCATATTACATGAGTAAAATAGGATTAAATTGCTATTTCATGTTACCTCTAAAAAACAGAATAGATCAACACAAGCCATTTAAATGTGTCACTTAAGAGCGAACATTTAAGGTGCCTCGCAATAAAAGATGCCAATAAAAACACCAAGAAACATGTAGATGAAACCCTAAGGTGACATTGTTATATTCACATTTAGCCCTGAGCTACATTCCATTGTTTCAAAATGTCCGGACTGATAAGATTTCAGTGGAATGAGAGTATGAGGCAAAACATAAAGCTTTTCAGAACAGATAATCAGATTTACCGCTAGTATGTTTTTTTATGCCACCAAAGATTGCATCTCTAATTCAGCATGATAAGCTGCAAAAAAAATCTGTAATATCTTGTTCAATATCTTTGAAAATGAGAGGAAATAACTTGCATTCTGATACCCAGAGGATGGAAACAAAGAAGAAGAAAAAAAAGAAAGATGAGATATCTTTCATTTTAATTATCCTGAATATTGCATTGCTTTTTCCGAATGAAGCTCGTCCGAGGTTCACGGCAATGAAAGGATATGCGAGAAAGGCGTGAGAAGGAGTGGAGTGTGTTGGCTGAGGGACTTGAGTGCGTGTGCGTGCGTGTGTGTGTGTGTGTGTGTGTGTGTGTGTGTGTGAGGTGTGTGTCTGAAGCTCGGCCTGCACAGTATGACTAGCACAGACTGTCACCTCCAGCAGAGCATTCTTACCTCTGACAGCTGTATGCCGACACCATCCACCACAACGCCCACTGCGCAGGAGAGCAGAGGGATGGAGGAAAAGAGAGAAGAGCAAAAACTGACTAAAATGAGAGGGGGAGAGGACAGGGTTGTTTTTTTTTGGCCGTTAATTTTTTTTTTCCTTCAAATGGTAAAATCCACTTCTACATTTGTATCCTTAATGTATTGAGTATTAATGCATACAACTAAATGATTAATATATAGTTCAAGCTTGTAAGAAATGTTATATATTGCATATATGTAATATTTATACAAAATATTAAAACACAAATACAGTAAAATCAGCAAAATTGTGAAATATTTGTACAATTTAAAATAGCTGTTTTCTATATGTGAATATATTTGAAAGCATTATTTATTCCTGTGATCAAAGCTGAATATTCAGCATCATTACTCCAGTCTTCAGTGTCACATGATCCTTCAGAAATCACTCTAATGTTTATTTGATACTCAGTTATCATCAATGTTGGAAACAGCTGTGCTGCTTAATATTTTTTTGGAAACTGTGATACTTTTTTCAGGATTCATTGAATAAAAAGTATAAAACAACAGCATATATCCGAAATAGAAATCGTTTCTAACAATATAAATCTTTAAGGCACTTTTTATCAATTTAACACACCCTTGTTGAATAAAAGTATTAATTTCTTTCATAAAAGGAAAGAAAAAAAATCACTGACCCCAAACTTTTGAACTGTATTATTGTTACAAAAGATTTCTATTTTGAATAAATGCTGTTCTTTCTTAACTTTTTATTCATCAAAGAATACTGAAAAAAAGTATCACAGGTTATAAAAAAAAATATTAAGCAGCACAACTGTTTCCAACATTCCACATACACATATATATAGTCATAGCGAGGACTATAGTGCATCGTTAAGTAGGACAAATACTGCTGTGTGAAAAAGATCAGAAACTTCACATAAAAGTTTAGCAAGTGGACGCCTTGATTTCAGGGGCATCGCACGGGGAATAGAACAAGACGGCAGTCTGTGTGGAGGTATTGCATTTGTCGGGCCACATAAATTCCTCTGTGTGATGAATGGAAGAGAGAACTTCAGGTTGCATTCAGGCAACAAACAATGCTGTATATTTTGCCTCATGAGACGTTAGAAGAAGTCAGAGGTCATCTTGAATACCATGTATTTTAAGAATAAACATCCATTTCACGTTAGATGCCACAGGAAGCCACTGCGTTACAGTTGCTGTTTTTGGAAATGGGGGAAATGAGTAATTGGAACTGGCGTGTTGCCTCCTTGCAAGATCAAACAAAGAATTTGGGAATCAAAAGTCACCTGAGGCACCAGTGTGTGTTCTGATAAAGACCGCCCCATCCTCGTCTTTCTCCTTCAAACAGTAATTACAAACACACTTCTGCTGGATTCGCCTGGATATGCGAGTGGTTGAAGGAACTCCGTGCCTGTTTAATGTGATAAGATTATTTAATCAGTTCAATTATATATTCATATTAGCTGATTAATCATGCATTAGTATTCGCCCCACAAGTACTTTCATTTTGCATGAATTGCCCACTGTGAGAAAAAAAGTATTTTCTACTGTACCACATCTACCATAAATAAACGTGAGTAGTTCATGCCTCAATTCATTACGCAAACCGTAAACAATTATTTAAAGATCTCCAATTCTGTATCTTCACTCGTCCTTCCCAGAATGCACTGCAAAGTGATTTATAAAACTGAAAGATAAGGGTTCAACAGAGCACATGGTGCAAAAAAAAGTTGGCAAAAATGAAATATGGAAAAGTCTAAATTAAGAATTTGGCTCCAGCTGAGGCTAATGTTCAGCGTCTGTACCCCCAGAGCCAAGCTGCAGTCAGTCTCCAGTCCCTACTGATGGTTGGCGGCTTCTGTACAACATGTTCCCAATGAGCCTTGAAAATCTGACTCAAGAACATATTGCCATTGAGAAACAGCTGTGGCGGGACTGTTTTACTACCAGAATGCTTATAACTTACACTGACCCCAAAAAGTATTTGGACTCTATAAGTCACACTCAAAAATGTACGAAGGTCATAGCATCAAAAACAAAATATCAAACAAATATTGCACAAGCTTTTTTCAACTGGTTTCAAAATGGTTTTTGAAGTCAGTTCTCAGTCAGACTTTTTTTGCTAAATGTTTTTTATATATATATATATATATATATATATATATATATATGTATATATGTAGCGCCCCCAACAGTTGTTTATGGGGGAAAGCTAACCTGAGTTCTTTTAATTCTAATATTATTTTAATAAGGGCAAATGATTAGTCAGGTTGCTGTTGTTCTCAAATAAACCCACAATAGTAAAAATGGAAATGAAATAATAGCAACAACAATTGAAACAAATGGCCAAGCCTTTTACTGAATATAAAATAAAATGATAACACAGAAATATGAATTGGCAAATAATCGAAAGATGATTGACAGTACAATTCCTAAAACTAATAGCCGGCAAAAATCAAATATCCCAATACCAAAAATACCACAGTTCTCGTTGCAGGCCTGAATCGACTCTAGGGTTCGTTGTAGCCTAAAACTCGTGGCTGCTTCACTCCGTGGAGCAAAATCAAATCAAATAAATATGCTCACTATGCGTGTTGCGCAACAGCACTGTCCCCGCCGATCGCGCGCGTTGTCTCCGCCCTGGTGGGGCTCTCTCGATGCAATCGAACGTCAGCAGCTCGCGTCAAACTTCCAACTGTCCGTAAACAAACTGAATTGAGCTCTTCGTCAAAACACTGTTCAGCCTTGAGATATCAACCGATAGTTTGTCAGGATTAGTCACCCTAATCTACCAGATGTTACCAGGTAAATATGTTATTCACATATTACGGTCTCTACTCCTCGTGCTCTCTGTACACACTTCTCTTCCTCGTCTGACGTCATTCCTCTCTTCTTCCGCCATCGCACAACCCAACCAATGAGCATAACTTTCACTTTATAAAATAAACATCTTACATGTAAAATAAAGGTAACAATGTAAATTTATTTTTACAGAACTGGAAAAATTTACAATATGAAAATAAACTAATTTAACAACCCTCTGTCTCAGGTTTAATTTATTATATAACCCATTTTTCCCTGGGTTACACTCTCCCCCTCTTAAACTGGCATGATGTCCTCATTCGGACCCGTGTACACATCAAGCAGATGCACATCATTTGGTTTTACCAATTTTAATGACCAGGCCTCTATGAATGATAGTTAGTGGTTCATCTCGAGATTTACCCGGTTCATCATAAGTTAGCTTTTGCACTGGTTTTATCAGTCTTTTAGACCGTATATCAGGTTCCCTAGACAACTTACTGACAGGCTTAGTTGTCAATACTGGGTCTTCATCAACCACTACTGTCATTTCAGGATCTTCATCCTGACTTTCACAACTGCTCTGAACCAAACATTCCTCCTGCCCGGAAATCTCATCAGCAGATAACCTAATACCAGAAGAATCTTGCTCCTGTGGAGTGACCACCTTTTTTCTGTTCAAGACAGATCTAATCTGATCTAACCCTCTACGAATCACTTCTCTACGACAAGCCTCATTTCTCTTTGGAGCGAAATAATCAGAGTCAGAAGAATCAGAAACATCTGTGTCCGCTGGACCCCCGTTCTCATTCTCTAGAGATATTCTCTCCCTCTTTTGACGAACCTTAGATCTAGTCACACGTCTTGCAGGAAAATCAGGTTCAACATCAGTTGTAGGGACCCTGACCAGATCTCCTATGGACAGAAGATGATCTCGGTGGATGGTCTTAATTCCACTTTTACCATCCTCACGTTTGATTCTGTACACTGGCACATGAGACAACCTCTCCATCACAATATAAGGCTCAGGAGCCCACTTGCTTTCCAGCTTGTGTTTCCCCCTTAGTCCTAAATTTCGTAGCAACAATCTATCACGCACCTCAAGTGTCTGAAAAGAAACTCGTTGATCATACAATTTCTTGTTTCTTTGATGTCTCTTGTTTGCCACCTCCTCTGCAAGCCGATGTGCATCTCTCAGATTTTCTCTCAACTTTTCCACGTAGCGAGAGTGATTGACCTCTTCCACGTCAGACTTGATCCCAAAACACAAATCAAGAGGAAGTTTAGCCTCCCTGCCAAACATCAAATAATAGGGTGAATACTCAGTGGCATCACACTTAGTGCTATTGTAGGCATGCACTAAATGAACAATGTGCTCACTCCAGCGACGTTTTTTCTCTCGACTGAGTGTCCCGAGCATGGTCAGTAAGGTTCTATTAAACCTTTCGGGTTGCGGGTCACCCTGTGGGTGATAGGGGGTAGTTCTAGACTTACGGATTCCCATCAGATTCAGCAACTCCCGAATCAAACAACTTTCAAAGTCTCTACCCTGATCAGAATGGATCCTGGCAGGTAACCCACAATGAACAAAGTATTTGTCAACAAGAATTCTCGCAACCTCAATAGCTTTCTGGCTTTTCGTAGGGAAAGCCTGAGCATATCTTGTGAAATGGTCTGTGACAACTAAAACATTGCTGAATCCTTTCGAGTCAGGCTCCATTGAGAGGAAATCCATGCACACCAGATCCATGAGGCCATTGCTAACGATCTGGTGTAATGGAGCAGCTTTCTTCGGCAGAGACTTATGGATGACACACTTTCCACAGTTCTTTATATATTCTTCAACCTCTTCAGACATCCTAGGCCAAAAGAATCGGTTTCTGATCAGGTCCAGAGTTCGGTCTACTCCGAAGTGTGAGAAATCATCATGCACTGCTCTAAACACCACACTATGAAATTCACTCGGAAGAACCAACTGCAAATCATTCTCACCAGACGATCTCTGTCTCATAAGGTAGAGTATACCATCTTTCAATCATTTTGCCATCTTTTCATCAGCTTACTCATCTCCCGCTTCATGATAGACAACTTCCCATTACTTTTAAGATCTCCAGGCCATTTCCCTTGTTTCACTGCCTGAATAGTTGGTCCTACTATTCCATCATGAGCTTGAGCATTTTTAATGTCCCATTTCGTCAATCGTTCTAGGGCCGTCAACTCCAGACAAGTTGGGAATGCATGGAGATCAGGGATGCAATCTGGAGATCCTCCTAACAAATCTACATACCGAGGGGAACTAAACCCTGAAACTACATCAACTCTCTGACAAGCAGATTTCACACTTGACTCAGGTATAGTAACCCATTCGGATTCTTCTTCGGGCATACATCTAGAGAGAAGATCTGCATCCACGTTGAATTTGCCAGGACGGTATTGTACATCAAAATCGTAAGCTGACAACGCAGCAAGCCATCTGTGACCAACCGCACTGAGCTTGGCTGTCGATAAGACATAGGTAAGGGGATTGTTGTCCGTACGAACGGTAAAATTTGCCCCATACAGGTACTCATGAAACTTATCAACAATCGCCCATTTCAGAGACAAAATCTCCAATTGATGTATAGGGTAATTTTTCTCTGATGGCTTGAGTTTTCTGCTGGCAAACGCAACCGGTCTCATGCCTTCGGGATACTCCTGATACAAGACTGCACCAAGTCCCTTTTGACTTGCGTCAACATGTAAGGTGTATGGCTTTTGAGGGTCGGCGAATGCAAGAACCGTGGTATGCGTAAGACGATTAATAATTTGGCCAAAAGCGTCTATACAAGACTGATCCCATCTCTCCCCAAAGAGTTCAGAATCTTTGAGATACGATTTCTGCTCAGTCTTGGCACATTTGCCACTCTTGTGCTTCGGTGCATATCCTTTAGTGAGGTCGGTCAAAGGCCTCACTATCGCAGAGTAGTTAGCGATAAATCTGCGATAATAGCCACAAAAACCCAAGGAGGACTGCAATGCTTTCAAATTAGTAAGCATGGGCCATTTCGCAACCGCCTCAATCTTGGATGGATCCGGAGAAACACCGTCGGCCGACACAATATGTCCCAAGTACTTTACCTGTGTCTGACATATCTGACACTTATCTGGTGAGAGCTTCAACCCCACCTCTCCAAGGCGATCAAGCACTCTGAGCAATCGCTCTTCATGCTCCTCGAGCGATCAGCCAAAACCAATTAAGTCATCTAGATAAACGAGTACTTTCAAAAAATTCATATCACTGACGGCTCTCTCCATTACCCGTTGAAAAGTTGCCGGAGCTCCAGTTACCCCCTGCGGCATCCTTTCAAATTGGAAGAACCCAACTGGACAAATGAAGGCAGTCTTCTCTTTGTCTTCCTCGGCCATGGCTATTTGATAATAGCCGCTCCTAAGATCAAGCACCGAAAACCACCTACTACTAGACAGGGCATTTAAGGCATCCTCTATACAAGGAGTAGTGTACTGATCGGGCACAGTACGACTATTCAACAGCCTATAGTCTATGCACATCCTAATAGATCCATTTTTCTTTCTCACGATCACTATAGGAGATGCATAGGGACTTCTCGACTCCTTAATGATCCCTGCTCGTAGCATTCCTTGAAGGTGCTTTCTGACATCCTCGATATCGGCAGGAGAAAGCCTACGAGATCGTTCCCTAAAAGGACGAGGATCAGACAGACGGATACGATGTTCAACACCCTTTGCTAACCCAACCTCCCATTCATGCGTGGAAAACACATGAGCACGGTTGGCTAACTTCTGCCTAATCCTAATTTTCCACTCTTCAGGTGCCGGGGAATCTCCAAAATCAATCAAATTCGGATCAAATACAGCTTCGTCCGAAGAGGATAACGTACAAACGGAGTCTGCTAGATACACATGTCCAATCACGGTTCCCGTCCGAATGGAAGCTTGTGTAGTGGACTCATTCTTAATCAGAACCCGGAAACTTTCACAGTCCACTTGCCCTGGCACAACCATAGGCTGAAGAAATACCCCGCCAGGTAAAGGAGACTCAATGGAAGAATCCACCATCAGTATTTCTTTATCAACCTTTTGGTTTAGCTCAAGTTTGCACACCACTTCTGCTTCCATTTTAGGATCTATAATCAATGAATCAGATCCTTTCCAAACTACACACCCGACATCCTGTTCGTCATTCACATCAGCATGTATATGATTGGCTGGGACGGCATTGTCCTTTAGATTCCCAATCTTAATGCCCAATGTCTGTGCAAGATTGACACCTCTCTCATGGCATTGCTGCACTAAGCGCCTGACATGACTAGCATTCGTCCCCAAAATAATTGGAGATTGGTCTGCACTCTTGATGCTTGGACAAATTAAAGCAAGAACAGTCACAGTTTGGCTACTGCCTACCACTTCCTCAGGGTATTCTAGATCTATCACCACGTAACCCCGATAAGGATAACTAACATCCGACTCACTCAAACCCCATAAGGCTAGACCTGACACCGGTTGTATCGGAATTTCAGATAAGTGTTCCTGATACCACTGTTCAAAAATAATGGTTACCTGGGAACCACTATCAAGCAATGCCTTGCAGGGGTGTCCGTTCACCTTCAACTGAATCAGGCTAGGGGGACCCACTAACCCTTCTGGTATAACAGCAGAATTCTCTGTTCTTACCAAACTCCTCTTCACAGAGTAGTCAACTTTTGCATTGGCATCACCACCTCTCTGCTGCTGACTCCTACTGATTTTCAAAGAGTGAATCAATCTGGTAATCACTTTGCTCGGGTTTTCTGGGTTTGGACACCTACTGGCAAAATGGCCATTTTCCCCACACCGATAGCAGAACTGCTCCTCTGAGGGGTTTTGTGGTTGTCGTCTCTTGGATGACACTTCAACCATTGAAACTGTGACTTCAGATTCAATCTCTTTGTTACTAACTTTCTGTTGTAACCTTTTCACTCGTTTCTTCAGGGCTATCAGTTCAGCATCCAGAGGGGTCGGACCATGTGTTATCGTTTCAGGCTTTTTTTCGACACACTCCTGTACTACATGTATGGGTTTTCTTACCACTGAGGCAACCATAATCTTAAGCTCTTTCACCTCAGCCTTCAGACTCTGAATCTCAGCTTGTTTCACATCCACTTCCTGTTTAGCTTGAACACACTGTACAGAGGGATTCACCTTTTTCCTTGAAGCCTCATATTCCTCAGACCTTATCTCCTTCAGCAATTGGAGGAAAGTAGGTGGCTTATCTCTTCTCTCTCTCAAACGAAGATTTACCAGCATAAGGTCAGATGCAGTAGCTCCTCTCAGCACTTGCTCTAGCCTAGCTCTGTCCATGTAGGTGACGGAAATACCTCCTTGCTGCACAACTTTAACTAACGCCTGTTCCAACCGTCTCAGGAACTCAGACAATTTCTCAGTGGGCTGCTGTCGCATCATGCGAAATGCAAAATATAAGTCTTTGCCAGACTCTGCAGTACCAAAAGGGCTTCTAAGCACTTTCAAGGGCTTCTAAGCACTTTGCTGCACTTATCTCAGGATCAGTGACTCTTGCAGACTTGACTATTTCAAGAGCTGGCCCTTTAAGACTCTCCATTAGTCTGCGTCTTTTCTCTTTGTCTGCACAGTCACTTTCCTCAACCATCAACTGAGCTTGCTCTAACCAGTTATCAAATTGCTCTTCTCCACATGGAGTTGGCAACACACCAGAAAAGAGACGAAGACGGCGATAACTACCCGTGTCAAGTGACGGCTTTGTAGTCTTTTCCAACAAATTACCTACTATCCGCAGAACATCCGTTAGTGCTGGTAGTCGGTTCAGAACATGGAAAAAAATCACTAAGATCTCTCACTGTCTTTCCTTCTGCTTGTAACAAACTCAATAGTTTGCGACTGAACTCATCTGCAGCAGCAGGAGCTTCACCAATTATAACCAGAGGCCAAGCCTCTCCACCATCCATAGGCGATATCTCCTGTGGAACATTTTCAGCTTTCAATTGTTCTTTACACTCACACAAAGCCATTATCATGTTATATTTAACACTAAATGTCCTTCCTCGTACACGAACGCGGCCAAGACATTTTACTGTATGCAGTGTATCCTCAATCTGAGCGATTTCAACATGCTCAGGAACCATCACCATAAGCGAGTGAGCTTCATCTAGACCCTCACCACGACACCATCCTTTTAGCTCAGCTACTAACTCTGATCTGTCAGCCATTTTACTGTTCCTATTGCCACACACAACACTTGAAGCAGTAAACCAGAAGCCCTTATCCCAGCGGGGCCTCCATTTTCTGGAGCGCCCCCAACAGTTGTTTATGGGGGAAAGCTAAAGGTTAAAGTTCTTTTAATTCTAATATTTTAATAAGGGCAAATGATTAGTCAGGTTGCTGTTGTTTTCAAATAAACCCACAATAGTAAAAATGGAAATGAAATAATAGCAACAATTGAAACAAATGGCCAAGCCTTTTACTGAATATAAAATAAAATGATAACACAAATATGAATTGGCAAATAATCGAAAGATGATTGACAGTACAATTCCTAAAACTAATAGCCGGGAAAAAATCAAATATCCCAATACCAAAAATCCCACAGTTCTCGTTGCAGGCCTGAATCGACTCTCGGGTTCGTTGTAGCCTAAAACTCGTGGCTGCTTCACTCCGTGGAGCAAAATCAAATCAAATAAATATGCTCACTATGCGTGTTGCGCAACAGCACTGTCCCCGCCGATCGCGCGCGTTGTCTCCGCCCTGGTGCGGCTCTCTCGATGCAATCGAATGTCCACAGACTAGCTCCGGTCCGTTTAGTCAACAAACAGGCAGTCCTTCGTCTCCGTTGATCACTCACTAGCCGTCAGCAGCTCGCGTCAAACTTCCAACTGTCCGTAAACAAACTGAATTGAGCTCTTCGTCAAAACACTGTTCAGCCTTGAGATATCAACCGATAGTTTGTCAGGATTAGTCACCCTAATCTACCAGATGTTACCAGATAAATATGTTATTCACATATTACGGTCTCTACTCCTCGTGCTCTCTGTACACACTTCTCTTCCTCGTCTGACGTCATTCCTCTCTTCTTCCGCCATCGCACAACCCAACCAATGAGCATAACTTTCACTTATAAAATAAACATCTTACATGTAAAATAAAGGTAACAATGTAAATTTATTTTTACAGAACTGGAAAAATTTACAATATGAAAATAAACAAATTTAACAACCCTCTGTCTCAGGTTTAATTTATTATATAACCCATTTTTCCCTGGGTTACCTGTGTGTATATATATACAGTATACACACACGCACATTTATATATAAATACATATATATCATTAGCCATGTTGCACTAAAACCTGTATGACTTTCTTCTGTGAAAGACAAAATTATGGAAGCTTTCAAGATTTAAAAATTATGCAGAAGTACAAGAAAAGTTTCTGTAACCCATATGATGGAATTGTTTAGTGCATATAGTCTGATGTCATTATTAACCGTTATGATGTTGTCTGTTAACCGCTATGATTAGATCATTGAGTAAGTGGCTGTGTGCATATTAATTTTGAATAAGCATTTTGCAGTTACTTTGCAGAATGAATGTGTAGAATGAATTACGGTGTTAATGAAAGTACTACATTTGCTATATTGTCATTATCATGTGACTTCACTGTCATTCACAAATCCTCTCCCGTGGTCTCATGGGATAGTAAAGTGTTCATCATATTATGCACACTTCAGAATCTCGCCGAAAGAAGAACTATAGGTCATCCATATACTTTTTGCTGCTATGAGTAGCCTACTGTGAATTTGGACATACTTCTTTTGTCACATACTGTTTTTCTTCTACTATAGGGAAGTGTTTTCGGATCTAGCCAATGAGTTAAATTTGAGCGAGCTGAATCAGTTTGATTGATGAATGAATCATTCAGACCAGTTTTGTTCAGATTAACCAATTCATTGAAAGATTTTGACTCACCATTACTTCTCTCATGAAAGCACCAAGGAATATTCAGTAATATTTGTTCCTGTTGCATACTTTAAGGTTCAACGGTTCAATTCTCAATCTCAATGAATGTAATTGTATAGGGGGGGAAACAACCTGTACATCAATCACAATTTTTACTTTTGAAGTTAAAGTTACAGAGGCTTGGAATGACATGACGGTGAATACAATAATTTATAATTAATCATTTAAAATAATAATGAACTATTCTAAGTAGTTTTTGGGGTCAATGCATAGAAAAACCTATAGGTAAGTCTTGTTAACACAGCTGTTAAAGTTTCATTTCACGTTAGTCCTCTATTGGAGTTTAGTGCGGTGGAGAGCCCGGAGCTGTGGTGTTTGTCGAGGAGGGTTAAGGGGAAAGACGACTTCTAATTACATTTAGCCTCATTAGTCGGACCCTCTGACTCTGCCTCGCCATCAAGTTAATGTATGTGGCCCTTCAGGATTGGGAAGGGAAAATGGATTTGCACTGCATTAGTTGATGAAATGTATAAATTACATTACGAGCCACAATGTGATCTTAATGTCACTCGTTCAGCCAGAGGGAGGGCTTTTGGAGCAGACTCCGCCCACAGCCGTGGTCAAGAGACTGTCCTTCTCAAGAATGATAACTTCACAAAACTGAGGTTTACTCGTGTATAAATGGATCTCTTCTTCATCAACTCCCCATATCCTTCATAGTAGAACAGAATTAAAAATACATCATGGTAATATTCTTTAAATTATCTAAGATTTTTAGTTTGAACTGAAACTTACATACTAAGTGTAACTTTTGGCCCTCTAACAGTTAAAAAACAAAATTGCATGTATTTTGCAGAAGAACATTGCTTGGTAACTTGCTCTGTGTGACTGTGCGGATGAATATGGTTATCCTATTGCTCATAAAATATTCACTTCTAGGCTTAAGAGATATAACCAGATTAGATGGAAAGGATCTCAAGCTGACTAGCTGAAGACGTTAGCTATACCCATTCAAATACACTATTTCTTTGAAAATAGATTCCAGCAACAACCATATGGAAATGAACCTTCACAATGTAACGCTTCACAATAAACTCTGATAGAGAGCAACATATGGTTATGTATCTGTTCAGTAATATACGTTTTTACAGCATTTCAAATCCCTCAGTTCTCGCCATTTCTGAAAAGCCAAGCCAATGTTGGTTCTTGTTTTATTACGAGCTCTGTCGCACTCTCTTTTTTTCCTGCAGAGTCTCTTCTGATCGTCTTTTTTTTTTAAACGGGTGATTCTGCGGAGGTTAGAGGTTTAGCTGCTCCATCTCAATCTTTCTCACTCGCTTTGACAACTAACCTATGCCACTCCCACACCATACACAAAGTATTCGGAGCAACTGTTCTCTATTTACGGATATGACAAGGAACACACAGGTGAGTGACGCATGTACACAATTCCCCACAAAAACCATCCTGACAGGTCTCAAATTAAAATATGTTAATAAAAAATAAAAAAGGTACACACATTCAATAATATAATACTACAATATTTATTTATAATTAAATATATTTTGATAATTATAATAATATATGACAATTTGCTGTTTACATGAATCATATTAAACTAAATACATAATTAGTCATTAAAGTTCAATATACTGTATTAAAAAGTGTCCAATTCCATTCAAGTTTAAAGAACACTTTCAACACTTGTTTAAATAAAAGCTGGTCTTTTATACTTTCTATTCATCAAAGTATCCTGAAAAATTGTTACAAAAAAAAACTCTTTTCAAAATTGATAATAATAATAAATGTTTCTTGATCATCAAATCATCATATTAGAATGATTTCTGAAGGATTATCTGACACTGACGACTGGAGTAATGATGCTGAAAATTCAGCTTTGCATCACAGGAATAAATTACATTTTAAAATATATTCAAATAGAAAAACAGTTATTTTAAATTGTAATAATATTTCACAATATTTCAATGTTTTTACTGCATATTAATCAAAGAAATCCAGCTTTGCTGTGTTTTCAAAAAAAGTTCAAAAAGTCAGACCAATCCCAAAACTTTTGAATGGTACTGTATAAATGTGAACTTAAATTGTAGAAATGCCCCCAACACCCGAACAGAGACAGATTGAGCTTTAAGCAACCCACAACTTTATAGTAAAGTCATATAGACATACAGTTGTCGATAATGATGGATTGTCAGCATCCAATGACAGCAAATTTAGAGTGTTTTGAATAGGCATGAAAACCAACTATTTAAAGATCTTTCAAACCATCAAGACCACTCTGGCTTCACGTTATGGAGTCAAAACCCACTCAGAGACAGAGAGCATTCAACCCACACAGATCTGGTCTGCAAATCACAGGACCAACATCATTGGTGACAGTGTCAAGATGAAAACCAGGAGTATAAATGAGGAAAAACATTCATCTTGCGCTCTCTCCATGCTGAAGACGCTGACATGCAGCACGTGGGCCTAATTGGCAGATGGTCGGGGAAAATTAAGGTTTAGCCGAAGACGCCGCAACTGCACACGGTGAAACGCCCACCAACCCGCAAACACATCACAATTCCAGCAAACAAGCACAAGCCATCTCAGAGAATGACAGATTACCAAAAACACACACTGTTGGCAGGCAAATGCCGTAAACTCGCTCACATGATATAGCGTATACACGGTATCAGATTATTGCAATGAGTAATTTAATCAGCTAGAGTAAAAAAAAAAACACCTCCAGTAACTAGAAGGTGAAATGAAAAACACGTGTGATTTCTGGAAGTAAAATCATGCGGGGGGGTTCACTATTTCCCCTTTTTTCATTGCAATTTCTTACAGTAAGACCAACTACAGGTTTTAAAGGCAGTCAATGCAGTCTTACCTGACTGTGACATTTCATGGTCAAATAATTTTATAAGAGCAATGACCGCTGACCCAACTGACCCAAACAAGTCATTTTCTAGTTGTGCAAGTTACATGTCTCGCACACCCAGACTTTTGACATAGAGAACAACATTGGTCCAATTTGCAGCTTATTTGTATGTTAATCAGTAGGTGACATTTGGGTTCTGAAATAAATTATACAATAATAGACACACAAATTGTTTTAAAATAATGTCATACCAGTCTCTGTACACATTTTCCATTTTCTATTTCCAGTCATCTTGTCCAAAATTAGCCTAATAATAAAATAGCTACATTACTACTTCTTTTTTGCTCTTCTTCCCTAGTTCACCCAAAAATGAAAATTCTGTCATCCCTCACCCCCCACCCCCCCACTAAGTTGTTCCAAACCTGTATGAATTTCTTTCTTCTGCTGAAAAAGAAGATATTTTGAAGAATATGGTTAACCAAACAGTAGATGGATCACATGGCCTTCCTTAGTACGGAAAATAAAATACTATGGAAGTCAATGTCATCAAGTCAAAAGTCATCAACTGTTTGGTCGACATTCTTCAAAACATCTTCTTTCATGTTCAGCAGAAGAAAGAAATATATAGGCTACAGGTTTGGAACAACTCGAGGGCGAGTAAATGATGACAGAAATTTCATTTTGGGTGAACTATCCCTTTAAAACTGACTTTAGCAGTGTAATTTATTTTAAATTCCAAACCCTTTGAGAATGTGCTGAACTGAATGTGTCTCTCTCAGCATGGGCACCCTTAGTGTCAGATAGCCTTTCGTCATTGTTGTTACTCTGCAGTTATGTGAAAAGAGCTGCAACGCTCCAAAATTACAGCTCTGTCCCTCTCACTCGCTTTCTCTGTCAACGCAGCAACATTCAGCACGCCCGCTTTTCTAACAGCGGGAAGTGCAAGCATCTTTTGTTGAAGGCCTTTGTCTTTTCAGAGCATGTTATCAGTGTCCGACACTTTTCAGACTCCACAAAATAGGTATTTAATAGGAGTCCTGTCCAAAAACAAGACCTAGGACAATACATTTGAAATTGTGTGCTGAAATCCGCAATAATTCGAGAGTGTTTTTTCATGAAAACAAGGGAGACATTTTGTTAACAGTCTCATTCAAAATAGGAGTTAATAGTTAAATGGATCACTTAAATTAGTGACATTCATCATTTTGTCATCTTGTGTGATCCTTTTTCCTTTTAATGTAAAGGAAGAGTTAACGCAAAATTTAGAATCTGCCATAATATTAACTACACCCCCTAATGTCGTTCCAAATCAGCATGACTTTTTCTTGACAAGAAAACAAAAACACGAATGGAGATATGTAGTCTTCTGATTCGTTGGTTGCTTTGGGTCATTATTCACTAAAAAATTACTTTAATTACATTAAAACATTTGTAGGGATTTATCAATACAGATAAATGACTATTTTTTCTCTATAAACTATAACTGGCTGTTATGCTTTTTATCTAAATTGGTTTTATCTAAAATGCTACAAGTGAATGTAAGCACCACAACATCATATGTGCATTATGAAAAATGCATATTCATTTTATGATTTGCTAAAGATTACTTTTAACAGTTTTTAACTATTTACTTTAAGTGCGTGTTAAATAAAGGCAAAGGCAATCTAAATAAAAAAAAAAAGACCATAAATGTCCAATAAAGGTAAAAGGTAAATCCAGTAAATATCCAATAAAACCCCATGAATTTACAAATCTGTAAAATATTTCAGTAGTTTGGGGTCTGTAAGATTTTATTTTATGTGAAAAATTATTTTATTCCCAAAAGATTTTTTAAAAATCCTTCTTGAGCACCAAATCAGCTTTATTTATCAAATTATTTCTGAAGGATCATGTGACCGAAGATTCAGTTTTGCCTTCACAAGAATAAATTACGTTTTAAAATATAGAAAACAGTTCTTATAAATTATAATATTATTTCACTTTATTTTTACTGTATTTGTGATCAAATAAGTGCAGCCTTGATGAGCAAAAGAGACTTCTTTTGATTTTTTTATATATATATATATAACCGACCCCAAACTTTTGAATAGTGGCTGGCAAATATGTCACCAAATCCCATTGTTTATTGCTTCCCATGAGTTAAAATTTTAATATGAAGTATTCAAACGAGATTTAAGCTCTTCTTTTGTTTATGTTCCACAGCAACAACTTACATTTTTGGTTGAACTATTTCTTTAAACAAGTTGTGTTATACTACTCACATCACCACTTGAGATGCTACAAATAGTAAATGCAAAACAGTGACTCATTCCAATTTCACAGCGAAGTGCCACTGCACACCGCCGAAAGGACAATCTCTCATCATTCTCATTCTCTCGAGGATGGTGCAAATGCAGAAAAAAGTTTCATTTATCAACGAAAGCAATCGGGCCAAGTACAGTCACACTCGTGGGTTGGATGCTATTGTTAGTGTTTACATCTTAAAAACAAAAGAACAAGTCACCTCTCATATTTCATTTCTTTTGAACCGCTCGATTTCGCAGCGCTAACAAAAAAAGTCAAACACAAATCCACAGGAAGCTTGTAAAGAAATCTTGCCTGCTTTGATCCATTTTAGGAAGCAAGATGTCACCTTAGTACCATCTTCACCCCTAAGCATTTATCAAAACTTGATCGAAATGTCAAATGGGCTTCAGAGATTTAAGAAAAACAAATATAGCCCTTTCAGAAAGCAGATTCTTGTTCCCGATGCTGTATTTAAGCCACGTTCTGAAACAAAACAGCATCGGTGGCCTAGTTATATCTCTTTGCATTCAGCCCTCAGCTCAAAATTCAATGGTTTCGGGTCTCTGCGGGATAACGTCTCTATGTTAGCTTTAAATGAAAAAAAAAAGATGCATGCCATAAGTCCTGGGGAGGAAAGTAGGAAAGTGTTTGATAAGGTTGTGCCTTTTTAAAACTATCTCTCGCTTCACTGTCAATAGGGTGGCTGTCTTTAAAAATTGAATGATAAATCCTGGCTTCTTAAAAATGATGATCCCCTCACGACAGATTTGAAAATAAAACACATTATTCAGTATTACAATACTAGGCAAACTTTCCCCTGTCACGGGTCCGGCCAGCAGGGCACACTTGCGTTCAGAATCAATACATCTTCTTTGTACTCATTGTCTTGAAGTGCTGGATGAGTGACAGATGTTATCCTCTGATGCCAACCACAGAGGTCTCTCATGCAAGCCATACAATCGGAACAGCTGCCAGAAGCCCTTTCCATCCCGTTCTAAACAGAGCAAAGGCTGTTGGAAAGGAAGTTTGGCAATAAAAACATTTAAAATATTAAAGAATATCTTTTCATCTTTATTTGTAGACATTTTAGATGAAAGAGTCAGATAAACTACAATTATTTTTGAGTAGCCTATATGCATGCAATCTGAGCAGCCTTTAGAAGCTATAACTTCAATACAAGCTCACATACCATGTCAAGGCATGAAAGCCAAGACTTTTGACAAAAGCATGTTACATATAACCTGAACAAAGTCACTCAGTTATTGCTTTAGGTGAGGATGAAAGCATGCAGGCGGTTTTAGGCCAAAATGGGAGAGAGGAAAGTTTCTTAAAGTACAAAGTGTACTACAAAGTGGCCTCACAGAAGGAAAAGTTGGAATACGTTAAATTAAAATGTCCATATATTCCATCACACTTCTTTAGGTGTTATTTCAAGATTAAGGGCAGAATCTCAAGGAGATGTACGATGCCATTTCCTCTGTTCCTCAGTGCGCCGTGATATTACGGAAAACAAATAGGCTTGGAGAGCAGAAAGGAGGGGTGGGGTGCTGCTTTGTTCGAGCGTATGTGTGAAGAACGCATCCCTTCCTCTCCCATGAAGGTTGCAGAGCAACAAGATTAAAGGATTGTCAGTCAGCACTCCTAAATGCGAGAGTCTTCCTCCAGAAACAAGAGAGGAGAGAGATTGCAAAGGGCGGATGGAGAGAGGTGTGAGAGAGAAGTGCAGCGAGAGGAGACATTGTGGAGGAGATAGAGGAGTAATTTGGGTGAGATGGACGGAATGATGATATGTGAATAAAAGGGTGACGGACATTAAAGAGACGGAGAAAGCAAGGGATGGGGGAGAGAAATCGCAATTGTGCAGCATTTGACACCTCTGCAGAAAACACCTTGCCAGCCTGTCAATCACAGGGGCTCAGTTGATTGATTTTCTCCTGTTCTCAATCAGGTTCTTAAGAGGGTCCTGCTTCTTCTCTTTCTTTGTTTGCCTGACAGCTTTTCTTCCCCATCTCTTTACCGCTCAGGCTCTCGCCCGATCCAAAATATCACCTTATCGTTTGGCACGTATCAATCAGAGCCATAAATTGGATACTTGGTAGAAAAAAAAACATGGTTAACTTAAAAAAAGATATTATATAGGCCTATATATATATATATATATATATATATATATATATATATATATATAACCAAATTATATATCTTTAAATTGTCTTTATTTTAGAGCTTTTCTCAGCGAATACTGATACACTGTAAAAAAATTATATATTCAATACGTTTTAACAACATGTTTTTACATTGCTTTAACTCATAAAAAAGTTGAAAATTGCTCAACTTATATTGATAAGTTATATATTCTCATGTTTTTAATTTGGTTTAAATTAAATTAAGTTGAAATGACAAACATACAAGTTGATTGTACTTAAAAATTTAAGGCAGCAACTTTTTACAGTGGGAGATAATTGTGATGAATGAACTGTTATTATGCAATTAATTAAATCATCATTCATTACAACATTTTTGACAATGATGTAGCAAGCACTTAAAGTAAACCAGGTGATTTTTTTTTAAAACAGTTGTTAGAGCTACACATGATATCAAGTGATTAATTTAACTGTGGTAGATTTAGTTCAAGTTCAAGTTCAAGTTCATTTTATTTATGAAGCACATTTGAAAACAGCCACAAGACTGACCAGAGTGCTGTACAAAAAATACCACATTAAAATCCAAATATAAGCACTTAACGGCAGAGTACTGACACAAATAGACAATAAAAAAACACCGGTTAGTAAGTAAGCCAGTTAGTTAGCCAGGGAGAACAGTTACGTTTTTAAAAGAGACTTTTAAAAGGTGGCAATAATCTCTAAAGGCAGGTTGTTCCATAACCGTGATCCAATTAATAATGAATAATTCGATTACTATTCGATTATAATTTAATTAAGTCATTAAATCAAAATTCTTGACAATGATGTAACAAGTCAGTAAACTAGTTAATATTTTTCATACAGTTGTTAGAGCTACACACAACATAAAGTGATTCTTTAACTGTGGTAAATCAAGTTTAAGTTTAGTTCAAGTTTAAGTTCAAGGTAATTTTATTTATAAATTTAAAGCAATGCTTCTGCCAATTAAGTTCAATTGCCTGTTTATGGTTGCCAAGCAATATAACAATGAAAGACTACATTAAATAATTATATGAAAATGTAATTCAAAATGTGTTATAAACAAAAATTAAGGCAAATACAGTAAGACTAGTTATATACAAAAGAACAGGATGGGGAATGAGAAACATGGTAACCTTTTCATCTCTGGCTTAAAGGTTAATAAGCAGCACACAAACCCAAAAACTTCCCTTCTGCCTCATTTACAGAAAAGACTGCAGGTGTGCTCTCTCTCTCTCTCTCTCTCTCTCTCTCTCTCTCTCTCTCTCTCTCTCTCTCTCTCTTACACACACAAACGCACGTTGTGTTTTCTTTTTTTATTGGGACTTTCCATGGACATAATTATTTTTATTCTGTGCAAAATATACAGGTCCTTCTTAAAAATTAGCATATTGTGATACAGTTCATTATTTTCCATAATGTAATGATAACAATTAAACTTTCATATATTTTAGATTCATTGCACACCAACTGAAGTATTTCAGGTGTTTTTTTTATTGTTTTAATAATGATGATTTTGGCATACAGCTCATGAAAACCCCAAATTCCTGTCTCAAAAAAATAGCATATCATGAAAAGGTTCCCTAAACGAGCTATTAACCTAATCATCTGAATCAACTAATTAACTCTAAACACCTGCAAAAGATTCCTGAGGCTTTTAAAAACTCCCAGCCTGTTTCATTACTCAAAACCGCAATAATGGGTAAGACTGCCACCCTGACTGCTGTCCAGAAGGCCATCATTGACACCCTCAAGCAAGAGGGTAAGACACAGAAAGAAATTTCTGAGCAAATAGGCTGTTCCCTGAGTGCTGTATCAAGGCACCTCAGTGGGAAGTCTGTGGGAAGGAAAAAGTGTGGCAAAAAACGCTGCACAACGAGAAGAGGTGACCGGACCCTGAGGAAGATTGTGGAGAAGGACCGATTCCAGACCTTGGGGGACCTGCGGAAGCAGTGGACTGAGTCTGGAGTAGAAACATCCAGAGCCACCATGCACAGGCGTGTGCAGGAAATGGGCTACAGGTGCCGCATTCCCCAGGTCAAGCCACTTTTGAACCAGATACAGCGGCAGAAGCGCCTGACCTGGGCTACAGAGAAGAAGCACTGGACTGTTGCTCAGTGGTTGCATGTCATTCGGAAATCAAGGTGCCAGAGTCTGGAGGAAGACTGGGGAGAAGGAAATGCCAAAATGCCTGAAATCCAGTGTCAAGTACCCACAGTCAGTGATGGTCTGGGGTGCCATGTCAGCTGCTGGTGTTGGTCCACTGTGTTTTATCAAGGGCAGGGTCAATGCAGCTAGCTATCAGGAGATTTTGGAGCACTTCATGCTTCCACCTGCTGCAAAGCTTTATGGAGATGAAGATTTCATTTTATAAATGGTTTACTGACCATGGTATTCCTGTGCTCAATTGGCCTGCCAACTCTCCTGACCTGAACCCCATAGAGAATCTGTGGGATATTGTGAAGAGAAAGTTGAGAGACGCAAGACCCAACACTCTGGATGAGCTTAAGGCCACTCTCGAAGCATCTTGGGCCTCCATAACACCTCAGCAGTGCCACAGGCTGATTGCCTCCATGCCACGCCGCATTGAAGCAGTCATTTCTGCAAAACGATTCCCGACCAAGTACTGAGTGCATAACTGAACATAATTATTTGAAGGTTGACTTTTTTTTTTTATTAAAAACACTTCTTTTATTGGTCAGATGAAATATGCTATTTTTTTTAGACAGGAATTTTGGGTTTTCATGAGCTGTATGCCAAAATCATCAGTATTAAAACAATAAAAGACCTGAAATATTTCAGTTGGTGTGCAATGAATCTAAAATATATGAAAGTTACATTTTTATCATTACATTATGGAAAATAATGAAGTTTATCACAATATGCTATTTTTTTAGAAGGACCTGTATATTTTATACCCTACCCCAAACATCACAGAAAACTATTTTCCGTTAAGTTACAATTGATTTTATTGTATTGGGCACCAAAATATCTCTCAGAATGCAACAGTCAACATTTACACAAACTAAAAGAATAAAGTTTTTTTTATATATATTTCAGGGTGAATCTCAGTAAACATGTCAAGAAAACTCACCTCAAAATCAAAGGTCTCAGACACTCCTTATTGGGAATATACAGTTCTTGCTTTACTTTTTCACCTGCAAGTTTGCAGGTTTGCCATTTGCAATATAAATATATATATAGCCTATATATATAGGACTATATAGGCTATATATAGTAGTTTATATACTTCAGTAGTTAATACATCTAACATATACATATATTAAATGTATAAACTACTATAGACAGAAACATGTACAGCAAGCTCTGAGGTTGTCACATAATTTATGTTTCTATAGAAGCAGTGTAATTCCAAATTCACACACATTAAAAATGTGTTTAAATGCTGATGCGCCATGGAAACAGGAATGAGAGGAATGACTTTAATATTAATGATGATGTAAAATGAAAAATTACAGTATGTAAGATTCTGCAATGTTTCTAGGTTACTAAATAAACACATTACATTGAATGCTGCTGCTTACAGATACAGCTTTTAAAAATAAACTTTTCTATATCACTTGTAATGAAAACATGTTTAAAATAAAAAAAAAGAAGAAAAGAAAATATTCACTTGTGGTCGCCAACTTTTGGACCCCTCTGTAAGTACGCTATATGCTAATGAAGCTCAATTGAAAACCTGATACACAGAAACCGACATAGAGCAAGAGAGAGATTGAAGATAAGTGTCTACGATAAGTGTATACGGAGGAATCGATGGACGAGGGACTAGAGGACTGTATATTTACTTAACAAGATGACCATCTCAGCCTCCGCATCAGATACCGTGTGGGAGAACGAGAGACACATCCAGTTAATTGTGGAAAGAAAGAGAAAAGAAAAAGAAGAATAAATGATATACGCACATAGGGGAGGGTATTTTGCGATTTCTCTTTCTCTCAGCTTGATGCACTTTCATCCAGGACCAGCCCATTTAAAACCTCTCAACTGTCAATCACCTCGTCCAATCATTCAGTCGCCATAGCGAGGGCAGGAATCAATCACCCAGGCGTCCTCTCGGTCGGGATCTCAATCATGCAGTCTGTGAGCCTGGCATTTACCAACAGATATTACATACACGTATAAAATATATGACATAGATTAGATATGTGATTACAGAGTCGGTCCCACCTTGCGGGGACCAAAACAGCAAGATCTAATCGAAGGGCCGGGCTGAACACGGCCTGTATTGAGTTAGGAGGAGGGGACTACTGAAGCAGGGAAATGAAAAAGAACCTGGTCTCATTTCCTGTGCACTATACGGCAACCTCCGACTTACTGTCAGGGGCCTGAGAGCATATATGCAGGCGATACATATCACTAAACTGGATACAATTTTAAATGCAACTCAAAATCTCTGCCCTTTTCTGTCATGAGATCTGTAACAAACCATGCTGTTTAATAATTGTGACACCCTGGGAATTGTGCGACCCTGAAAAGGCCAGAAGTTAGCATCTGCTTGAGACGTGCGAGTTGCATATCTTGTTGAGAAGATAATTAAATAATACAGGTATATATACTGTGTATATATATATATATATATATATATATATATATATATATATACAGCGAGCACTGCCAGTTGCTGTTGTGACATCATAATCGTGTTGCACTGTGGTTTATGGAGCTGCTATAGTGTACACATGAGTAGACTCGCTCCCTCGGTTGAGGGTATGTCCAAATAAATTTCCCTCGTCCATTTGACGAAGTTGAGAAATGTGTTCAAAATGGTGGCAGGGATTCCCTGAGCTTAGAAAAATTCACAATCTGTGTCTAAAAGTGGAGATAAGTGCATCCTAACTAGCCTGGGCTGCGATTCCCAAAAGCATCGTAAGCCGAAGTTGATCGTAGACACCATTGGTGGCAATTGTTCTACGATCAACTTAAGCTTACGATGCTTTTGGGAAACCCAGCCCAGATCTTAACCCCTTGGCCTTGGTTATGTTTTACTTTTATTCTGATTTTTAAAACAATCGATAATGTTCCATACTGAATAACCTCTCTCAGTCTCTATGCTACCCCAACCAGGTATGGAGCACCACATCTTCAAATACTCAATGCATAACATGTTTGAAATCACCCCCTTTACACTTGTTCACTATACCCTACATTACTCCACTAATATAGTCCATTTGAAGGAGTGAACGAAAATGGGTGAGCGGATTCGGACACTGGGTGCGATCTTCTGGCGAGATGCTGGAATTCATTCTGCGTGACCGTCACAGTGCATTATGGGTATTCTCTAGCCGTTGAGTTGTACACTCGTTATTGCGGTGCATTGATTGAATGAGTGCACTCTGTAACGTCCACTATGGTTTCAGACACCACAACAAATGGCTTTCCCTTCAAATAATGCCCTATTTAAGGGTGTAGGGGGTGATTTTGGACACAGTGAGAGATATATATTCTTTTCATATGATCTTGATAAATTCAAGTTATATGTTGCTAATAGGTGTGTGATTTTTCTTTAACACTTAAAAGGACCCGAAGCTTTTTAGCACTAGTTCAACAAGAACAAAGGATGAGCGTCAATGTAATTGATGCTATAAATAGACAGATATTTTATCATTCTGCTGCTGCTATTTGTCTTGCTTTTCTTTATTAACAGTACACAAATGCAAAGAAATACAGTGGTACAGTCAACCTCAACAATTAAATGATCCAAGGATTAGAAAATCCACTGGTAATTTGAAGTCCCCCTGTGGTGAAAATGCAGCTTTTAATATTGTTTGTCTATGTGGTGTTTTTAATATGCTTTAAGAAAATCCATGTGCAAATTCATAAGTCAACACCATTGCTGAGTATTTTCTACTTAAAGCTGCAATGAACCAGAGTCTCAAAAACGCGGTTTGAAATCGCTACAACTATTCTGTAACCAATCACCTCTATGTGTGATCATCCACGAGTGGATCTCTGAGCTGGTGTGAGTGAGGGGAGGGGGGAGGGGGGGGGCTAGTTTGCATATTCATAGAACCAAGTATACTAAATGAGGCAAGGGTGTGTAGAGTTACATTCAGGCTATTTTAATGTATGAAGTTTTTTTTCAAGGAAAACATTTTTAAACGTGTAATTTTGGTGATCAAAGATGAGTTTTAAGGGATACAATTACAATTACAATTGTGTGTAGAATAAATGTAATCCAGACACACTACATGCGCCATGTTGTCATTATAATGTGACCAACCAGCGTCAGTTGCGTCGCTTTTTTGTCATTCATAAATCCTCTCCTGTGGCCTCATGGGATAGTAAAGTGTCCATCGTAAGCACACTTCAGAATCTCGCCGAAAGAAATAGGTCATCCGGGTACCTTTCGCTTACTCTTTTATGAGTACTGTGAATTTGGAATACTAATTTTGTCTCATACTGTTTTTCGCCTACTGTATAGTAGGGAGGTATGCGATTTCGGATGCAGCCTGAGTCTTCATTTTAAGCGAGTTGACATGATTTTGATGATCAACACTTTTGTCATAAGTACTACTCATTTCTTCAGATGTAAAACTTGCAAAAACTAAAACATTAAATACAGTGCATGCTACAAACATTTCAGCCCATATTTTATTGGTCTTACTTGGTCATAAAAGTTACGTTTGGTCAAAGCGGTTCAATAAACCAATGAAAACTCTAACAGAACTTAGTGTTTTCTTCAGGGTAGAGATGCAAGACTGTCCAGTAGATGCTGAGTAAATGCCACCGAGACTATCTTTTTACAGGATTTGTTTTGATGTGCTTTTGCATGGTTCTTCAAGATTATAATGTCTGTTTTTACCCCAAACTCGAAGGTTTGCCCAATGTCATCCCTTGACTATGCGACTGGGAGAAAGTGGCGAAAAGTAGGGAGAGAGTAAAGGACAGAGTTTCGGAAGTTCGCCAAATGCTGCGTGACGCATTCCCCGACTTGCACGGACTTATCCAGCACCAAATCCCAGCTCACGGAGGTGCTGAGCCCCCCTGTCGCTCCCTCTCCAACTGTGGAGGGCAGCCGCGTGAAGGAGGCCAGGCCAACGCCGCCTAACCGGGCCTTGGCAAGGTGACTGCCAACCCTGAGGGGAATGAGAGAGAATTTACATAAATTGCTTTGGAGATCATCAGACTTTCCCCTCCTCTATCTCCAGTCCCTCTTTCGCTTATTCTCTCTCTCCCCCCTGCGGCATGATGCTTTATTATCAAAGGCTTTTATTGCGCCATGATTTCACCTGTTGTAAATCAATGCAACCTGAGTGCCGGACACAGGAGTGGAGACACATAGTGCGGAATACAATCGAATAACACACAGACAGTGTTAACTCCTGTTTTTCTCCACTGTAAAACCTGATGAAAGGAAACTGGCATAAATCTCAGCACCGCCGTTCCATTAATCCAAGCTCTCCCACAGGAATCCATCAAGGGCTTTGGCACCAAGAGCCATTACTGCAATAATGCAGTGAGGAGAAGATGAAAAAAATAGAATACTCAAAGGCTGCACTGTTAATTTAGTCATTGTTCTTCCAAGACCCTCAATATCGCCGTTCAGGAGTGCACTCAACCTTGAGCCAGGCGAGTTTTGTCTTCCCTGACGTTCTTGGCAGATTATTTATTCATGGAGGCAGATTGGCAAAGGCGTGAAAGTCATGACAGTACACAATCCCTATGCACTGATACTTTTCTTACTTTTCAAGATTCTTTTTAGTCTTGTGGTAGCACAAGGCACATTGCTCTTGTTTGTACTAGTAGATTGCTGGAAAAATTACATAATTGTAAGCCAGTATGGAAGTTAGAATCACCCTGGTTCCCTAGAAAAAAGCAAATAGGATTTTTCCATTGATTTTGGGGTAAGCAGAAAATGAACTCAGTGGCCAAAAAAAGTTTATGATTCTTGCACGTTTTCTTAACCCACGAAAATCCTCACAAATAAATGAACACAACTATAAACTATAATATTGGCTGGGTTACAATTGGTACTAAACAATACCGTTATTGTGCCAGTGTAAACTACAAAAACGTGAATTTGTAAAAACAGTGATGTCATGTGCATGCATATTATGTGTTCAGTCTATAGGCGAGTAATTTTTCACCATCTGGCCTGGCAGCATGCAGCATTTTTAGTCGTTTTCACGTATCCGTGTGAATGGAGATCATTTTGACAACGTTGACGTCTGTACAGGAAAAACTTTACGTTTTTAGTTTTCGTGTAAACATACCCTTAGGATATAAATAAACTACAGAATGGTTGCACTACTTCAGACAACTCTTTCAATAGTTATTTAAAATCTTCAATTTCTAAAGTTTGAGTTAGAATACTTTGCAAAAGCACATGTATAAACACAACAAGGCTGTAAAAGCAGACTAGTGAGTAAATGAGTTTTCCTGTTCGGTGTAATCCTTTTTATTTATTTTTTTGCTAAATTATTAAATTAGAGTCTTGATAGACCTAAAAAGGCAGTTAGCTAACCTACAAGCTATACTAAAAACGTAGCTAACTACATTGCTGTTTGCATAAATATCAGAACAATTGACGGCATAAAGCAGACTGTCATTTGCAACCCATTTTACTCACTTTATGTTACGTATTTCTGAGTGAAACAGGATATTCAACAAGAAAAATCTGATTTGAACCTGATTTTATCCATCTGGAATTGACTGGATAGTAAACAGTGTGCCTAAAAGGTCAATTTTGAGTTCATATTGTCTTTAAAACATAACTTATCATACTATTATAAAACAGCATAGAATATCGCTGTGAGAAATCAATCTTGCCAATGCTACTTGATAGAGCACTGCACAACTACGTGACTATGCATTTACAGCAATAGGTCATCCAAAAGTGAACCACATAATTTGAATATTCAGTTTGGAGTGAACTATTCCTTTAGGTTAGTAGCTTTGATGCTTTTAATTTCTAACTCTCCAACACTGGCATACAGATGTATGGACAACCAGCACCCTTCGGTATGTAAGTAATTAGCATCTAAATGTGATTTCATTCGGCGCATGGATGCAAATGCCGTCCATTCCACACCCAGCAGGCTCCACATCCCTCAGCTCTCTAGAAGAATAAGGCAGAAAATGGAGGGCAATTGAACCTTTGGTGTCTGCATCTGTCTGAATTAATGTTTCAGCTGTGCTACCGGGCTGCCCACTAGCCGGTCGCATTATCAGAGGGAATATTCAGACGAATAAGCTCCTGCCAGCAGATTTTCCTGAGGTGTACGCCATGTTCTGCAATAGTACGATTCATCAAGGGCACTGAATGCTAGTCAAGGCCCCAGAGGAAGCATTTATACGTTATATGGATTTGTTGGGCGGAACAAAGTTTAAAACCCTCTGTAAGGACCTGATTAGCCCTGGATGGTTGATTTTCAACAGCTTAGCCAAACTAAGACTAGAAAAGCCGCATTTAACAGTGGTTTTCTGTGATTACAGTTTACATGCTACGCAATAACCGTAAGTTGTTCATTGTCAAAAGAACATTGTGTACATCTTGGAATGAAATAGCATGCACAAATTCTGGCGCCAAACACTGAAAAATAAAAGTATATTTTCATGCCTGAAACATGCCATTAACAACCAATCAAATTATGGTTAGCTTTTATGTGGTCAAAAAACCACATGGAGGAGGTTTCATCCCAGCTATCAAAAATATGTTCTAAGAATGTTTTGCTAACATTCCCATAAGGGTGTGAAAACATCATTTCGGAATGTTCTCTGAACAATCAAACTGTCCAGTTTTTTAAAAACGTTTTTCTTGGTAATGCGAATGTTAAGGGAACATACAATTTTTCAAAAATTATGGGAACGTTAATTTTGAATGTTCTCTGATCATTCTGAAACAAGTAGTAACATTCATAAATGTTAGAAGAACATCCAACTACAATGTTTCCCCCCCCCAAAAAAACATTCCATGAATTATTGTTACTGTTTAGCTAACTATTAACGTTACTGGAAGAACGTTAACTTTGAATGAACCTAGCCAGAATGTTAGCCAAAGTTATAAGAACGTTCCCTGTTATTTACATTTTTGGCTAGCTTGTTTAACTCACTTTTTAAATGAAAAGCCACCGATTTTATGAGAAAACCGTTTTATTTAGTAAATTTTGTTAGTTTCAATATCTATCACTTTTAATATGGAATACAATTTATAGGCAACCTACAATAATAACCTCACTCAGAAAGTCAGCATGTTTTCGTTAGTTAGCACCTAGCTGAAGAAATAGCGGGCATCGTAAGCTAGTTAGCATCTATCTGAACCAGTAGTGGACTTAGCTGTTTAGATTCAAGAAGAATCAGTATTAGGCATTGCGTCTGTGAGGAAAATGATAGGTCAAGGGGTTAAAGTTACTAGATGTCGGATTTTAAACCCTATATTTTCAGGTCCTGCACTAGCTGAGCAACTGTCATTGAGATTAATGGGAATGCTAACAGTTAGCTTTCTCTAGGTGCTATCACTTTATTTTTAACATCAGAGCGGGAGTAGTCATTTTTAACTTCAACGTGCATGGCTTCCGGTGTCAGTCACTTCCAGTTATTTTAGCTGTTCAAAACAGGATTTTGTAAACTGGTATTTGTTGTCATAATATTTCGATTTATTGATGTTACTCATAAACACTTGTTGTTATTTAGCCGCTAGTCTCGAGTAGGCAGACGGTCTGGACTCTATAACAGCTTTTATTGGCCAAGGACTGCCCAGAGGCTATCTAACTGACATGTAAAGCAACCAATCACATTCGTTTTGCTCAGCGTCATGTTTAGGGGTGTGAAAATGTAAAATTGATGTCCCTACAAAATCCAACGTCTAGCCTGATAAGCACTCATTGTCACGGTTGTTAACATGATGGCTTTTTTCTTCCATGAGGGGATTTGGCATCACAACGGCTTTGTTTCCAGGCGGACCATTAAAGAACGTGACACACACGTCTCCCTGACATCCTGAATTAAACCAATCAGATAACGACTTTGAAACGCCTGAACTTTCCAGTTTTTTGTGCCTTATGCTTCAAACGTTCAGCCAATGGTCTGTGGGTGTGACGTCTGAGGCTGAGACTATTTAGCAGCTAATGTAAAGGAAGTCTTGTACATTCATAGTAAATAAGTTTACTTTCGCATAGAATAATAAGGTGTGTATAGATCGTCTTGGAAAACACCTGTAACTTAAGAAAATGAAATAAAATTCCTGCTATAGTAGGTATATTTTTTATTTTATTTTTCATTTAAATGTAATCAAAAAGGTTTCATTATAATTCAGTGGTCATTTTAAGTGTAGAAAGTGAGCCTTGTGTGTTCTCTTTAAGTAGATTTATGTAAATATGCAATGTGTGTTTGTGGATGTGGGTTACTTGGCTGGGCTCAACTCTGCAGATGATGCTCCTGGTAGACAGACGAGAACAGTCTTGAGGCCAACTAGCAACACAACAGTGACACCCTCAGGAGATAAACACTGAAAGAATATAGCCCACATCTCACTCAAAAAACACATATGGCTGCTAATAACTCAAGAGGATGCTGAATGACAGCTTTAATCAGGGGCAGAACACAGGCACTCAGAAAAAACAGTTAAAAGAAAGAAAATGCAGAGTGCAGAAAGGTTTGCTTGGTACGATATGCTCAAGCTATTTAGAAATGATTGGCATGTTCAATTAAAGCAACAGTTACTGGACTCTGGTAATGTTACTGACCGAGCAAGCTAGTAAATTAGCATATGCTCAATGATTCGAGAAAATCAATCAGTGAGGGGTCGTGGAAATTAAAGTCACATTTGGTTCTCAACTATGTTAAAAAATAAAATAGCTTTAAAGACAATGTGAAAATAAAATTGGTCTATTTACTATCTTAAGAAATATCCCTGATTTGCACATTACTCTTAAAAAAATCTTTCTGCATGCACAACTAAAACATGATTTAGAAAAAAAACATTTTAGAGATTGCACTAAAAAATACATGTTTTATTTATTAAAGTATATATTTACATATTTAATAAATGTATTTTATGTATATGGCCTACATTAAAATGACATAAAAAAATTATAATGAAATATTTAAATGTATAATTAAATGATAAATACTATAAAAAGGTCCATAATGTCTTAAGATTTTATGTATGATCTAATAGAACAAATGTACAATTCCCTAATATTCTCTGGTTTTCCATGACTGTGGGAATATATTAATAATATGAAACTCTGACACATAAGTCAACAATTGTTCGATAAGGCACAGTTAGCACTGGCTAAAGTTAAGTTACCTCATCCCAAAGAAAGTTACTTTTTTCATTCAACTCATTCCCTTTATCCTTATTATGCGTGGATGAGCGTGTCCTTGATGAATCCTTAATTTAATTAATGGATAATCAAAACTTAAACAGCCTATTAATGAGCTATTAGGGGTATGATTGGGTTTTGCATTTCTGAGGATGTTGAACAAAATGGTGAATCTGGAAGCCAGCCTGGAGCAGAGCAACAGTTTAAAGAAATATCTTTTAACTGGTTTCTTAACTTTTTTTCACCTGGCTGGGAGAGACTGTTGGTGCCCCACAAAACACTTTTTTCTCTCATTCTCACGCACCTGTCTCATATTGCGGGGGAAGGAACGGGGTTGCCCTCTTTATCTCTCCTGCAATCTCTCTGGTTTCTCTAACTGAAAGAGTTGAGGTTGTGACAGCGGGAACCCCACCTGGCACACAGGAGCATCCACCTGGTACTGTAGGCCACTCGAACGCTGCCTGGAAAAGGTCTCGCAGACACACACACACACACACACACACACACACACACATCAGAATTATTTTTGGACAAGGTCTATGCGCAACTGAAACAAATCATGAACAGATCCAAAGCTGCAGGCATGGCTTGAGCCAAGCTAAAGTGCTGCCGTTGCAGTGGTCTGCGATCTTCCACATCCTCGTTTTCATTGCTCAACTATTGCTTAGCAACAAGGCCAAGTCATAGAAACTACTTTAAGCTGATTTCACAAATCAAGGAACATAAAGTAAGACAAAGTGTGCAATAAACACTTATTTTTCAGTGTATAAAAACATGCATTTGATTACATAATTTGTTCAAGACCGAAGCAGAGGCATTGGGCGTTTAAATAGGCTTTAAAGGGAAATTATTTCCTCGACCTCATTGTTCAATGCTGTTATTTTTCTGTGGAACACAAAATAAGTTTTCTTCCACACAACAAAAAGGCCAATTCACACTGCACCGACAGACGCCAACCAATGCCGACAGTCAGAACGTCACTTAGACATTCCATCGCCCGACAAACGCCATAACAACATGTTTGAACTGACAAAAAAACACCAACAAAACACAGACGGGGGTAACACTAATCCGACCAAGTGTCTGTTGCCGTCTGTCGCTGCAGGTTGAATTGGCCTAAATGGTTAGTTGCTTTGTTTGCACACACAAAAACACATAATTTACCAGTTTATTTACAATGTATTAATCTCGAACTCATGTTAATGAGAGCACCACAACGCATGCGTTCTGTGTTGACGCGAGAGCAGACGTTGATGCGCAAACAACGTTTTTTTCACGCAAACAAAGCACTTGCGTCGCTTCATAAAATTGAGGTTAAACCACTGGAGTCTCATGGATTACTTTAATGATGTCTTTATACCTTTTTGGGGCTTGAAAGTGGTAGTTGCGTAGCTGTCAATTGAGGGACAGAAAGCTTTCAGATTTCATCAAAATCTTTATTTGTGTTCTGAAAATGAACGAATGTCTACACTGAAAAATATATGATCAGTAAGTTATGACAACATATGTTTTTACATTGCTTGAATTCATCAAAATAAGTTAAGCAATTTTCACCTTTTTATAAGTTATACAAGATTCAACACATTTTTTAAGTCAGTTAAAAGTAATTTAAGTCTAAAGTTGATTGTACATAAAAAAAACAATTAAACAGTGTAACATATTTTGGAATTACTTCAGGGTGAGTAATTAATGACAGAACTTTCATTTTTGGGTGAACTACTAGCCTGGGAAAACCCAGACAACTTCCGGCAAACTTAGATTTGCTCTGCAAGTTAGTCTGGCAAAGAGCTCATTCAAGCCCATTTCCAATCCGTCGAAATCGAGGCACCAATCAGAAACGTTGGGGTGGGCTTTACACGATGACGACAGCGTAGCGACGGTGAAGCACATTTTGTACATTACAAAGGATGTAAAATAGATGCCGCCGTGGAACATCACTCGTTCGAATCAACAATCGCATCTGTTTAAAGTGATTTGAACATTTCCTTTTTGTTAAAACCCGAGCAAAGAACAACACTCAGAGATGTTTCTCCGTCGCTCTGCATACGTCATCTCCTTCATCGCTCTGATTGGTTTTAGGTCTATCCAGAGGCATTTGAGCGACGTCCATTGGTGACTCCCCTTTGGAAATGATTTGTCTATGAAGCTTTGCCAGACCATAACTCAGTTACTACTGAGAATGGTCTGGTTTTAAAGGGGTAGTTCACTAGCCTGGTTAATACAACAAATATGGCACCTGGGCTGCTAACTGGAGACCATTAACATCAAATGTAATTGATTCTCACTTGTTTTGTGACCAAAAACATAATAATGTCAAACCTGCAACATATTTGAATCGAGAATAAGTTTCATGGATGAATTGCTTTGAGGGCGAATAATAGCAAATAAATCACGCAAACCTAGTGTATGACTTCAGAGCACTTGGAATGAGTCATATGGACAATTTTTAGAGTGTTTCACAGAAAAAAATAGCATCTTATAGGTTTGGAACTATATGAGGAAGAGCAAATAATAATTTATTTTGGAATAAGTCTGAATGTAGTTAATTTTGTAACTCTGAAACCATAAACACATCCATAACAGATTAAAAATGCTTCAGTCGGCTATATATTTTGACAATCATGTTAACTTTTAAAATCCGTTAAGATCTTTGCAGTGCTCTGAAAAGGTCTTGATGTCTACCAATTACTTACCATAACAGAAGCAGACATTAAAAATGCATGGCTGCAGTCAGACACAGAGGACACTTTAAATATGCACACTTGAGGTCTGTTCAAAAAACCTAAGTCTAGTCTACTAACTGCATAAACAGATGCCTTCTAAAGTGATATCTTAACAGTCACAGAACCTCATAAGTGAATGATGTGCAGCGCTCTACATAGGCAGCAAAATAGTGTTTTGGACAACAGACTTTACTGATTTCAGTGAAGTTTGATCAAAGTCCCTTTCAGGCAATTCATTTCACTCGGCGGCCATCTTTGAAATGCCCCTCGGGCAGCTATTTCAGTCATGCAAGTGCAGCTCCTCTCTTTGAATGGAGAAACATCAAATTCTCCAAGCTTATGATAAAATTTCATATTTCCATATTGGCTCTTTTATTTAGAAGGCAGGACTTATTCCTCCATATTACACGTTACTTTCTCCCATGCGTCCGAGTCCGAGAACTTAAAGGGATGGATGCAAGGTTTGGAAGGGATCATGGCACGTTCAAATCCAATTTTAGTTTCACTTCCTGTCTCCTGAGATACCTTCAACTGACCGTTTTTTAAAGGCAGCATAGATGTATCCTTTGCTGCCTTTGATATCCCACAATCCTGTCCTTTCCATTCTGTGACAGAGCTAGAAAGGAAAGATGGTGTCTGGAAGTTGTGGTTGGTGGTCAGTTTGTGCGTAAATGTAAATTTTGACCAATATTTTCCACTTTATTTACGTCATTTCTAGTGAGAAATTACTATTAAATCTTAGTTCTCACCAAAGCTCGCTGTTTTGCTGTAGATCATTAAACCGTTACACCGCCTCGGAAATCTGTCCGAAAACAGTTTTGTGAGGTAGCCTACAGTCGAGCTCGAGCTCTGCCCGATAAAGCAGCGAGGCAACAAGTCAGCTGCCTAGTTTTTGGACGCAGACCTGGTAATATGAATGAACATTCTTTGATGTTAGCATGTTGCTAAGCTAACGGTGCAACACTCTAATAAGTAAGACAGTCAAGTTTTACTATTTGTCAATGCACATTATCATTAAAAAAATAATAATAATAACATAATATAGCCTGACGTTTCTAAACTTGGACTCGCTACAGATGAAAAAATCATTTTAGAGAGGATGCACTTAAAAAGAAATATTTTAAAACTGGTTATTTTTCGATGAATTATTACTTAGTATCATAGCCTAAGTAATATGTAATATATACTGTACACACACACACACACGCACACACACTTTATTTTTATATATATATATATATATATATAAAATTGTTGTGAAATTGTGAACACCTACAGTATATTGTGAGATTTCCTGCAGTATACATACATATATAATTTATGTCATTTAAATCCTTTAAAACGCTCCCTCTGAAGGGAGTTAAGTTTTGGGAAAAAGAACATTTCTCCCTTGATGTTTTAGTACAGGTAAACTAACAAGTGTTGAAGAGTACTATTGTTTTGTTTCCTCCGAAACATTGGGTCACAGGGTACAAGGAAAAAGAACTTTGAACGTAGGAGAAACGAAGGTGAAGTGGTGAAAATGAGAGGAAACATGCTGAGAAACAGCAAGACAAATCTTTTACGATACGTACGGATATTCTTTGAAATGTCTAAATAAACGATCAAGTCAAGAAAAAAAGGGGGACAGATTCTTTTCATAGACATGTTGTGGGCTTTTATTCACGTTATGAGGTTTGTACGGAGAACAGAAAGAAAGTCCCTGAGTGTTTTGTTCAAGTGAATAAAACGCAGTTAGAAAGAACGAGCAATAAATTACTTTTCCAAGTACATCAGAAAAAGTGTTACACCACAGGTCGCCTATTTGAGCTGTTGAGTCAGAAAATGAAAGTGTCTGAGCCTAGCTAGTTGTAAAATAATAAGAATAATAATCATAATGACAACCAAACGAATACACATCATATGGTTTGTTTATGCAAAGTGCTTCTAAAGTCAAAATACACATTAAGTTGACTATTTACTTTTTAAAACCATGCTCCTAGTCTTATTATGAAGGATTCATCAAAGCAATTTTGTCTTCACCCAGAAGAAAGTCACTTTATGGAAGAAAAATGGGTTGTTTCATAGTCTCTAGTTGGTACTGGACTGGATCTAATTGCAGCTGTTATAATTCAAACTAACAATAGTTTACAGAGTAGGACAGTTTCTGAAAACTGCAAAACAGCTGATCCATCTTCCTTCTAGTTCTTTGGCGAAATGAAAACATTTCTGATCGCCTCAAGGACTTACTCTGCCAAATCAGAGCTGTTAGAAGCCTTTACAGCTCATGATGGTCAGCCGTTCTGTTCCTGGATCACGTATTTGTGAGACAGCACAATGTTATCGTAATCAAAGTCCTCATCCAGATGGAAAGGAACAACCTCCTCACTTTCATCCTAGAATAAACATTTTATAGGTTAATTACGAATTTTACAGAGTCTCTGTGAAATGCAACAGAAAAGTGCATCTCAGTCTCTTGAGTTACTGCCTAAGCTTGACTGATCTCAGAGAGAGTTGTGCATACCTGATTCTCAGCGGCACTGGGAGTGTGTGTCCTCTGGTCTGTGAAAGTCGAGGAGATCTCCAGCAGTGTGTGGTGACAGAGCGATGAAGAGGAGACAGCTATCAGATCTTCTTCAATCTCACCTGGTAGTGCACATGTACCTGACAACACACAAGACACGCATGAATAATCAGTTTCTTTTACGCAAAGCCGTCCATCAGCAGTCATTTACAATCAGTTTCTTCTTTTACAGCGACACTTCTGTCATTATTTACTCACTCCCATGTTGTTCGAAATTCTTCAATTCTTTCTTCCCGTGGAACACAAAAGAAGATATTTTGAAGAATGTTTGTGCTGCTGGCGATTATATAATGAAAGTGGATGATGACTGATATTGTCAAGCTCCAATAAAGAAAAATAATACGACTTAATAGTCTCCGCATAGGGGAAGATTTCTTTCTATTTTGACATGTTTTTTGGCAAATAAATTAAATGTCGTAAAAATGTTTTTCGCAGACATCAAAGTTTCTTGAGCAAATGTAAAACTACAAAAAAAAAATATATATATATATATATATGCCAACGTCTTTCAGGTTTGAGGTATCTTGTGTGGACAAGAAAGTCTAAAATTTAAGTTTTGAAAAAAGTCTCAGGGGAAGAATTTTTTATTTTGAGATTTAAAAAATAATTGAAGTTTTGACAAAAAAATTCACAAACAGTGAAGTTTCTTTTGTTTCTAAAATTTTACATGCACACAAAAAACGTGTAGATAAAATAGTTTAAAAAGTGCACGTGCAGTGTAAAATTTTTCCTGTGCACAAATAAATGTGTTTTTCTCAGCAAATGTCTCTAGGAGGTTTGTTAAATCTTCAAACATGTAGCACCAGGACACATCACAACAGATGTGACAAAACTGACGTCAAACATGATTGATTAAACTCATCTAGTGACTGATTCATAAGAGTTTGCATGTGAAGATTTGAACGCAAACACAAATTAGATTTGTGCTAGCGTTTTTTGTTTTTTATTGTGCTTTTCTGTCCCTTTTACAGCCTTCTGGAAAAGATCAACTAAGACATTCAGCAAAAAATCATTTTATGTTCTAGAGAAAAAATAAAGCGTTAAGAGTCTGAAACAACATCAGGATGAGCATATTTTGATTGAACTTACACTTTATGTTAAAAAGGAAGGATTAATGTGCTAACACGCAGTTTTTATGTCCTGCATCTCTGGATTTTTGCAGTATTATGTGTGAGTGAGAAAGACATAAGGCCTGGCAAGAGCTCGATTGATGCTGATGTTAATTAAACAGCTAATTACTGGCACAGTGGAAGTCATAGTTTCAGCTGCTGGGTGAGGACCAGGCGTCTGGGGTGTAGCATGCAGTTCGTGTGTTTCTTTGCGTGTATACAACACCGTGTGTGTGTGTGTGTTTGTGGACTGCACACCTCTAAAGAAACCCCACTCACCCACGGCTTTCAGAACAAGGTGGTCTCAAAAACAAGACCATTAACCAGCTCACTAAGGAAACACAGAGAGAAGCTTCACGCAGCTAATGAATCTGAAGGCTGTTGCTGTGATGCCATGCCGTGAACCTCCCTGACCAGCATGCAGAGGCATGTTTCATTAAAACCGTAGGTACCCTGTAGCTCTTTTTGAGCTTTGATCCACTTTGACCAGAACCGCCTTCCTCTCAAACCATTTTAAGATTCATCTGGATGGCCGGCGTGTCACTGAACCCTAAAGTAAAGACCATTATTACTGTTTACCTGTACTGTACGTTTCAGAGTTCATATCAAGGTTATTATAGTTTTGAAAAATTCACTGTTTCCTATTTTCTTTAATTTTGCAGTTGGGTTTAGTTACTTTTAATGGGGAATAAATCGTTTTTTATTTTGTTACTATTTTTACACATTAGATGTAGTTACTATAGCAATAACTATAAATGCATATGCATAACGACATGCAACTAACCCTAAAACAAACCCTAACATATGGTAAGTACATGTAGTTAATTAATATTACTCAGTACTTAAATGCATAATTACCCTGTAACAAGACACCTTAAAATAAAGCGTAACCCAACACACTATACTTATCTTTTATTCTTAAATGAATGAGTGTTTTTGACCGAATCCATTTGTTTGAGTGAATGGTTCAATGATTCTCTCACTTGTTTTGTTCCTGAATTAAATGGCATTTTTGAACAAATCAATTAGGGTTGACTGAATGATTCAATGATTCACTTATAAAGACAGTCACTTGTTTTGATCCTGAATGTATACAGCATTTTTGAAAAAAATCTATTTAGTTGACTGAATGATTTAATGATTCACTCATAAAGACGTCACTTGTTTTGTTCCTCAGTGTATTCATGATTCAAATGATTTACTCATGAAAGGTATTAAATGTCATCAATGAAAATATTTTATCTGTAATTCTATTTAGTTTTCATCAACTGTAGTGCACTTTTATACCATGCAATCATATCATTCGATCATACATTTTTTGCCAATTCCCATTTTTATTTTGGTTACCAATTTTTTTTTTACTCTTAGTTTTTTGCTTTTCTATCATTTTAGTTCAGTTAGCAAACTTGCAGCACTAAAATGCCCAGAAAGTATTCATCTGAATTTTCAGAAAAAAAAAAAAAGAATTTTTTTTTTTACAAAGCTATGGCCGGTTATGCAGAACATCAAACGCCCATTACAACCAACGGCACAGCGACCTGTCGACTTTCAGCAAATGCTATTTTTTTTCAAAGCCCAGCAAGCAAGGGCATTCATGCTAATAAAGGTGAAGTTCAGCATGCATCTTTTTGTTACTCAGTGGATATGACTCTCATTATAAACATGCCACCTAATGACTTTTACATACAGCCTTTCCTCTGAGTTAACACTCGGATCACAGACAAGCTCAACAAAAAACACGGAAGCCCTGCTCTGAAATGTAAGCCTCTCCAATCAAAAGGGGCTTTCTTTCCTCCAACTATTTTATTTATTTTTGTATTAAACTGGTCATTGGAGTTTAAATGAGCTTCTCTGGCACTCAAGAAAAGAGCGACTCATTACAAGCCTGCAGAGCGAGCGCTAAGCCTCGCCAAGTGAGCGCTTGCCCCCGGCTTTAATGACGAGGGAGCGGTTTAGAATTTACATGCATTGAATATGTGTAATAAAAGGTAATATATTTAAATCAAGCTGTATGACAGCTCTAATTACAAAACATAGCATGCATTATACTCACTAAACCCTATTAAAGGTAAGGTGAGACCATGCAATCCTTACATATGCACATGAAAAGAATATTAATGCTTTCATGCCACACTTAAAATATGATGCCAACATGTCAATGTATATTATGTGAATATTATGTAAATTTGTGATGGATCCAATTCCATTTGAAGCTGTTGTGAAATATGAAAAAGATAACAAGAATTCACACCGATGTGCTTTACTTTAAAAAAAAGTGTAAAAATGTAAAGACCCTAAATGTGCATCTAGGCCACTGTAATCTAGCTAATTTAAACTGACTCGGTGTAAAGTGACATATTTAAATGTATGTTTTTTCGAGAAATAAACACCTGAAGCGTCAACATTTTCCTCTTCATCCTCCGAATCTCCCAGATAATTATCAAACTGCCAAGGAAAGAAAAAAGACAAAACAGTAATTAAATATACATTTTTACAAACAGTTATTTTAGAATTGATTATTAGCTTCACACTAACGGGTGCTCTTCACACAGAAAAGTTAATTCACAACTAACTTAAATAGAGTTTGACATTTACATATTGCTAAGCTAACATCACATTACTCTAATAAGCATAAACATATAGGCCTAGCACACCTATTAAAATAGTGAATTTTTATTCAACTGTTTTGGCTAACAATTGTTTCCAATAAAGTTTGATAGTAGCATGTTTCTAAGCTATGACAACAGTTCAGTGTTAACAGGTTAGCTTAGCATATGTTTATGATCTTAAAAAAGGCACAGTACAGATAAATAATACATAAAACGGTGATTCAATTGATTCCAACAAGAGTTTAAAGTTAACATTAGCTTAGCATATTCTTAACATATTAGCATATCTTAAAAATGCATGGCACAGACAGATACAGGTATTACGCAAGTCTTTTTTACTCAATTAAATTCTTGACTATTTCCAACACTTTAACGTTAGCATTAGCTTAGCATACCTAATTAGCTTAAATTCATAGCACAAAAAGATATAAAATAAAATAGTCCTGTTTTATTTGAAATATTGACTCAAGTGAGTCCAACAGAGTATAACGTTATCGTTAGCTTTGCATACTCTAAGTGTAAAAATGCATAACACACAAATGTTGTATTTTTTTATTAGACTGAAGTCTTGAGGTTAAAGTTAGCGTTGACATACTCTAAGGTTAAAATGCGTAACACACAAACGTTATGTAAAATAGTTCTTTTTTTATTAGATTGAACTTTTGACTTTATTCCGATAATTTAATGTAAGTGTTATCTTATCATAATCTAATGATCTTATATACACACAAACCTTAAGTAAAATAGTTCTGAGTGAAATAACAGCCTGTTTATAGGAATCTTGCATGAATTTTCACTAAACACATCATATTGAATTCTGGGATTGCATTCTCTGTGGAAGATATATGCAATGCTGCCTTAAAATCTATGCAAAATTAGTGTTCTTCAAAGGCAGAACTATGTGCTTTCAACATTAAAATACGGTCTCGGTAAGTAGCTTGTTAGGTTTTGGTTTTGAATGTCCTGATCGTTTACCTTCACAGGTCTGTCTGGAGCAGAGCTTGATGGGCCGCCCAGTCTTCCTCCAACACAACCGCCATCCAACAGCACCTATACAAGCACACAAACTCATAAACTCACTATCTCGTTTCCTTTAATGATGCTCTGAAATGACAGCAGCTATGAGAATTGGTGTGATTACAATCAAAACAACATTATAATCAATACGGCTCTTTTTCTCTCCTTGTGGCGGAGAGCTAAATAATGCAGAGGCTTCTTTTTTTAGCATTGACTGGCCTGGGATGTTGGCTGATGTGCTTTGCGTTATTGACAGTAACTGGTGCTGTGGCTCACCAGAGCCCTACTGAGATCAATACGCAAGCCAGGCGGGAGTCTTAAGCACCATTCAGACACACACACACACACACACACCGATAAGCAAAACACACATTGCAATGAAGCCATTTTCATTTTCACAAAACACAGAGGAGAATGCTACAATGCTATTTTCAGTGTGTTACAATAGGGTTGTGGGTGAATTTCTAGGTGGTTGCATTCTCAAGAAAGCCAGATCGTTGCTATTATCATTTCTGAGTGAAATTAAACATGTTGATATGTGGTTGCTAGGTAGTTGCTAAGGTTGGATTCTAAGGAAAATGTGAATGGTACCCTGTTCAGTGTCTATGAAGCCCCTACTTTCAAAAAGTGTAATGAACTCTGATTGGCCGGCTGGACCAGTGTTCAGTGATTGTGTGTGTGTGTGTGTGTGTGTGTGTGTGTGTGTGTGTGTGTGTGTGTGTGTGTGTGTGTGTGTGTGTGTGTGTGTGTGTGTGTGTGTGTGTGTGTGTGTGTGTGTGTGTGTGTGTTAAAGCAGAATACATAATTATTTTTTTAAACTTTGACTGAAGAGAAGGAGAGGTCTGCCTGAACCTCTCCCAGTAAAGACTGACGGTTCGAGCGGTTTGAATCTATAAGGCGGTGACCTCTTCCTGATCAGCAGGCGGTGAGCAGCAATTCGCCTGTCCCATCCTTCGGTATACGCTCTTCTCCATCTCTGTCACTCCATCCTCTCTTTGTCGCTCTCGGCTGCTGTCCATCTCTCTGTCTCCATGTCCTCTAGGAGCAGTCAAACGCTTATCCTTCACGTTCTCTGCAATGGAAAACGACAGTGAAGACCACAGGCGAAGGATTTACGGATGTATCCGAGGAAAGAAGATGTATGTGGCGTTCAGTATGTTCACCTGGGGTCAGGTTCGTGAAAGTGGACAGGAACTGCTCATACGTTTGCTCCGGGGAGTTGCAGAACTGCTCCAGAGCTTCAGTCATGGCTTGGTCATGGTTGTCCACAACTGAGCCATTAACTATCCCTGGCATCCTGTCAAACCTATCCACATTGAGAAGAGATACAGAAAGAAACAGAGAAAGAGATATTAAAAGAGATGTTTGTTTACACCATGCAAACCTTGAAGAAAACCAGAGTCTGAACCAAGCCAAATGAAAAGGAAGTATTGGTATAAAAACCTGAGAAAAGGAATGATGAAGGCTGCACTTTTTTACAGGTCACTTATCATCAGCGATATGCATTATAGCTGCATTAGCCCTGATTGGAATAAAATTATAATTTTGAAGTTCAGCTTAATTACAATCATTGACGGCTGGGGAGGGGGCGGGCAGTGATTGCCGTGACATTAAAATATAATGAAGAATGGCGTGATGATCGTCAGAAACTACGAGCTGTCGCTGTGTCATTCATCACGAACACGCCCCAGGGAGAGCCTTCTTCAGGTGGCACAACATTAGCAGGGACAGAAACAGGTGCTACACTAGAGTCTAATTACTCTCCTCTATCAATAATACAGCGCAAGTCCTAGCAGGGCTCCAGGCGTCAGCTGCACTGCTGGTCCACCTCTTCCTTCTCTCTTGGAATACATCCATACTATATCTGCAATTTACAGTATATAGGGCCAGATTTACTAACAACTTGTGCCAGCGCATATCCTCTTTCGGCGTTAAAAACTTTACTAGAATTTACTAAAGACACAGAGTTACTCTTTCAGGTGCAAAAATCATGGGAGGAGAGTATTTAAATGAATCACACAAAATTATTAACTTAAGTTTGCGCTCGTCAATTTACTGGTGTTTGCGCCATTATTTGCCTGCAAAAAAAAAAGAAGCATGTCTTAAACCAGATGCTAACTGGTAATCGCGTTGGTTATTAAGGAACTGATCTGGCAGCGTCTGTGTTCCTTGATTTGTACGTCGTCAGTAGATCACACGCAGAACTTTCCATCGGAAAGTTTTGGAATTGTGCTCTCACACTAATTTGCCCTGTTTAGTAAATCTGGCCCATAGACTGTTAGTACTGCACGTATGGAATACCCAGATTTGCTAAAAAGTGCAGTATATAAAGGTATACTTGTGAAGTCCTGTATACCACAATGTACTGCATTTAATTAGACCTTCCATTTCAGTCATATCAGCTTAATTATATATCCACCTAAAAAAAGGTTAAAATGTATAGGCCAATCATTAAATGCATACTGTTTTTACCAATGTTGTTTTTGGTAACTAAAACTAAATTGTTTATGTTTATTGAAATAAAGCTGAAATATAAATATTAGATGAAAAACTTAAAAAAAGTACAAAACAAAAATCAGCAACAAACAGGTTTAAGTTGAAGTGCTTAGATTAGAGTAGCTACTAAACTGAAATAAATATACATTAATGCTAGATTGAGCCAACTCCTGGAAATGAGTTTTTGCAGGGTTGGATGTCTGATATCAAATCATTGCATTCGGACCAAATTCAATGATTGGACGAACATTTTGTGGTCCTACGCCTTCCGCAGACGATATATAAATGCATATAAATACATTTAGACCACTTAACTTAGTGATTGCTATCAGAATGTGAAGAGACTTTCAACCAGCATAACAAAAAAGATTTCTGGAACAAATAACCCACCCTGCTTTTAATGATTTAAACAAATTGATTATTAAAAATGAGTCAGACACCATAAACTACATACTATATTATAATCAATGAGGTAGCCTGAGTGTGATCTTCGTTCATTATAATGCAAGCATTGTAGTTTTGTTGTGTTGTGTTGCGTTTCAGTCTCCCTTCCGTCTTTGTGACAGAGCTGGCAAACAACAGTATTTATTTGCCTACGCCGTATGCAAATCCGCAACAGGACTCAACAGGTCTTTTTTTACAGCATCTGTAAGTGTGAACACCGGCATGTAAGTGCACTTGAGCAGGAGAATAAAGCTCTCCTATGCGCTTGGAGACACCGGAGGAATTCTTTCTGTGTGTGTTGCGCCTCAGGGGAGTCGCTCAGCCTCCTCTTCATGGCCCTGCTCTTCAGGTGCTCCGCTGTTTGTGTTTTTCACTGTTCTTCCAGGCACTCGTGGTTACGGGTCTTTGTTTTTGCACTCTCGAACACACACACACACACACACACACATTTCTCGGCCTCCAAAACAAACACGCAACTGCACGAGGCCTTGCGCAAACGAGCACAGCCCCCTGAAACACAAAAACATTATGCTAATGAGACCGGCACAGCTGTTCCCTTCTTCTCCCTCTCTCTCTCTTTTTTTCAACACCAGTCGCCTAATTTCTTTCATTCCTTTAAAGAGCCGCCAAGCAGAAACAGTTAATGCAAATATAAGCCTGCGGGAAATAAGGAGTATTTTTACAAATCCGAGCTACCCCTCCTGCCAAAATGTGATGTGTGACTTCTGTATTTGGTGTAATGAGAGTGCATCATTCCTCACTGAACCTGATTGCACACAGACCACTCAGAGACACAGAGGAGACTATTTTAACAGCACATTACATAGAGACGGGCTACACTGTCACAGATGCAATTATGAGGAGTGTGATTTTGGTGTCGAATGCAGGTCATAAAAGAACCCGAAATCTGTGTGATGGCACAGGGAAATCTGAGCAACGTGATGCAATCTCAGGAAATAAAATATATTTGGACACTTCACAATTCGAGTGTTATCTGTGCATTAGTTAAGCATGAATTATTGCATATTAGTGATATGAATTAATAATTTATGATTAACTAATGCACAGATAATCACATGTTAATGTATGACTCATGAGGAACTAAACCACTCATTAATGATTACTGCATCAGCAACTAGAGTCTATTGATAGATTAAGTAATATATGAATTGCTATTGACTAAATGCATCATGTAAAAAGTCCTTAACACAGGGGTCTTCAATGTTTATCAGGACAAGGAACCCTTTACATAATAGTATTACAGGTAGGGTAGGCAATTTGTTTTATGAACACTTTTTGTTATACTGATTTAAACTCTCTTCACATCTTGATAGCAATGAATAACAGAAGTGTTCTAAATATTAAAACGAACATATATCTTGTGTGGAAGTCTCAGGATCAAAAATTGTTCATCCAATCATAGCATTCGGTCCTAAACCAAAACAACGAGCTTATGCAGCGTTCTCACCATGTTCAAACCGTAATTCCGTTCTAGCCTGAGTTGATCACGTCCTCAAACTCAGATTTATGCGTTTCTATGTGAGCACTATCAACGGGGAAATGAATCTGTAGCAGTCATTATCGCGTCATGCCACAACAGCTGTCTACACTGGACGTCACCATTGTAAGTCCATTTGTCCTTCATATCAGAGGTAAAGCATCAGCTTGCAGTACATCAGAAATAGAATGTGGCATCAGTTTACTGTGGGGTTTTGTTCATCGCACCACATCCAGTATAGTATCACTTATTATAACGGGTTCTATTGTCTTTGTCCGATAGAGACAGTGTTATGAAATGCAGTGCCTGGCCGCATGTTCTCAGTGTTCTGCCTTTGAATCCTAGACCTCGAGCATAACCTGACATATTCCTGCACCATGAACAACAAGGTACTGGATTCATCTGGCACAGTGGAATCTCGGTTGTAGACGGCTGGAAATTGAAATCCATGCCTTAGTGTGGATGTCAAAACCAAAATGACATATAACTTAATTAGTTTATGTGCCTCATAAAGTAAAGTCATAACATTATAATACCTTTGCAAATCATTAGCTAATGATTAATTAATGCAGATGACTGGAAGTTGAAATACATGGCTTCGACCCATTCCAGTAATTAACACATTCATTTTACGCTATTAGTTAATACTATACGTTATTAAGGAATTAACATATTATGCAACATTTAAATAATAACAATTCATATATTACTTAATCTATTAATCATATAGAATCATTATTAATTGCTGATGCAGTAATCATTAATAAATGGTTTAGTTCTTCTTGAACCATACATTAACACGTGATTATCTGTGCATTAGTTAAGCATGAATTAATTCATATTAGTTCATTGTAAATTTTTACCGGTATTTGATGTTTAATTGAGTTATTTGAGTTACATGTGAGTTATAACTTAACAATGTTTGATTAATTGTTAAACATATGTGAGTTATAAGGGAGCAAATGTATATAAATTAGTATTAGGATTATAACAAGTGCCAATCACGCTACATGTAAGTGTAGCCTACATTTTTGAAGATGAAACTTAAGCAACTCAGCTGATTTGCAAACTGCCAAGTGAATGAATCGTCAATTGAACTGTAAAACACAAACATAAAGTCCATATTAATACACAAGCCAATAATACACTGAGTTAGGGCTTGTTTTCATTCAAACTTGTGCGAGTTGTGTACAAACACCTGTTGTTAGCAGCAGTTACAGCTTACAGGCAGTTAACCTCAAGATGAGCCAGTCAACCTTCACAAACACTGAACACTCTGCCACTGTCACTAAACCATTTGCTTTAATATCTCAAATAAAAGTTAGCAGCACCAAACAGCTCCCAGATTTCGGAGTGCATTGACCAGGAGGTAAGAAATATACCTATTGTTAGGATGAAAATTGTTAAGACTAGAGATATATGGAATATTTAGAATGTGGTATTCTGGTGCCATATAGAGTAGAATTAAAATAAGCACGTAGGTTAATGACGTTTTTATATATATATATATATATATATATATATATATATATATATATATATATATATATATATATATATATTATTAAAGTATGTCGTGATTTAAAAGATTGTTATCTTCAACTTGTTATCTTCGTATCACTTGTGTTGACAGCCAGCGCTTGCTTAACGTTACTTGCTTTTAAATAAAAAATCTCTAATTTGATTACCTAGTAAAGACATTAAAACGAATCTAAATAGTGTGAAAAGTAAAAACGCTGCTAGCTGTTAGAAGACAGTAAGACAAAAGGAGAGAGGAAAGCTTATAAAAATATTTCAGACGTACCGTTTAAATGTAGAACGAGAACCACCAGTTTCACATTGGATGCTGGGTAATGTAGTCGTTTTATTGCAAGCTTAACGCGATTCTCTAAGAAAAACGGTAAAAGGAAAACTACAACTTGTTTCCTGTAGGAATGTTTCTGTTTTATTATGGAAACAGGGAAAGGGTTATATGGTTCCGCATTTGTACTTTGAGTTAAAAAAAAGTTATAATAATAAAGTTATACTAATAGGTATAGAATATAGTATTATGCTGGTATGTTATTCAGAATTCATCCTTACGATCTGTGCAATTGACCTGAATTTTATTATGTAATATTTTATTTATCAAATAAAAATAATGTTGTTTTTTTTTTAAATATTTTTTTACACAGCTCACTGCAAAAAGATGTCCTTAGAGCCCATAACTGCTGTGAACTGTGCTGGCCTTGTGCAACCAGGCTTCTCCTTACTAGAGCTGGAGGGTGATGTTTACCTCTTTGGTCAAAAGGGCTGGCCAAAACGCTCATGTCCAACTGGTGTATTTGGTGTCCGCATAAAAAACGGAGAACTTAAGCTGAGAGCCATTTCATTTTCAAACAACTCCTGTTATCTCCCTCCCCTCCGATGTCCTGCGGTAGCTCATTTTGAGCCTCGTGATGGCAGTCCTGAATGTTACTTCATTCATGGTGGCCGAACTCCCAACAATGAACTGTCTTCAAGTCTCTACATGTTGAGTGTAGACAGTAGAGGATGTAATCGTAAAGTCACATTGCAATGTCAAGAAAAAGAGCTGGTTGGAGACATCCCTAGTGCTCGATACGGCCACACCCTCAGCGTGATCCATAGCCGAGGGAAGACCGCCTGCGTTTTGTTTGGCGGCAGGTCCTATATGCCCCCCACCGAAAGGACTACGGAGAACTGGAACAGTGTGGTGGACTGTCCACCTCAAGTCTTTCTTATTGACCTAGAGTTTGGTTGCAGTTCAGCCCACACCCTCCCTGAGCTCACGGATGGCCAGTCATTTCACGTAGCTCTAGCGAGAGAGGACTGTGTCTACTTCCTGGGCGGTCACATCCTCAGCTCTGATTGCCGACCACCTCGTTTGATCCGCCTACGTGTGGAGCTTCTCCTAGGAAGCCCTGTCATCACCTGTGATGTTCTTCAAGAAGGTCTCTCCATCACCAGTGCCATAACCTCTCCCGTTGGCTATCATGAGTACATTATTTTCGGTGGGTACCAGTCTGAGACTCAAAAGCGCATGGAGTGCACCTACATTGGCCTGGATGATGTCGGAGTCCACATGGAGCCACGCGAATCTCCTCAGTGGACCAGCGAAATAAGCCACAGCCGTACTTGGTTTGGTGGCAGCCTGGGCAAAGGAAGTGCCTTGTTTGCAGTCCCATCAGAAGGAAACCCAACCCCACCAGATGCCTACCATTTCTACCAGGTAAACTTCCAAAAGGAGCAAGATGGAGAAGCATCAACTCAGGGATGCAGCCAGGAGTCCACTGACTTTGAGGACTCTGCACCTTTGGAAGACTCTGAGGAGCTCTACTTTGGCCGAGAGCCTCATGAGCTGGAGTATAGCAGCGATGGAGAGGGCGCCACCTACAATGAGGAAGATGAGGAGGATGAATCTCAGACAGGCTATTGGATCAAGTGCTGCCTGTCCTGTCAAGTGGACCCCAACACCTGGGAGCCCTACTACTCTACTGAGCTCACCCGACCTGCCATGATCTACTGCTCCAGGGGTGAAGGTGGACATTGGGTCCATGCCCAGTGCATGGAGCTCTCTGAAAGCCTTTTGCTTCGCCTCTCTCAAGGCAATAGTAAGTATTTCTGCCTGGATCACGGAGGCCTGCCCAAGCAGGAGATGACTCCGCCACGCCAGATGTTGCCATTGAAGCGAGTCCCAATGAAGATGACCCATCGCAAGGCTCCAGTCTCACTGAAAATGACCCCAGCTAAGAAGAGCTTTCTGCGAAGACTTTTTGACTGAATTGTTGTTGTTCTGTTCTGTTATATAACATGATATAATATCATTTTACATTGTTGTTGAAGTTTATTTTGTTCTTCATTTTAAGAATATGAATTGATTTTTATGTTAACAAAAATTGGAGAAGTGTATTTTTCATACTGATAAAAACAACAGAAATGAATGGTTAAATCAATGAAAATGCTGATGGCTGTATTAAATGCATTTTTTTACAAGTCTTGTTTATTATTACTAAGCTGATTTGTTGTTGTAGAGTATGATTTTCTGCTTTAATAAAGATAATTATAGAGAGATTATATTTTAACCTCATGTTATGCTTATAATTATAATATATGCACATATTATGCAAACACATCAGATTAAGTCAATAACGTGTGTGTGTGTGTGTGTGTATATATATATACACACACACACATACACACACACACACACATATATATATATATACACACACACACATACATGTTCTTGACTTATCTAATATGTGTGTTTATATTTTTATATACATATTCACATTCAAGAACATACATTTATATATATATATATATATATATATATATGCATGTATGTATGTATGTATGTATATATATAATGTCTGTATGTACATATAATGCATGTTCTTGAATGTGAATGGAACATCCATGTCAGTCTTATTTACTCTGTCTCAACCACATACAAGAGGACACACACAAAAATGACAATATCAATTACATTTTTGGTGATTTTTTTATTTATTTACCAGATGGATTTGGAGAAAAAAGTAATTTATTACAAACCAATTATATTCAGTTATTAACAAAAAGTCCATAAGTTCATGAATTACAACGATCACTGTAATGTTCTTGCACAATGAAAGAAAAAAAAACAACGATAGGTCATTACAAGAACATCACCAGTGCAATGGTGCAAGTCTACACAAATTTTGTACAATTAAGAACAGTGCAATGCAGTGTTTTATTTCAAATTTAAAAAAAGAACAAAGCAATTTAAACAGATATGTAAAATTGAACACACTATTTAAATCATATTTTTAATAGAATTATGTGAGGTACATTTGGTTTATTTAAAAAAAAAAAAAATAACCAAAGTACAAAGAAAAACTTCAGGCATTTAGAAATGTTGTATAATGTATAATATCAAAGAATGCAATGACATAATTCAAATCATGACAAAGAAATCAATCAAGTAAAGACACAAAGAAATCAGTAAAATCCCTTCACAAAGAAATCAATCAAGTCGAAGTAAAAAGTGGATCACTGAAATCCTCTCGTTTTAAGAGAATACAATAAACACAATGAATTAAACCTAATACTATTAAACAAAATAAGAGAAACATGGTTAATAAATTGAGTTACAAGTTTGAGATGAACAGAGCACATCTCTGAACTGACACACAAAGAAATTCTGACAATAGTCAATAGGTTTTATTGGATAAAATACACTGCAATTTCTTCAAGAATATTTGAAAATGTGTTTGTGTGAATGGCATGGTGCAAATGTTCTGAAGGACCTGTAGGATTGAAGACTGAGGTAGAAATATAGGGTAGGGTCTAAATAAATGTGCAAATGCTGTAGCATAGTGTCTATGGGAGTCATTTGTGGACCAGTTGAGCACCATCAAAATACTGCATTACTAAAATAATCCTTCTCTCTAGAGCAAAGGAGACAATTTACGTTTTCTAATTTCATTTTGTCTTTGTCATGTGTGATATATTAGTACAGCCATCATAAATGTGGGGCTCCTTTAACACAATTTCAGTGACTTACAACTCCCTCATAAGTTTTCATAAACAACCCTTCTGGATGAATTCGTGAAGTTGTCACAACCTGGCAATACAATGAAATCCCTCATATTTCACAAGCAGCAAGAGATAAAACACAGACAATTTGCCTGTAAAATCTGGGGAGAAAAAAAAGCTCTGCCCATATAATTTTATCTCTGCAATAAAACAATTTAGCTCACGTTTATGCACTGGCTTCAAAAAAATAATGAAGTGAATAATAAAGCCATTAAACATGATATTACATCTCATCTCAAAAAATAAAATCAATTACTGAACAATATTTTCATTAGAAAGAAAAATGGTCCATTAAAGAAAGTTAATCAGAGAAAAACTCAAAAATCTGGAACTTCAAGAGCCACATCAACTTCATCTGGGGTCTCTTCTGGGTTAAAGGTGGCTTGCATTGCTTTTGCTGAATTCTTATGAGCCTCCATAAACTTCTGAAGATACTTGGAGGTGTACAGCCAGTGGTGTTTCAGTACATCTTCAAGTTCAAACGTTTTGGACTGCCTTGCATTCATCTTCCGAAAACGTCTGAACAGCTTGTTCCCAGACTCATTGCCTTCACTGGCCCATGCTCCGATAGACCCGTCTCTCTCAACAATCTCAGGAACATGGGCCAGAGTCTTGTGGAGGTAGTTGGTAATCTTTCCATCATAGCGGTACTTAAATGTGGTGGAAAGGAGGTCAGCAAATTGCTGAGAGTTGTAGCTATATCGACAAAGTTGGTCAGGGCAGTCTCGGGAGGGACAGGTGGATCGCCACACAGGCTTCATCTGGACGTAGAGTTCCATCAGTCTCTTTAGTGCCTCACGTCGTTCCTCTGAAGGAACCAACTCACAGACCACCTCCACAGCCTCACGTGTCATCAGCCGGCGCGCATAATTTCCATTCATCCTCATCACAGGCTTGAGTTTCAGTTTTTTTCTTAGTTGTTTGTCCAGGGTTGACCGCCAACGACGGCGTTCCTGTCGACTCGGATTGCTCTTCTGGTAGACTTCACCGATCTCATCCTGAAAGATCTTATAAAATTCAGTCGCATTGCCAATGTCGCAATGCAGGGCATCCAGAGTAGGCTGGGTCTCCATGAAAGGCTTTGCGGAAACCCCTTTGACCCGGTCACGGAGTTCATCAGCGGACTCTGAGAAAGGATTTTTCCTCCAGATCTCATAGCGCTCAAGATTTTCATCGTGGCTACGTGTGATGGAATGAAGCACCATGTTTTGAGAGGCTTCAGCTCGGGTTGAGTCGCAGAGTGTGCATACATAAGTGGAGCCTGACGCTTCTAGCCCTTCCATTTCCCGAACCATCTTCTCATCATAGCCTGTACCCCGGAAGAAGAATCTAAATGAGCGTAGCAGACCACCAACAGATATGATAAGTCGACTTTCCATCATGGCTTTCCGCTCTGCTACCACAGGTCCCAAGATTGCTGTCAGGGTCTCGTGGTCGGACTCATCCACAAACATGAGGCACAAAGGTCTACAAGAGAGCTCAGAGTTTGGCTTTGGTTCCTGGAAGATGGTGATTCCATCATCCTCACCCTCAACTCGGATGGAGATGGACATGACTGTGAAGGAAAACCTCACTGCCTTCTCGGGAACCGGCGGACCATTTCCATGCTTCTCGCTGACATCTCCCATACCATCACATGATTCTTTCACCACCACAGTAAAGCCAGAGGTGCAAATGCTGTCATCTAGCCCCCTCTCTCTTAGTCCTTCCATTATGTCCTCCTCCAGGTCTTTTAATGCAGAAACCAGTGCCACATCGTAGCGGAATCGTCTGGAAATGGTATCCGCAGGGACATCCTCAACAAAGGTTGTCCAACCAGAGAGGCCATCAATGATGCCCACATCCCAGGAGCTGGAAACATTTTTTAAAGCTGGCTGCCATTCAAATTGGTGGAACCCGGGGAGAAGCTCTTTCTCAGCATTACGTAGTGTGTGCAGGGGCTGGAATATCTGGCGGCCACTAGTGGCTTTCACAGTGCGATACATCTTGTGGTACTGACTGCAGCTAAGGAAGGTGTTGACCCTTATAGCCAAACACACTGCAGGATGCAGACCAAATCCCCTGCCTGGAAGAGAATACAGAGGGAAAACAAAACTGTGTGAGATCGAGTCAGAAGTTTGAATTCTCAGAGCTGTTTTTCCAGAATAAACTCAAAATAAGTGAGACTGTGAGCCTGAATATGTGATTATGGACTGATTTTTGAGCACCAGCAATTGAATGCAACAATATCTGTAATTCTGATTATAACTGCAGCATGGAATATGTTCTAATTGTTCTAGATCAGAGAGATTATTAATGCTTAAGTTAGAAGAGAGGTGACTCAGCTGGGCTTGAAATACTGATATTGGCTGCTGATGAAAACAGGCACCAGCTGGGCCCTGTTCCCCTGGGGAGTTTAGACAGTATCTATGTCATTTGCAGATACAAGGGCTAGTGATGTTGTTTTCATCCTAACAGGCTCTTTACAAGAATTGTTATTGAGTATTGAGTTTCACATACACTACCATTCAAAAGTTTTGGATCTGTAAGATTTTTAATGTGTTTAAAAGAAGTTTCTTCTTTTCATCAAGGCTGCATTTATGTGATTAAAAATACACACACAAAAAAAAAATTGAAAAATATGTTTAAAATATTTTAATCATTCTAATATGAGGATTTGATGCTCAAGAAACATTTCTCATTATTATCAATGTTGAAAACAGTTATTTAAATTTTGATTTCAGGATTCTTTGATGAATAGAAAGCTACAATTTTTTTTATCTGAAATAGAAAGCTTTTGAACATTAAACACTACTTTTTTTCAACAAGAATTAATGAAATTGATCAAAAGTTACAGTAAAGGCATTTATAATGTTACAAAAGATTTTATTTCAAATAAATGCTGTTTTTTTTTTTACTTTCTATTTATGAAAGAATCCTGAAGAAAAAAAATTACACAACTGTTTTCAACATTGATAATAATAATGAATGTTTTTTTTAATCAAATCCGCATATTAGAATGATTTCTGAAGGATCATCTGACACTGAAGACTAGAGTAATGATGCTGAAAGTTCAGCTTTGATCACAGGAATAAATTATATTTTAAAATATATTAAAATAGAAAAAAGTTATTTAAAATTGTCATAATATTTAACAATATTACTGTTTGTTTTTTTGTTTTTTATCAAATAAATTAAGCCTTGGTGAGCAGAAGAGACTGCTTTTCAAACATAAAAAATCTTACCGATCCAAAACTTTTGACTGGTAGTGTATGTGTTGTGAGTGTATGTGTGTGCGCGCACATTCAGTAAAGTGGTGCTTATTCTATTTAAATTGACAGTAAGGCACATAGGAAAAGAATTCATTCATTTTTTGTATAGATAACCTCGTGGATGCGTTTAATTTTTCATGTCTAGTTGCAGGTAGTAGCCTAAACATGAACATAATTGTGTAAAATTACATGTTAAAGCTGTTGTTCCATGAAAAATGAATACAATTAACTGCAGTCAGGCATTGAAAATTAGGCTAGTTCATTATACAAAACAAATTATGCCATATATTAGGTTGTAAAAACGTTATTCTTGGTTGCTCTCAAGCTTATGTGAGTTAGTCAATAATGCATTATCTGTTCATTCTAGTTGTATTTATCTGACAACGACTGCTTGGACAGTCACATATTGTGGGTGACGTGTTTCTTGGCATTACCTTGCATCATAGCTTCCAGTTCATCTGCTTGTTTGTGTTCATTCCCGGCTCTCAATGCCAGAAGGAAGAGCGTCAAACAGACAGACTTCACATCTCCTCCTTCTTCCTTTTCAGCAAACACCTTCACCTGGTTCTTCAAGTCTCTCAGTCTGTGTTTTTGAGCCCGGCGGGTCAGCGACAACAGGTGCTGTCTAGGGCGCCCACCTTTGTTGACTGGCAAGTAACCATTGAGATTCTGCTCTGAAGGTGTTTGTTCTTCCTGGTACTCTTTTTCATGGTAGTGGTTAAGGCAGTGTTCCCTAAAGGAGTCCAATCGGACCCAGTCGCTGCATCCTTCGCTGGGGCAGAGCAGAGGAAGAGAGCTAAGGGTGGCAAGGAAGAACTTGGCTGGCCTAGTTAGGTGGGATGGGTTCAGGTGTTGGCTACAGGTGGGACAGTTCGGGCCCAAAGCTCGACTATACCTTACTATGCAGACCCGACAAAACAGGTGCCGACACGGTGACTGGACAGGGTCGGTAAGCAGGTGATCACACACTTGGCAAGTAACAGCACGTAGCAAGTCCGCTGGGACTTCGGGAGGGATGAGCTTAGTGCTCAGATGGTCCTTCTGGCATTGTGTGATATTCTTTACCCATTGTCCTCTCTGCACTGATAGTTTTAACCATTCTTTCCCACCTGATCCCACATTCTCTGTGGTCTGTCTACACAATCTTTTGGCACCTGAAGTTTCTGGGGAATCCCTCTTGATTCTCTTTGGAAGGCTGTGTGCACCTTTAAGTGGTTTGGCCCGCTTTCTTCCCATTCGCTGAAAAGAGCTCTTCTTAGGGAAGCAGAGGTTGCAGTTGGAAGTGTGGGACTTCCAGTCTTGGATCCGGGTCCTAGTGAAAGAACAGAAACCCCCTCCCCTCATGGCAGCAGTCCAGCATCTGTGACAAAACAAAGACGGATGTACCGTCTCCATGTCGGTTGTCACGTCCACCTTGAAGACCTTCAAGATCACCTCCGGCCAGTTGACCAATTTGCAGCCCATTTTGCGCAAGGCACACCGGCTGGACTCTTCCAAGTCTCCCTGGACTTCATGCGATGGACCTTTAGTCTTCCGTATTGTGAGGCCACAAAGACGACACAGGCTTCTGCAAAAAACGCAAGAAAAAACTAAGCATGCCTCTGATTAACAATGATATGCTTTCAAATATGCACAAGTCAACTCAACATTTAGAATTCATAAATTACTCAATATTATTATTAGACTCACTTGAGAATATTCATATGTGTATCAATCTCCTGCAGTTTAAGGTCCACTCTCCCTCGAGTGCTCTCCACGTTTTCCTTACTCTTCCCTCCAAAACAGAGCTTCATAACACTGCCTGGAGAGCCAGCCATCTCCATCTCCACCTTAGGCTGGTTTTCCTTTTCCACCGGTGTTTCATTAGATAGAGGGGCCTTCTCCATGGACTTGACCCGAAAGAGCTTAAACTTCCATTCCGAAAACTTAGGATGAGACAGCTCGTCAGGCATGGAGGCTCTGGGAACATCTTCAGAACTCCACCTCCCTTTCTCCATGGCGTCAGCTTAGATTCAGCTGCTTTCAACAGAGAGAAAAGAAAGTGAGAAGGAATAAGCTTAATTCTTTATGAATCGAGAGTTTATGAGACTATGAGATTATTTTGGCTGCCAAGGAATATTCTTAGGTGTAATAGAAAAAGGGGGTTTCAGGATTACAAATTCACAAAAGAAGAGGAAAACAACATTATTTCCAAGACTGTGACACAATCAGACAGATTGTCATTGTTTGTTAAAAGCAGCCCTGAAATCCCAGCCCAAGCGTGAGAGCTTTGCTCTGACCCAGAGTACAGCATTATACCATAAGTGGCATTTAGTGCCTCTGTAAAATGCATGAGACAAGCGTTCAGAAATCGATCCACTGCTAAAAAACTTCATTTCTCTCCTTCCTAACACTCTCGCTCAGGGACCCACCATGTCCCTTTTTCTATCCCTCATTTTTTGTTTCATTCCCCCCTTTGTTAAATGGACACCTCTAGGGCTGTCAATCAGTTATAATAGTCATTTACTGTGCTGAAACAGGAGTTTAAGTCCGTAGAGGAGCTTGCTGGCATTTAACGGAGCGCTCGAGAGAAAGAGAGAGAGTCCAGTCTTATGATGCACAGCCATTGACTGAAGTCGGATGAAGAGAAATTGTAATGCCAGCCATTCCCTATGAATCAGACTCTATCCTGTCTTTCAACCATGTCACTCACAGAGTATGAAGATATGCATAAACAGGCAAATAAAAACAAGGACTAGCTCAGTAGTCAAATCACTCAGACTAGCAGAAGCTGTCAAACCCTTGCAGATTCACAAAACAACTGTGTCACAATGTGACACTCCTCTCTCATCCCATTCGCAAGAAGGCAAAACGGTCCTCTTTCCAGATCAATAAATCAACAAGGGCTTACCATAACACTCCCATGGTGAGTACATGCTGGCATTTTCTCTTTTTTATCTCTCTATCTTTTTCTTTTTCTCCCTCTCAGCTTGTGTTTGCACCCTGGGTTTCTCCAGCTATCAGCTCTGAAGTAAACTATTGAGACATGCATACACAAAAACAGCTGAGAGCATTCAGTTTGTCAGTCAGCTGGGTTGTCCTACCTTGTTTTTGAGGCTCAGCTGGCGAATTCTCCCCTGGGGTCTTTCCGCATGGGGGCACAAGGGAGGCCTAGTGCGTTTCTGTGTGCGGATGTCTTCCAGGCTCTATCTAAGAGACACTGGCTGGATCTCAGTCACTTGATGCTCCTATTAAATACTGAGTCTCTCCATAGGAAGAGAGTCCTATTTATACCTCACTGTAAACCCTTAACCGACACATTTTAGCACCTGAGAAACATTGGAGGTCTTGGGAAGGGGGTGGGGGTGATGCTAACCACATTCACACACAAACACACACACACACACACACACACACACACACACACACACACACACACACACACACACACACACACTTTTACTAAACAACCTAATGAGGGCATGCCATAGATTTCTTGTTTGTTTTTACATTATGCTAATTATAATTGGCATACATATTAACTCTAACCCTAAAAAAAACAATTTTTCCAAATCAAGAAAATTGACAAATTATGTAATATTTAGCAAACTTCTTGGACGTCTTTTCCACAAACTGTTTTAAAGTAAACCCTAAAATTAAACACACATATTATATACACCAATATGAGACATCATAGACCTAACATCTGAACAACCGTACACTCCAATACACAACATAAATCATGTATTTTTAAGACACACAAACACATACACATTCTGCATAGTAAACGTGTCAGTACAAGGCACATAGATACAAACTAATGCATCCCCCTGCTGTTTTCCCCCGGTGCTCTCTGAAACTCATCTCCAGGAGGTGGTCCAAGCCAACATGCTGCAGCTTTGCTATTTGATCCACCTCTATATAGAAAAACAGACACTGTTAAAACACATCAGATCAAAGGAATACATTTAAAAGAGAGCTGACAACCATCTAATCAAGTCTGACTGACTAAAATGTCCTTAATGGTATATTCAAAAGTTGGAAAAGCATAGCAAATATAGGGTATAGTCCAATTGCATTTCACAATTTCAGAATCCTGCAGAGACATGGTTATTTTTCGTTGACTTTATAAACAAATTATACATAGTAGGGGAAACTAGGATGTCACTATAATGAGCATTAACTCTACAAGTGGGCCTTGTTGCAGTCCCATTATGAACTGTGTTGGTATCATTAGCAATATGAATTAAATGGATTTATTCATTGATAAATAAAGCAAGGGTGTATTTGCAGAAGAGTTATTATGCTGTAATTGGTCCTGTGCATTTCTGAGGTGATATTCTGTCGTGACTTCTGACAGACTAGTCATAAAATAGTCAAAAAGTGCCTGCAAGCATTGGGTGGCCTGTCTCATCTGAGAGTCACAACTTCTGCAAACTAAACAAAGAGAAAACATCATAAATAAACAAAAGAAAACATCATAAATAATAGGTCATTCTACAACATGGTTGCTGTTTGTACCCATATATAAATGTATGAAAAATGACTGACTCTGTGTTAATATTTACAACAACAATCATATTGTAGAATGACCCATATAATACACATTAATATGAAAAATAAATTAAATCATTAAATAATTATTTAAATTCACATTACTTGAATACATTTAACTGGACGAACAGACAAAGAGAAAAAAAAGAGGAAATAAATAAAGCCTCATTATTGTGAGTAATAAAGGGACGGAAAGTAATTTTTATGCAAAAGAGTTTGCTTTCGGCCAAATTATAATAGCCAAGTCTATATTCTGAGCAAAATTAGAAAGGTCATTGAAAATACCAGTTTTTACAAGTGCTCCTTCATCCTTCATAAAGAATTCTTGAGGGCTTGAAAAACATTTGAAAACATCGGGGAAAAATTATTGATCACGATAAAGGTCACATGTGTGTATGTTTATTGATATAATCTGTTATCATTTACTCGCTCTCATGTCATTCCAAACCTGTATGACATTCTTTCTTTTGAAGAATAGCCTACAAAAGAGGTATTTTGCTAAATGTCCAAGCTGCTCTTTTCTGTACAATGAAATTGGATGGTGATTCACACTATTAAACAAAAAAAAAGTGAGAAAAATGTACATGCAATTTTTATGTTTTAATTAAGGAAAAGTAAAATGGGTTTGGAACAACATGAGGGTGGGTAAATAACAGAATTTTATTATATTTCAGGGTGAAATTTGCACTTTAAAGCAGTAGTTAGGCCTGTCAGAGCCTTCTGTCTTCACAAAGAACGAGACACACTGAGAAAGAGACAGAAACACAGAGAGAAACTGTAGGTCTGTTGCCATGGCGAAGCAAACAGGGCTGCAGATGTCCATCTAACAAACAAGCGTTGACCCCTAGAGATCCGCGCCTCTCTCCGCCTGCTAATTGACTTGTTATTGATAAGACCCATGGCAGTTTGATTTATGTGAAAAATGTCTTCAGTCGACAACCACCTGGTATTTAGCAGGGTATTTATTCTCTACGGCATGTGTGAGTTTTAGGGGATAAGTTGTTGAGGTGCTGTTATCACCGTCTGAGGGGACACCTGGTCAAAGATGTTGGTGTCAACGCAGAGGGCAAAATCGAACCGCACACCAATCAAAACACTTTATTTGAGTGAGAAGGTGGATCATTGACACACCTATCTATTAAAGGGCACTAATCTTTGTTTAAACAGCTTATCATCCTCTGACATTTATGTGATGTTTTTATGACGTCAAGTGGCCATTTTTCGCTTTTATCGGATAACTCAGCATTCACAGAGTAAACACCTATCCCAAAATGCCATGCAGTGCTAGGAAGTACATAGCTCCACTGCTAACAAAGCATATTGCTATTATAAAACAGTACACTTTTGCGGTAAGCTAATTGTTTTATTGGGGTAGGGTTGTCAAACGTAGCGGTACTACCAGTATCAGACAGTACTAAAAAAAAAAAAGTTAACGGTACCAACATTTCTGCTGTAAGCTACTGGTAGTACAGAGTACCGGGAATTTTCGGTAACCGCTGAAAGGCGCTGCTAGACGTGTTTGTTTGAGCGCACTCTGAGTGACAAAAGTTTTTTTTAAAAAGCGTGTTTTTACAAGCGTTGAACATTGTAGCCAATCGCAGTCATATCTGTTGAGCACATGAATGTAATGGCCAATCAGAGATACTAGTAAGTAAGTTAGACAGAATACGCTGAAATATTTACTGGTAAATTGTACTGGTATTGGTACCGACTATTGGAACCATGATAACCCTTGTTTGGGGGGAAATGTTTAGCACATCTAGCTAGCTAGCCTAGCCCTTAGCCCCAGCTGGTACATTCTGTTGGCAAAAAAACTAACATATTTTAGCCATCTAAGCGTATTCTGACAAAGTCACAATTTCACAATAAAAACACAAAATAGTCGCTAATAAAGAGCTTAGCTGTATGCAGTCTTGTGGTGATATTCGCTGATTTGCAATTAGTAAATTGGCCTTTCCGGACCCGATTGGAAAAATAAATTAAGTCCAAAACTGAGCATCCAAAATGGCACATTTCAAAACGCACATTTCCTGTGCTAACCGAGCACCTGTCTATGGGAATGCTACAACTATCTTCCTTGTTTGAAAATAGCAATTATAATAGCAACAATTGAATCTAGTGTTTCTAGAAATAACACTCATTAAAATTCATCTTTAAATTATAAATTATTATCACAAACAATAATGTCATGCAATTAAAATATGTCAAACATGTACAGTAAAATATGTTTAAAAATATATTTATATGTGATGTTTTTCCAAAGTCGATGAGGCTCTGTTTCAAGTTAAACAAATTAATTCTTCACAGACCTTCCTTTTTCCTCCCTCTCTGCCTTCTTTAAAGTTTATTTTGTAAATTAATATTCCAAGCAGTGGCCCCGAGTGAACAGCCATTAGCTGACAGAAACTCTCTCTCTCTCTTTCTCTCTCTCTCTCTCATCACCTTCCCCTGAGCTCTGCCTAATAATCATTAATGCAATTATCAGGACACACACTATTCATAACTGTCCTTCCATCCCTCTTTTTCTCTCAGTCTGTCTGTCTGGTCTGAAGGGCCTCTCTCACACCATGAAGCCGGGGCCTGGAAAAAACAGTCATGCCATTGTTTCTGTCTGGCTGATGTTTCTTACGCTGCCTTCAGGTTCTTTTCTGTCACTCTACCAAAATTTAATTAACTTCTAACATTGTGCCAGTCTGTGTCGTATAGGCTTTTCTCATTATCCAATAATACAGAATTAGACTCAATCTACAGCAGAGAAGATGGCGTTTGTATGCCTCAAACATGTAGTAAGTCCTACATGCGTTTGCGTGTGTGCTCAGGAGATCACCAGATGCACGCTATGTACTCAAGTAAACCTTCAACGCCAAACCCGTCAGCTTGAATCCGGGACAGTCGGGTGAGAGAGAGAGGAGGGAAAGGAACCGGGTGTCTTCAATCAAAATAACAATGCTCTTTAATTCTGATTTAATTAAATCTGCTTCCCCCCCGAGCGAGGCGCAGGATCAGACAGCCGCTAGAGACTCGCAGCCCCACAAAAGTCTCTCCTCCGACTGGGTTTGTGTTTAATCATTGCTTCTTTACACTCTGTCAGAAGCTTTTTATTCCAAACTAATGCTGGTTTACACAGCTGGCCTTCTGAAATAGAAAAGCTAAGAAAAGTGAACATTGAAACTGCCGGATTTTGATCAGCACACATTGAAATTTGACAGATATACAGACAGAACAGACAGACAGATACAAATTAAATATTTTTATTTTTCTCAGGGTCTTGACTTTTGCATGGACATGAGAAACTTCTTGTGCCCTTGAGAAACTATTCACATTTACACATCAGGGACTTTTTTCTGCGCTTACGCAATACAATTTCTAGATTTATATATACTATAATATATTTCCTTTGTGCACAACTTCCATCTTACTAGTAAGAAAACAAGAGCATGGATGCACATTAATTAACAAAGATCTATTTGTTCAAATGTGGCTTTCCTTATGGGGTAGTACCTCTAATATCCAGGGCTAATGTCCAATTTAACGCATCCTCTGTGGTGGCAGAGAAACCATGACACGAAATGGGCTGATGGCACAATACGGCTGAGTGCATTGTCTTATTTGGCAAGTTCAAGGGTCTATAAAAAAGACGAGTACTGTAAAAAGGTGTTCAAAATCTGGCTTTCATAGAGGCAGTGTGTCATTTTTCAAGACCATATGACCACAAGACCATATCATTCTATCGTGTTTGACAATCACTAAAGAATCAATAAACAGTTGCCATAAAAACATAAATCTTGTGTGATAGATTTATTTTCATTAAATTCTTAATTTTCTATTATTGAAAAAACTAAATAGGGGCTATAGTCTGGAAATGCAAATATTTGTTCCATGCTCTGCTTTCTACTTTCCATACTTTTCCAGACGTGGAAATTACTGATATCAAATTCCATCCTTTTCTATACCTTTCCAAACCCTGTAGTTAGACCAATATATACATATATACTGAACAGCTGTCTTTGTGTTCCGGTAGTTTGTGTGTGAGAATGAAAAGATGAAAAGAGCAGCCCTGTCTCGTCATCACAACTAAACCTCGTTTGTCCTTCCAAAGTTGATTCCGCAGGAGTGACAAACGACGTCCGCTTTCCGCGATTAAGTCTGCTTATTATTTTCCTGTCCTTTAACTAAAAGTCTATTATGAGAAATGGCAGAGTTGCTGTGGCCTTTTCAGAGGCGCTGGTGTCACACCGCAGCCATGAAGACAATAGACCCCCTGACAGCTATTAATTCAGGGCCACCTTAAACAGTCTGATCTTTAAATCTATTCGCTCTGTAATTATACTGGAGGAAGGAGGGGTGAGGGTCCACCTGTCAGAGCACAGAACTATGTCCAGAGCACCGCGATACGGTCAGGCAGGGCCTGAGATCGTGGCAAGTGAGCATCTGTCAAAATATATTGTTTGTTTACAGCAAGAGATGGCCGCTGGGATAGCATATGGCGGCCGCTGATGGGTACAGCGTGGCAGTCGATCAGAGACGGAGAAGCCGAGCAGATGCTGGGTGAAGGACTCAGGAACGGGCCGCTTTGTGACACCCCAGAGGAAGATATCATTGCTCAAACGTTGCTCAGAGTTCTCATTTATGCATCAACCTAAAAATAGAGAAATAAAAATGAGACATGCAGTAAGAGTATATAGCACCATAAAGTTAATGTTCATAGCCACTTAGGTAATTTGATCTAATAAAAAAGTAGAGTTTGAATATAGAAAAAAGACACAAAATAGTATTAAAAAAGTATAAAAAAGTAATTATTAAAAGAACAAAAAACAAATAAATAAAAGCTGATTGTGATCTAAAGTTTAAAGTATAAAAATGAATACATGAAAATTATAAATAAATGGATGATTGTGAACCAGTTTAAAATATAAAAATAAAATAAAATTTGCAAATGTGAGTGTTACATTAAGGTAGAGTGGGGAGAAAAACAGTCTAAGTAATAAGTAAGAAATAAATAAAGTAAAAAAAAAAAAAGATAATTACAGGAACAACTAGAAAATATAAATTTGCAATCATGACAGTCGCATTTCAGTCTACGATAAACAACCAAGAAGTGACTTTCCTTTCATAGGGACGCTGTCTTGGGAATGGTATGAGTGGAGAGGATTGATGAATCATGGCAAGTTTGTCGTGACTCCACATCGCTGACTTGTCAGCGAGATTTGTCACTTGCCTTACCCTAGCCTGTCTGTCTGATTAGCATTGCCTGTTTGATAAAAAAAAACACATCTCGGCTTCTGAAATGAAGCAAGTTGACAAAATTGTGATTGGAATGAGTAACCAAATAACAATTTTTGGTTCCCAGAACATTCTTTTTTTAAGGTCTGTTTTTGGTTAGCCAGGAAAGTTTTCTTAACGGAAATAGAGCGGTAGTTTTTGGTTTGTAGTACGTTATTCTAACGTTCACTTAACGTTATTCAAACATTTCTAGAACGTTCTTTTTTAAGGTTTGTTTTTGGTTAGCCAGGAAAGTTTTCTGAACTGAAATAGAATGTTAGTTTTTGGCTTGTATAACGTTATTCTAAAGTTCACAGAACGTTCCTTTATTTCCTCCCAATGACTTCAACACAATTTATGGTTTTTATATGAAACTTATTCGCAGACATTAAAAATAAATAAATAAATAATGATTTGACTTAAAGTAGGATATCAGTACATTTATTTCTTAACTCTTGTACAGTTTAGCAAGACATGTTTTTTTTAGTCCGTAAACACAAGAATTTCTTGATTAGGGTTAGGGTTAGGTTCTTTTCAATAAGGGTGTCAAATCTCTCCGAAATCATATTTACTCTCATATCTATATAAATTACAAGTAATTATTAAATAAAGAGATAGATAAATGAATGATAGTCAATACACCAGTAAAATGTACTGCGTCGCTAGAAAAAGTTATAAAAAGAACGGTTAAGAATAACATTACCTAGAATGTTATTATTTGGTTCTCAAAAAAAAAAAAAAAAAGGGAAACAAATACTAACATAAGGGGAGCATTCTGTGTTTGCTGGGTAAAAACATCAAAACCTTGCAGTCAAACAGATGTAAAACAGACGAGTGACACGTAGTACAGAGCTATACTCTCTCTTCGCTTTTGAGCTGATTATCAGCAATGCACATTTCAAAACACGCCCACGTGCTCATACACTTATCCGCCGCAGATGCGCCCCACAGGGCCCACTCTCTGTCATGAAGCTGTCCCTCACAATTAGCAACAGACAATCTTGAAGTGAGCTCACTCAGAATGGAAACACGCAAAGAGAGTAGCTGAGGTTAGGACAAGAGTGTCAGAAATGGCACACAGCTCTGATTTATCCTGTAACCATGCTTGTGGATGAGTCAAAACGCATACAATCTTAGCTAATCATATCAACTACTACAACAAGAAATTCATAAGCCTTTTTGGATTTACAGTATATAGCACTGAAACATTTTTTATATGAATGCGAACGCTAGCTATGCAAGTTTGATTTCAGTGTTATTCAAAAATGTGTCCATTTAACAACAGAATTGCATTCTTAACAGGCTTTAGCATAAACTCTGCTTCTAGACTAAGCTAGCTTGATTTAGATACATCATTGCAATTCATAACATAAAAAAGTTGCATTCTAAATGGTATAATAGGCTTTAACGTAACTGTCTGCTTTTACGCTAAGCAAGCTTGATTTAGATAGGCTATAGTACGACATAGAAATTCTTAAGACAATAAAGATGCATTTATAGCGGTTGTGACCTTTAACGTAAATTTTCTGCTTCTGCCAAGAAAGCTTGATTTAGCTTTCGTACATCATAACAATTCAGAACACAAAGTATTCTTAGCGGTATAATTGGGGTTTAGGATCTGCCATACACTAAACAAGTTTGATTTAGCAACACACAGCATTTAGCTATGTTATAGCAATTCATAACATCAGTTGCATTTTCAGCAGTGGGCTTTTTACCACTAGCTTTCTGTCAGCTTCTACTCAAGCTTGATTTAGCAACATGAGCTTGCTTTCATGCCAAACTGCATCTCTAAAAATGTGTCATCACACACCAACATTGTTTTTTTTATTGGTATAGTGGGTATTAGCATAAACCTTTGCGTCAGTTTTTTTTTCTACAACAGTTTCAAGAGAATGTCACTGTGAGCTAAACAGTAGAAATGTTTATAACTATAGCAACCCGGATAAGATTAGAGTTTAATTGAACTTAATTACCCTATTAAGCGCTATGTTAGCGCAACAGCCATACAAAAATGCATACAACAGGGCTGCAACCTTCGCACTGAATTGAACAAAGATTTGTGTCTATATTTACATTTATGCATTTGGCAGACGCTTTTATCCAAAGCGACTTACATTGCGTTTCAAGGTACACATTTACATTCTTATCAATTCTTGCTTGCCCTGGGAATCAAACCCATGACCTTGGCATTACAAGCGGCAACGCTCTACTGTTACAGTGTAAAAAGTGTAGCAAGTGTAACATTTAACCGGCAAGCAACACCCTGCCTAACAACATGCTAAAAATCCCTTATAGGATACTAACAGCTACATTAGCACCACTCACATTTTCTCCTGAAAATCTAGTCATTTATCGAAGTCAGTGAAAAGGTAGCTTTAAGCCATAAGAGGAAAACATACTGCATCAGAGCTAGTTCTGACCATGTCTGTCTCTTTCCTGAGACCATGTGACAATGATAGGCCTGAACTTCAATTTATTGGCAAAGTTACACATTTCAGAAAGCTTTTCTGCTGTGTAAGGAAGCTTCGTTCCCCTCAAAAAGCCTATAAAAGAAAATACTGCCAGCACTGAAAATATGTACCAGGAAGCTGATTAAGATCCTTTTAATACAAGCAGTTGTCAGTGGACTCGCACAGAGGTTTTTAAACAAATCCTTAATCAGCATTTTTAGGTAGATATGTCTTCGTACCGACATTTACTCGCCCATCAAAGCACAAGGTCAAAAACAAAACAAAGTCACATTTCTTTAAAACTCTCACGATTACTGTTAGCTATTAGTAGTGTTTGCTAGAGCAATCATAGCTATCATTGCTAACTTCCAACAGCAACCATTCACTTGTGCAGCGATACGGATATAAATGATACTTTAAATCAAAGCTATTCAAAAAGAGGTGTGCCAATACTTACTGATCACTTACATGTTAAAATATAAACAAGTAACATACATTTTACCACATTAGCAACTACCTGGCATTGTGACTGTCTCGCTATACATTTTCTCATCAAGTTCATATTTGTAAACAAATTGCCTGTGTAACTATTGTTTTAATTATTGTAAATAACTATTAGCTAAAAGGGTATGTTATAGCACCTGAGCCACTGATGATAAAAAAAAATCCAGGTGACAGATTGAAGACCGTAAAGTATTGAGATTTGGTTTTGTTGGTGGAGTAGTCCCAGCTCAATCCCAAAGCTCTTCCCCTGGTTCCCCACTTCCAGATAATAAAGCTTTAGTGTGCTGAAAAGAAAGAGTATGATCAATAACAGCTGTTAGTGGTGAAGATGATCAGCCTGACACCTTACATAAGACAAGTCATAAAAATGACCAATGTAGCGGCCAGTCTCACAGGCATAGATTGATTTCTAGTCTAAGGCTAGACACGATTAACCATTAGCAAGGACACAAAGTGGAAAAACTAGCCTCATCTCGCACACAATCTGTTAAGAAAGACAAGAGAGGAGGTTAAAGAGGATTTTTGCAAATTTTAAGTGAATTGTACTTCAAAGTCCATCTTAGCAGGGGAACAAGGACCTGCTGGGAGACAGGTAGTCAAATATAATCCAAATTTAAGGTGACACTCAATGGTTTTTATCCTATTTTACACTCATCTCCTCTGTCATATCAGGTTTCCCCTCTTTCCATCTCTCAATCATGCCATTTTTTTACCAATTTATCTAGAATCGGCTGTCTCTCTCTTATTGTTTGACTCTTTGTGGTTAAAGATGAAAGCATGCTTGGTAAACCATTTTAAAAAAAAAAGGTCCAATTACACCAGGCTGAAAACATTTTATAAAAAGCTAATGAATATTTATTATATTCCCGAATACTGTCTAGTTTTTTGGCGACAATTTGTCCAAATGTGCTTGTCTGAACAGATAAAGCAGTCCACAGGTGTAGGCACACTTTTTTCCTCTTATTCGCTACTCATACACATACAAGCAAACAACCTCTCTGCATGAAATAACCTTCTTGATTTCATGATTCTTCAAATAGGAAGAAATGAGACAGGGAATTGGTAGCTTTTCACAAGACACGTTACAACACTGTCACCAAATGGCGATGTCATATAATTACACCTGTTTCGAGCACAGAGTAGAATAAACACACACGCATACAGAGGGAGAGAGAAAGCACTGAAAATCTGATTAAGGTCGGCTCGCCTTGGCAGCCAGTGTCTTTATTTATTTATCTCAGTAAACACACGCTCACTTTATTCTGGGAATGTGAAGCGTAGCATAATTAGCTGAACATGGCTCCCTAATTGGGCTTTAATTGATATGAAGAGTGTCGCCAGGGCTGAGGCCTCACGTAGCAACACATGCTGAGCAAGTGGGCGTGGCCTAACTGCCAATCAATCCCACTGGCATTAAAATGTAATTTAATGGCATTAAAATGGCCACCTCCAACCAATTACTAGTGAGGTTCATTTACAAACAGAACACAGGTTTATTTTATTTGTGGACAAATGTTTATAGAACTAGAATGATTCTAATAATACTATCAATATACTGCAATCACTCAGTTTAATTAAACTAATTTCTGCAAAGCACCATAGTTAGCAATTTGCTGCATTCCGTTTAAAGTCAGATCTGAGATATTCCTACTTGAAATCTCAGAAAAACGATATAGAAATAAACAATGCCACTGCTAGCACTTTGCAGGAGTTAGATTACTAACAGAGAAGCTCATTAACTGTTTTTTACATGCCCATCTTTGCAAATGTTTGCTATAGCTTTATCATAGCAGACAGAGTATATGTAAAATAAGTCCTTATATTAATGTAAAGACTGTTCTTTTTATTTTATCCATTTGAAACTGATTGATCATGAAAACAGGGAGCCATATAATTTTAAAGAACAGGCCTGAAAAGGGATTTGTGACATCAGCTAGAGGCAAAAAATTATATATATATATATATATAACAATATAAAAATAATACATAATATATATATAAAAAAAAATAACAATAACAACATTGAAGGAAACTTAAAAATAAAAAAGTGATTTGTACATGACTTCATTACTTACACTTCTCCAAGTTGGAAATTCTGATTTACGAGTCAAATGGAACACAGTAATATTAGGCAAGGCAAGGCAAGGCAAGTTTATTTATATAGCACATTTCATACACAATGGTAATTCAAAGTGCTTTACATAGAAGAAATTAAAATAATCAAAAGAAATAAGAATAATTAAAGCAGTTTAGATTAAAGAAATTAAAATAACCAAAATAAATAAGAATAATTAAAACAGTTTAGAATAAAAGATAAAATACAGAAATAATCAAATAAAATCAGAATAATTAAAACATTAAATAAAATACAGTACAAACAGTCGGGGGAGCAGTGGCACAGTGCTCATTCAGTAAATGCATAGGTAAACAGATGTGTTTTGAGTCTGGATTTGAATGTGACTACAGTAGGAGCACATCTGATCTCTTCTGGAAGCTGGTTCCAGCTACGGCTGGCATAGTAGCTAAAAGCAGACTCACCATGCTTAGAGTGAACCCTTGGTATTTCTAGCTGATGTGATCCTAGTGATCTGAGTGATCTGTTGGGTTTATATTCAGTGAGCATATCTGCAATGTATTGAGGTCCTAGGCCATTAAATTATGTATATAACAGTAATAATACTTTAAAATCAAGAAGAAAGTTTTGGCACAGCCAACTGTTTACTTCATCAATGCATTGGCAAAGGGAGTCAACGGGGCTGTAATCGTTAGGCGATAGGGCTAAGTAGAGCTGTGTGTCGTCTGCATAGCTGTGGTAAGAGATTTGGTTCTTTCTCATTATTTGGCTCATTGGGAGCATGTACAGGTTGAATAGGAGTGGCGCAAGAATTGAGCCTTGAGGAACTCCGCATGTCATGGATGTCCACTCAGACTTATGCTCTCCTATACTCACATAATAACCTCTCCCTTCTAAGTATGACCTGAACCATTTTAGGACTATCCCAGAAAGCCCAACCCAGTTTTCCAGCCTGTCAAGAAGTATGTCGTGATCGACAGTGTCAAATGCAGCCCTGAGGTCGAGTAGTACTAGAACTGATAATTTGCCTTTATCAGTATTTAAGCGAATTTCGTTTCTCTGTGCTGTGATGCGATCGGAAACCAGATTGAAAATGGTCAAAGTATCCATTCAAGCTTAAGTATTTGTTCAGCTGATTGAAGATAACTTTTTCAATGATCTTGCCTATGAAAGGAAGATTTGAGATCGGTCTATAGTTGCTTAATATGGTCTTATCCAGATTGCTCTTTTTCAGGAGGGGCTTGACAACTGCAGTTTTCAGGGAGTTCGGAAAACTCCCATAGAGAAGTGAGGAATTAACCACTTCTAGAAGATCTGATTCTGAGCTGTTTAACACACTTTTGAAGAAAGATGTGGGAAGTGCGGCAAGGGCGCAGGTTGATGTTTTAAGGTGCTGTACGTTTTTTTCCAAAATTTTGCCATCAATTTCTTTGAAATCAGACATAGTAACTACTTTATCAGTTTGTGGTCTGATCTGACTTGACCCCAGTGCGGCTCTATGATGTGCTGATCACCTTTCTGATATTATTGATTTTCTCAGAGAAGAAAGAAGCAAACTCACTGCACTTGCTGTCTGAGAGCAATTCATTGGGATCTGGCTTGGGGGGTCTCTCTCTACAGTAGCAAAAAGAGTGCGTGTGTTGTTTAAGTTGCTGTTTATAATATTTGAGAAGAAAGTCTGTCTAGCTTTGCCTAGTTCCACATTGAAAGCATGGATGCTGTCTTTGTAGATGTTATAATGGATAACAAGTTTTGTCTTCTGCCACATGCGCTCTGCTTTTCTGCATTGTCTTTACATATTTTGCACTGCTGTTGAGTTTCTCCAAGGTGATTTTTGTCTACCACTCTTCCTGACTTTCACAGGAGCAATATCATCAATTACACCTTTAACTTTTGAGTTAAAAGAATCAAGGAGAAACTCAACAGAGTCAGCAGATATGCTTAGTGTTAAAGATATGGCCTTCATAAATAGCACACTAGTGTTCTCATTTAAGCATCTCTTCTTGACAGACACAGATCTAGCTTCAATGGCAGGAGAGATCAATATATCAAAGAAAATACAGAAATGATCAGACAGGGCAATCGATGAAATGTTTAGACCCTTAGTGATTAGTAAATCTAGAGTGTGTCCACGATTGTGTGTCGGTCCATGTACATGCTGAGTCAGATCAAAAGTTTTTAAAACAGTTTAATTTCTTTTGCCATATTGGTTTCTGCATTATCTATGTGAATGTTAAAATCTCCAGCAATAGCAAAACGGTCAAACGCCGAGGAAATTGTTGAAAGCAGTTCTGTAAAGTCCTCAGCAAAGGCTGGAGAGTATTTTGGAGGCCTGTATATAACAATGATAAGTAAAATGCGTGGAGCACCTTTTAACACAATACCCAGATATTCGAAAGATGGGTAATTACCAAATGATATTTGCTTACATATATTTGCTTATTTGCTTACTACTGTAAAACATTGGCTATGTCCCAACTAGCACACTTCCCTTAATAGTAAGCAAGCAAAATCAGAATTAGGTCCCAAATCACAAATAGTATGCCTAGGTACCATTTCCAACAGCTTTTTTTTTAATCAATTATTTCCCACAACATCTTGTGCATTGACATGGAGGAGTTTGTGACAGTTCTATAAAACATACTGCATCTGCACAGTTGGACTAGGCTACTAACACTACATGCAAACGAAAACAGTATGTGTCAAAAATAATAAAATATAATTTTATGACATTGTCGTATGTAGCCTACCAATAAGTGAATACAAAGTCTTTGCAGGAAACAAGGACCAAACAATCACAGTATTTTTGTAGTAAACGCTGTAGCAACTTTGGCTGTCCTGTTATTAGGGTAATCAGAAGTTAATTTTGACCAGGCATATGCCCTGACCAACGGGGACACTTAAGGCTAGGCTAAAGTTAGCTGTCTTTTAACTGGAAAAAGAGGTCCCATGCAGCCTGGGAACAAACAACCATAAAACACTTAAAAACATAGCCTACACCGCAGAAAAAGAGCACACCTGCATGTCAGCATTGTGGACAGCGAGTTCCTCTGCTCCGACAGTTGCACTGCACTGAAATTCTCCTCAAACGATCATTTAAGTGGCTTCTTGCATCCAGAACACACACACCTTTCACACACAGGTACTTCATACTCCCCTTGGAGAACCGTCGATGTCAACCGGTGAGATCTCAATCTCCTGGCGTCACAACCTTCAAGGACACTCGAGTTCTGTTCTGATGGCCAATTAATCGCTTTCCTGATAGTAAATTTAAAAAAAACAATCTCTGTGGATTTAATAACAAACTCATTAAGCACTGCTAAAAGGACGGAACTGCCTTTTAATTAGACCCGCACTTGATTAATGCACAATTAACACAGCCCGTTCATTCATCTCGACGTGGATGGGATCAGAATGCAAACACTACATGTTCAGAAAGCTCTCCATCTTGTTTTTTGGTCTCCATGATGAAAAGCGTTAAGACAGGGGGCATGACCTCAGTCTTAGAACATAACTGATGTTTCCCTGTATGAATTATGATTTGCATACAATACGGTCCAAATTCTGAGACCTAATTGATAACATATCTATTTTTCATTTGTCTGATAAAAAAAAAGAAAAGTGTCACATGGTCAATGTCACAAATTAGCTTATTTTATTAGAATCCTATAGACATGACATCGAAAGAATGAATACAATTCAATACAAATGAAAATAAAGCTAAAATAAAATAAGACACAGCCTACATATTTGATTAAATACTTAAACTTAAATGAAAATTCTAAATTTTGCTTTAATATCTAACTGAACTAAAGTTTAGGTTGCTTCACTAAAATTTCAATAAACAAACAGAAATAAATTAAAGCTAAATAGGAAATAATATTATATTATAAATTAATTAATATTTTATAAATATATAAAATATTGCAAAAAATATATATAACAAAGAAAAGAAGTGCATACAAATCAGAAAACTTATTTAAATAAAAAAAATATAACTGCTTAAGTCTCAGATGTTTGACCCCACCACCAGACAGACAGACAGACGGACACTGACCTGGCGGATGGACATTTCATTTATTAAAAAAAAAAAAAAGTACAAAAAGATTAGTTAAAATAATTTATATAGACATGATGCTCTTTGTACTATCACCAGTAGAGAGCACTGTTGGCACTTTTTTTTTAAAAGAAAAGATGAAAAAAAAAATCAAATGTAGCACCATCAAGCAGTGTTGAATTCTGCATTAGCACCTGGGAGTCCCTCACATTAAGTGTTAGCAGTATAAAAGTGCTTTGAGACTATTTGAATCAGGATATTGCATAAAACTGTAGAACACTCTGGAATTAAACGATCACAACTGCCAACTTGCTAATTAGATCTTTATAGTGTGTCTTCTATTCTATAGAAGAACGTTTATAATTCTTACAGTTTTTCAAATGTTTCAGTAATGAAATTAGTTATTCAGACTGTTTATTATCAGGTATCGCTGAATGTGTTCGAGGTAACCATAACAGTACACTGCTGGAACGATTCCCATCGCAATCTATTTCAGACGTTACGCTGATAAATTATTGCTATACATCACTTTATTATAGGTTTGCAAAAACAAATTTAATGTTTTTTTTTTTTTAAAGATAACTGACATTTAATTAATTGTGCACACACACACATATATATATATATATACACACACACACACACACACACACACACACACACACACACACACACACACACACACACACACACACACACACACACACACACACACTTATGTTAGATGCGATTAATCCATTTAAAATGCATTTAAACTCCTGCATTTAAGTTGACCTCCCAAAAAAATGAATTCGCTCATGCAGGTGACTGAAAAGATCCTTTCAACTTTATGTTTCACATTTAGATTGTGAACTCTGTGTAAAAACCACATTTTGGGGCATCCTCGTCCAAGTACAGCTCCGAAATCACTACCAAAGCCAGCACAGAACCGTAATATATCCTGTAGCTTTGTGTCCATCATCCTGGAGAACAGCTACAGGTTTCTCATCCTGGTCCTTGACACCTGTTTTGAGACATATGCTCTGCTCATATATTTGGCTACAAGACCAACTCAGAGTCTCTTCTCTTGTGCATTTCCTGGCTTCCCCTTTCCTCTCGTTCAAGGCACTGACATGAACCTCCTGAAGTCAGGATGAGACTTGTGCTGTGAACGAGGGCAACCTTCACTAAGCGATCGTGCGTGTGCAACTTCCGGGGCCTTCCACCACATGTCAGTGGACTTTATTAGCTCCGGCAGGATGTCAGGAACCACAAACTTCTCCGCCAGGAAGACTAGAGGGAACACAGCCAATAGCAAACCCCAACCCACCACTCCCAGCCAATAGGACAGTCCAAGTCGAGTGATGTCATCCCTGATCTCACCAATATGTTGATGGGTGAAAAGCGCCCAGCTGAGAAAAAAGAAAAATCCTGTGGGGAGGAAAAAGAAAATGGGGAGAAGGTTAAAACATGTGCATTACATTGCAAAAAGAAAGCTAAATATGGAGGTACTGACCTGTAGGTACTAGTGTGAGCAGTAGCAGGGTGGTCGGGTCAAGCGCCTGGCCTGCCATCAGCAGTGAGCGAGTGTTGGAATAGGAGTGCACCGTCTGAGACGTCCAGCAGAGGGAGAACATGAGACACAGCCCTCCAGAGCTCACACACATCAGGAAAGCGACCACAGCAAACACTCTCTCAGCCTCCAGAGCTGTTGAAACAGACCAAAACATTTCATATGCAAGAATTTAATATACAGCGAATGTGGTTTGGTATAACCTGCTCACTAGGCCCCAAGGAAGGAGGTATCCCATACAAACACTGAATTTAAGTGATGACCCTGTCCAAAAACTAAACAGTTATTGAGTTTAAATTATTTATGATGATGATGATTCTCCACAGCCATGTGAGTGGTGTTATTAAGAGTGACCACGGTCAATCTGACTGCAGTAGATGTGAAAGATATTAATAAAAATGATGTTAATTCAGCCAGCTCACATACCTGTATTTACTTCCTGTTTTCGGTCGAAGTCCACAGTAGTCGATTGTCGAGTTCGCGCGCGCGATCATTGGTAACTAAGCAACATCATATCATAATGTCATAGAATATCAGAATATCAGAACACCACACAGCACCGTCATTGGCTGACAGCTGACAGTCTGAGTCTCCACTGTTGCTTAGTTACCAATGATCGCGCGCGCGAACTCGACAATCGACTACTGTGGACTTCGACCGAAAACAGGAAGTAAATACAGGTATGTGAGCTTGCTGAATTAACATCATTTTTATTAATATCTTTCACATCTACTGCAGTCAGATTGACCGTGGTCACTCTTAATAACACCACTCACATGGCTGTGCACTTTTAATGACAAATCAAGGATGTTAAGAGGCTAAAAGCAGGTTTAGAACTTGCCCCATTGAAGTCAACAGGGTGCGAATTTTAAAAAGAGGATAACACGGTGTAGGCAACACCGATTTTTGTCGTTTTTGTCTGTACTGACAGCACTCCAAATGTACAAAAAAATGAGCTCAATGTTAAAATTGACAGGAGTTCTCCTTTAAAACACTGTCTACAATTTTTTTTTGCTTTCATTTTGTCAACCTCGTGTCATTCCAAACCTTTATGCAAACCTGCATTTCTTTATTCTGCTGAACACAAAAGCTAATATTTCAAAGAATGTTTGTTTTGGTTCCCATTTCACCGCCATTAAATTTGTTTGTCGATATAACGGAGGCCAATGGGAACCAAAGCTGTTTAGTTCACAACATTCTTCAAAATATTTTCCAGTGTTCCACAGAAGACAAAATGTTGACTATGCCTTTAAGAACATCCAGCATAAAACCATGACAAGTAATTTTAAGTTTGAGCAAGGTTGAGTGCTCTTGAAGAACATCACATTCTTAAACTATTTAAAATTGAACTGATCTGTCATAACATCATCCTTTCATTTAACTTGTTCTGAAGAAGAAATGAACTAAGGGGAAAAGCAGACAGGCTACAACTAATAAAACATGCAAATATTGTGAGTTCAGAATCATAGCCCATCTGCTGCAGCCTACCGAAGTGTAGAAACCCCTCCAACACAAAACCATATCATTATTTTACATCAACGTTGGAAATTTCAGAAAAATTCAGGAGATGTTTTCACAATTACTCTCATTTGGCTGCTCTGTACTTCTCAGGTCTAAACTTGCAAAAAATGCCACAAAATTCCTCTAAAGCTTTCAACTACCATGATCGGACCCGTTTGGTATTTTTAGACTCCAAAAAGCAACGCTATCAAAGGCCTAAAAAAGCAATATACAACAGGAATGCATTATTAATAAAGTATCTTTTATAGAAGCCACATGAATGCAAGTTTCTAAGATCCAAAGCAGTTGTATAAAATTAATGTGGGCCACATGAGGGCTACTGAAATGTGTCTGTCCCCCAAGTGTATTTAGACAGGTCAAAGCCAAGTTCAAGAGCTTCGGAGGCTTCATGAACATATGGTTTTAGAGGGGGCAGTAGTAGCAGTCATGATTCACTTCTTTCCCAATGCAAGATAAAATATGACCATAAATAAATAAATAAATAAATATAGTTATTGAATGACACTTCTGAATATCTTTCATTCACAAAGGTATGTGAGAAAAGCAGACACATCACACACCTTTAGTAATGTCCTCAGTGGACCAGTTGTTGTCCGGTGTGGTCTCATTTCCTGAGGACCACAGACTCCTGCCATCCAGCCATTGAGGTGTCCAGATCGCATAGCTGATACACAAACAGCCCATCAAGCCAAGACATGATTCAATAAATCGAAAACGACTCCTCGAGTCCACCAGTTCTGGTCCTTGCATTGCTCTGATGATTAAAAACAAATAATGGTTAAACATAATATTAAGTAATTATAACATTAACTAAAGTAATAATATTATAGTTGATATTTTAGCTGGAAACTGAACTCAAAACAATACAGTTGTTAATCTCTAATAGGTTTCCTTACCTTGAATGGTTGTGAAGTCTTTAAAATTAATTCAAATGATTTGATTCCACACAGTACAATGACAGTGACTGATCACGTTCAAATATCAAATGAGTCAGTGAGGCAGAAACAAGAGATTTGAGGATGCAGACACGTTCTCACTTCCCCCTCACAATGCTGTAATATGAAACTGTAAAGATTTCCCTCTGCCCACAGTGAAGACCCACTGGCAATGGAAACTCCCCTCACATAAACATACACACGCGTGTTGTGCAGTGGTTAAATTCCCCCATGAAACCCTATGAGTCAGTGAGGTTTGGAAAGTGAAAATGATATTTTATGAATCAGTCTACAGTGCTCAGAGAAGAATGTGAAGCCTATATTTGACTATACTTGCATCAAACATCCAGAACTGGATTATAATAAACCATACCATTACCATTAATGATACCATTACAAACTATATAACATACACACACATATACTGTGTGTGTGTGTATATATACAGTGAGGAAAATAAGTATTTGAACACTGCTGTTTTGCAAGTTCTCCCACTTAGAAATCATGGAGGGGTCTGAAATTGTCATCGTAGGTGCATGTCCACTGTGAGAGACAATCTAAAAAAAAAATATCCAGAAATCACAATATATGATTTTTTAACTATTTATTTGTATGATACAGCTGCAAATAAGTATTTGAACACCTGATAAAATCAATGTTAATATTTGGTACAGTAGTCTTTGTTTGCAATTACAGAGGCCAAATGTTTACAGGGATGGTGTTCTTGGGATGGTACTCCTCATTCTTCTTCCTCCAAACACAGCGAGTGGAGTTATGACCAAAAAGTTCTATTTTGGTCTCATCTGACCACATGACTTTCTCCCATGACTCCTCTGGATCATCCAAATGGTCACTGGCAAACTTAAGACGGGACTTGACATGTGCTGGTTTAAGCAGGGGAACCTTCCGTCCCATGCATGATTTCAAACCATGACGTCTTAGTGTATTACCAACAGTAACCTTGGAAACAGTGGTCCCAGCTGTTTTCAGGTCATTGACCAGCTCCTCCCGTGTAGTTCTGGGCTGATTTCTCACCTTTCTTAGGATCATTGAGACCCCACGATGTGAGATCTTGCATGGAGCCCCAGTCCGAGAGAGATTGACAGTCATGTTTAGCTTCTTCCATTTTCTAATGATTGCTCCAACAGTGGACCTTTTTTCACCAAGCTGCTTGGCAATTTCCCCGTAGCCCTTTCCAGCCTTGTGGAGGTGTACAATTTTGTCTCTATTGTCTTTGGACAGCTCTTTGGTCTTGGCCATGTTAGTAGTTGGATTCTTACTGATTGTATGGGGTGGACAGGTGTCTTTATGCAGCTAACGACCTCAAACAGGTGCATCTAATTTTGGATAATATTTGGAGTGGAGGTGGACATTTTAAAGGCAGACTAACAGGTCTTTGAGGGTCAGAATTCTAGCTGATAGACAGGTGTTCAAATACTTATTTGCAGCTGTATCATACAAATAAATAGTTAAAAAATCATACATTGTGATTTCTGGATCTTTTTTTTTTGATTATGTCTCTCACAGTGGACATGCACCTACGATGACAATTTCAGACCCCTCCATGATTTCTAAGTGGGAGAACTTGCAAAACAGCAGTGTTCAAATACTTATTTTCCTCACTGTATATTATATATATTTTACACACACACACACACAAACCAATACTAAAATAGGGTACGTTTACACAACGATGTACTAAAACAGAAAAGTTTTTCCTTTGCATTCTTCACGTGCAGATGACAACATTGTCAAAACAATCCCCGCTCACACTGATCTGTGAAAACGACTAAAAACACTGTTATGCTGCCAGGTCAGTAGTTGGCAGTCACTTTGTAAAGAAACACTATGCACCTATAGACTTAACACAATACACATCCACATGGCGTCACAGTTTTCACAAATTCACGTTTTTTTTGTTTACACAGAGAAGATAACTATAGAAACTTGCAATTTGAAAACGTGTTTTAAAAGTTTGCATTTTCAGGTCCTAAAAAAACAAAATGCATCAAAAGTTTTTAGTTAGCATGTACGGTAGCATGTAAACAGCCCCTCGTAGTGTTGACACCAGAGGCTGAACCACAGTGACCGTGGAAATACATCACAAGTGTTGCTGTGTCGTCACGGCAAAGGCTAAACGGCACAGGAAACAACCATAGACAGTAAAAAAAAAAAAAACAGCTCTCCTCTCTTCGGCAAGGTGGGCTCACAGGAAACCCCTAAAAATGGTTACTTCCTGTTGCTTGCTTTCTGTCACAGAGCTGAGATCAGTTTTACCATAGTCTTACGAATATATGCGAGACAGCGGCCTCTGGTACCAGTTCGTAGTAAAGGAGCAACATAACACAATGAAAATATAATTTAACATAAAAGATTTTAATTGACGATTAATTCATTCGTTCAGTCAGGAGCCCTTAAAACATTTAACACCATTGAAGATCTCAAACAAAAAGCTTCCAAAGATGTTTTCCTTAGAAACACCCTTGACGGTGTCAAAAACAAGGCATTTACGTAACAAATTCATCTTGTAAATATAAGTGTTGGAAAATAAAGAAATATTTTAAACTTGAACTTTTATCCCAAAAACTGAGAGCCTAGTCAATTAAAAAGCTTTTTTCCTGCTACAAAATCCAAAAAATATTTAAATAAATTTAGAGGGGTCATAATATACATTATCATTTCACCTGAGGTTCACTTTATAATGTTAGTAACATTTCATCTTTCTTTTTTGTACATGTTGCACTCTCTCTGACACTTTAGGTCCGTTTGCAGCATCTAGTCAATAAAAGTTATTCATTTAATAAAATTCTCTTTGCAAAGCTGCAACAGATTATTTTTTTTTAAAAAATTTTTTGCAACAGCTCAAATTGCTGCTTAAATTGTTAATTTTACTGAAAGGTTCAGGGGGTCTTGTAAAAATAAATATCTTTCTCTCGTTTCAAATGTTGGAATCTTTAACAGGATAAATTTACTTGAAAAGCAAAAGTATAAAATATTAAGACTGGACATAGACTGTATCTTGAATAGACTTTTGTCTTGCTGCACTATCAACTAGTTTCACTTGTATTAATGATAAATGCAGTGGTGCTTAAAGGGATAGTTCACCCAAAAATGTAAATTGTCTCGTTTACTCACCCTCATGTTTGAGCCATTGACTTCCATAGTATGAAAAAATATATATACTATGGAAGTCAATGGGGCCCATTAACTGTCTGGTTACTGGCACTCTTTAAAATATCTTCTTTTGTGTTCAACAGAAGAAAGAAACTCAAAGTTTTGGAACAACATGATGGTGAGTAAGTGATGATGATTAACATTTTTGGGTGAACTATCCCTTTAAGTAAATTCCTCTTGTTTTAAGGATTTCTTTGATATTTAAGAGGAAAATTAATGATGGGATTGTTTTTGCAGCGAACAGCACTGAGAAGCAAGTTTTAGGATATGAAAGTTACAATATATTTTCATTTTTTTAAAAATTAAATTGGTTTCTTGATAAGACCCCTTTAAATCAATTTAAAGACAACAGATTGGATACTTGGAATTTGATGAGCGCAATTAAAGGGCCAGTCTCCAATTACAGTGACGGCCAAGGTAATAATTAAAGTAAATCAACACATCCAAGAATAACAACACTTTCCTGCAGTGACTCTCCACAATTCTGTTTCAATTTCTAATTACAGGGTTCGCAGTGGTGCTGTTTCTGCAATAACAGACTTTGTCTTTAAACTGTACATAAGGTGAACATATCATTCATTAAAAAAGTATTTGTATTGTAACTTGTTTCTACCAACTGTCACTATTTCCTGGCTTTTTCTAGCAGGTCTGTGAAAACATCCAATTGCGTTGGGTCCTTTCCAGCAGCTAGCTCAGGCTTGTGCTTCTCCAGCCAATCAGACGAGCGGATCTGCTGCCGCAGAGTACCAATCAGAGAGTCCAGACTCTCTGAGCGGATGTCGGATTGGCCATTTAGAATCACAAAGCTCTCATCAGCCAATGAGACAGGCTCTGCCTTAATTTGCACAGTGTCAAGTTTGGTTTGAACGCTTGAGCTCTTGACCGTTTGGTCTTTGCACTCATCTATTGTCTTAGCATCTTCCCTCCTCGCTGTCCCGCTGCAGTCATCCCGTTTGTCTGTCGTCCGCTTTGTTTCAAGCGAAGAGTCCTGAAGCTCTTCTAATGCGTTTTTAATCCTCTGCACTCCTGAAGAACAGTGATGTGAGAAGAATTAATGCCAATGTCAGATAGTTTCGGGTAAGCTATGCCACTTATTTAAATTTCTGCACAACACTTGCATTTTGATAAATCAGGAAATGTTTTTTTTTATTCAGAATATTTTTAAATCAAAATCAAAAGCGATTTTTAAAAATCTGCAATATTATTTTTTAAATAATAGGAGTATTTGTCATAGTATTTCCTGATTTGGAGGCAAAACTTACTATTAGTTTAGTCCCTGGCACAGTTTAGCCCAAAACCTGTGAAACACTTCACTACGCGACGGATACCTTCTTATCTTTCAAATAAAAAACGTCTTAAAAAAGGTCAACAGATAAATAAAAATATACCAATGAAACAAAAAGGTACAAATAAATCAAAGTATGCAATGACCGTGGCCACTTTTTTCATGAATATATGATGTACCTGAAGAATGAAAGCGGTGTCAAATACTTTAATATTTAAATGAGCAATATAATGCTCATAGTCATGTGAAATGTCTTCATATCTATATCAGCAAGCATAATTTTGCATGAAAATATTGTTTCATTGAAAAAATTAAACACTACTTACATATATCTATTGTCTTTCAATAAACCAAGCACTTTTTAAGTACCTCTTTAAAAAAATGGCTATTTTCAAGGGTTTCCCAGGCCTTAAATATCAAAAAGTCAAAGTACTTCAAGCACCTTGTATGAACCGTTATTTGATAATTTTATCATTATTAATTTTAATAAATAAAATGGACACATCTTACCCACTGACACGTCTTACCCCACTCCCTAAAACTACATATAAGATACTACAAGAAGACAGGAACTAAAATGGAAATGAGAGCGATCAACAAACCTAGCTGTAGTTTGTGCTGTTGATCAGTGAAGATGATTCTGAACCAGCCTGGAGACCCACAGCTGAAGGCCTGACCGCAGCTCAGCAGAACCTTGTGCTTGAGGAAACACCTCCACACAGTCAGCTCCTCAGCAAACGTCTTCTCCTTCAGATACTACACAAACATCACACACAAGCTTGTTGAACTTTAAAGAGTTTAGATGCAGACATCTGTTCTTGACGTGCTGTGAGAGGTTATTCTGTAGTGTAATCGCCCTGTGACCTCACCTTACTCAAGTCTGCCCAGATGAAGAATCCCGCACCCCTGTGCAGGAAAGGTATGTCCAATTTCTTCAGCTCTTCCGTCAGGAAGATGTGAGCCTCTCTTAGCCTGCGTCTGTTCTCCGGGAGGAACTCACTATTCAGCCAGTCTGGAAACAGCGAGAAAACTCACTTAGTCATTTGCTGTTGTGAACGAATCATTCTTTTGAGTCAGATCTTGTCAATGAATCAGTCTAAACGATTTGTTCATTCAACTCAATGATTCACTAGCAATGGTAAATTGCACACTGGAAGGAAAGATTATTAGGAAATAATGTGATATATTTGTGTATATTAATGGACTTAGAAGGCTTTTAATGTAGTCATATAGACCATTTTAATAACGTTTTTATGGTGCATTTTGGAAGCTTTAAGGCTAACATTTTAAAATGTAATTCATTCCTGTTTCAAAGCTGTATTTTCAGCATCATTACTACTCCAGTCTACAGTGTCACATGATCCTCCAGGAATCATTCTGATATGCTGATAGAGAGATCATTTTCCAACTTTTGACCAGTCGTGTAGATACTTTGAGTAAGAATTAAGCCAGTATTGCAAAATTTTGGAATTCCACTACAGCTTAAATAACTTAATACAGAAAGAGAGCCCTTGCATTTCGCACAAAGGGTTTAGTCCATAAAAGCATGGGCAAAATCAACCAGAAACAGTACTATCCTTTTGACATAATGTGATTTGGGACACACTAATACTAATCTTGCATAATAGACAGAAAAGAAAATACGGGAACTGTGAATCGGCCATAGAAGGAACATTTTAATAAAGCAAGGAAAAAAATGTGTGTACCTCTATCTCGGAAAAGCTGGGCCATCTGGTATTGTGTGAGTCCCGGGACTCCATGGAAGGCGCCCAGCTGATCCAGGGCCTGTACCAAATCTCTGTTCTCCGAGTGGACCACGCCAACTCGCATCCCTGCCATTGCAAAGTCCTATATTTGTACAGAACAAAGTCTGAATGCAGTGCTGCAATGCCAATAATCTGAGGGAAGGCTTTTCTGACAGTTCAAATACAGTTCAAATTACCTTACTGACACCCCACATAACATGGGTTCTCTGGGGATCTGGCAACCTGTGGAAACATTTGTGTAGTTTGTGATGATTATTACAAACACACTCACATGCACCATGAATAAAAGCAGCCATTTCTGACATTACAATAAAGATAAAATAATCCTTAAATGTTTATTTGGACAACATTTTCATTTTTGGGTGAAGTACACTTTTAAGTGGTTTGACTTAAACCACTGTGTTTAAGTGGTTTGACTGTATACTTCAAATTAAGCAAGGGCATATCAGATAAATATACGCTAGACTAAGTAAATTAGAATGAACAAAACACAGACATAATAGAGAGATAGTTTATGTGCATGTCTCTCACCCGTCCAAGCTGAGAACACTGCAAAAAGTGTCTGTCTCGCTGAACACAGAGAGCATGTAAATCTCATCTATGATCACATGAAGCTGGTGCCTGGAGCATGTGAGAGAGAAACAATGTGTAAATGAATGCAGTTGAGGCCAGAAATTAACATTCAAATGACATGCGTGAACACAAATGCAATTTCTCATCAATAATGTGCAACTTAATGAAGCATATGAAAACATTTGGAAAACAAAGTGTGATGAGAGACCCAGTTAGTCAGCCAACCAAAAAAATTAAAAAAAATGTTTTCGTTTAATCATCCTCATGTTGCTTGAAACCTTCAAAAAAAGTTGATGAATGCCGTTTTACATACTACAAAAATATAAAGTGACTAGAGCAGAACCCACGCGGTCTTGTTTCTAAATGACAATGATTTGCCTGGTACTTCTTTGACCCTGCTCTCACAATTTGCTTTCATTATATGGACAAAGAACAGCACTAACATTCTTAAAAACAGCTGTTGCAATATACAAAAGAAAGTCTAAGTTCGGTATAAGGGTGAATAATATATGATCATTTTCAATTTTGGAATCACTATCCCTTCAATATTTTTATATTGACAAAATTTCACTGGCTTCCAGATATCAAAGATCTGAATCTGAATGAAACAATAAGTGCCGATTTCACAGACAGGGCCTATATTAAGCCAGGATTAGGCCTTAGTTCAATTATGGCATTTAAGTAGCTTTAATAAACGTACCTTAGAAAAAACATTATTGGTTTACATCTTGAGAAAACAATGTCACTGACATATCTTAAAATATGTCTAATGTTTTGTCTAAAGATGAAAGAAACAAGTTGCTTTCAGTTAAAACAGCTTAAATGTTTTTTAGTCTGGGACTAGCTTAAGGTGTGAAACCGGGGGTAAGTGTGTTCGACTTGAAGCGCCGTTGTGTAGACCAATCGCTGTATGACATCAAAGCACTGTTAAGAGTGTTTAGAGAGCAGACGGCTCCATGCTTTCCAAACGCTCTCACTGTACTTTGATGTCATACACCGATTGGTCTGTGCAGCGCCGCTTCAAGTCAAACACACCTAATTGTTTGTCCAATTCTTGTGAGAAACTGTTTGAACTCACATTTTGGCAAATTGTAGAAAGCTGGTCATCTCTTCAGACGAGTACATTTCTCCAAGTGGATTCTGGGGGTTTAACAGGATAAGGGCTTTGATGTTCAATCCCTATATAAAGAAAATACAATTTTAAGAGATCCATACAGTTTTGAGTTTTAAGTGTGCATATTTGTTTGCATCTTTAAGTTAAAGTGTCTTTATTATGTATTTGAAAGGCTCCTAACTGTGTAATGGAGGTCTCCTACAATAGGTTTAAATACATTAAAGGTAAAAAAAAACACTTGAATTTTCTCATAATAAACATTGCACATCACCTCATGTCTCAGAGTCTGAAAATGCTTTGTTCGGAGATTCAGTCTCTATATATCCCTCTTTTCCGAGAGCCTACTCTGCTCTGATTGGTCAGATGACCTAGTCTGTTGTGAACTTGTGATTGGTCTACCGTTTACGAGTGTCGGAAACGATAGGTTGATTACCATATCTAAATTTCAGCTCCGGATCTTCCTCAGTACTTATAATAATAATAATAATAATAATAATAATAATAATAATAATAATAATAATAATAATCATTACATTTATATAGCGCTTTTCTCGGCACTCAAAGCACTTTACATAGAAGGGGGGAATCTCCTCAACCACCACCAATGTGCAGCATCCACCTGGATGATGCGACGGCAGCCATATTGCACCAGAACGCCCACCACACACCAGCTTACTGGTGGAGAGGAGACAGTGATGAAGCCAATTGGTGTATATATATGGGGATTATTAGGAGGCCATGATGGACAGAGGCCACTGGGCAAATTTGGCCAGGATGCCGGGGTTACACCCCTACTCTTTCGAAAGACATCCTGGGATTTTTTGTGACCACTTAGAGTCAGGACCTCTGTTTAACGTCTCATCCGAAGGACGGTGCTCTTTAACAGTATAGTGTCCCCATTACTATACTGGGGCGTTAGGACCCACACAGACCACAGGGTGACCACCCCCTGCTGGCCTCACTAACACCTCTTCCAGCAGCAACCTGGTTTTCACAGAAGGTCTCCCATCCAGGTACTAACCAGGCTCAGCCCTGCTTCTGTGGGCAACCAGTCTCGGGCTACAGGGTGATATGGCTGCTGGCACTTGATACACAATGATACAAACCATAACGACGGTGTCAATTCCAAGGGTCCTCATCCTTTTGAACTGCATGCAGAGTGGATTTGCAGTGCTAAAAATTACCTTCTCAACATGTTGACAACACAAACCTAACTCTTCCGGGCTTCAGCTACAACTACAGTGTTTGAGGGTCAAAGTAGATGTTCACAGGCAGCCAATGAGGACCATAGACTGGCATTACGCAAATTTGTTACATTATTACATACGTTTGTGACAGGAAGAGAGACTGGAATTGCTGACGACTCGTTTCGGCAGTTCAGAATCTAATCTTTCTTTTGGGAGACAATAAATGTATTTATCGTGCATTTCTTTAAAACTTTGCAGACCTTTTACATTCACAAACAGCTATAATACACACTGCATGAAAGGTAATATTCGAAAACGCATAATAGGAGCACTTTAAATAAAATAACCTCTTTTTTGGCATCTATAAGGGACTTCTCCAGTTTCTCAACAGTTAGCTGGAAAGGTCTGACATCACTTCCTGTGAGCTGCAATAACACAAAAATATAGAAATAGAAAGATAAACAGAATAGCTACACGAAACGAAAATAACAGAAAACCACTATAACATGTCAGTGTTACATTATTCAATCTTACACCTGAGGTTTCGCTAAGCACCTGATTATAAAGTGGCACATGGTGTAGTATGACACTGCTGTACAAGCCTACGTCCTCCGTTATAACACCATAGAAGGGCGACGGGATGAGAATGGCATCTGTAAAACAAGCAAAAAATATGAAAAATGTCCTTCAATTTGTATAAGTAAGCCTAAAACACAGATTGATGCACTGTTAAAGAGGCTATATGCGTTTTTCTGAAATTTAAACTCGCGACTGACACCTGTGGCCAAAAAACAGAACTGCTCTTCCTTTCTGCTCGCTCTCGCAGCGCTCGTACGTGCACACTTCACAAGTCATCTGCTGCAAGGAGGCCAACATTGTGTTTACAGAGGTAAGAACAGTCACAAAATATCAAAATCCATTGCACTGCTTGCGAGTGTAGGCTACTTGCTGACTAGCGGTGGTGGCAGTGATCTGAAACGTTTAACATGAACCCGCTTGACGTCACATCCGCAGACAGCGCGGGAAAATCCGACCCGACAGAAAATAGGAAAAATAGGATACAGGCTTATAGTTGCACCCACTGTGAGCGGACAAGGTGCCAGTATGCTCAACAGGAGATGTTTGAGTCATAAATGGTAAAATAAAAAGGCTATTGTTACGTTTATTTTGGGGAAAAAGTTCCATATAGCCCCTTTAAAGAAAATCATTGAAATAGAGAAGTTGAATTCATTCGGCTGAGAAAATTGACTGACGTGGATTGAAGGAAACTAACAACTGAAAACTAACATGGCAGATGCATGAGTGCAGAACTAGAGTGCTGTGTAAAAGTTGGAAAATGCGATCGTTTCAGGGAGTTAACGACGTGGATGAAATGCACAAGTACTTTCTGTATGAAGATATCTTACACAGAAAGGTTAAAAGACTGCAGTGAGTATCAGCAATCGGTCATGTCACCGACACTGATGGTTATCAATGGAAACCTGATTGAATCTCTTTAAAACCAAACTGATTAATTACTGTCTAAACTTTCAAATACAAGAGCTGAAAAGTGATTTAGAGTTGTTCCCCGTGTCCCAGAAGCAGAAACTGATGTGTAAAATTCCCAGATAAGTCAACACAGATTCAGTTCACATAATATAAAAAAACAAAAGAAGAAATCAACACACCAAAGAAGTTTAAAGTCCAAGATCCATTGAGAAAATGTTGCTTTACATGAGAATCTTCAGAAAGACATTTTCTCGATGGATCTTGAACTTGTTTGGTGTGTGGATTCCTTCTTTTGTTTTTTATATCTGTAAAACAAGCACACATTATCAGGTAATATTTTCAGACACATACAGTCACTTATTTTGTTCAATTTTGCTCAATTTTGATTTCAATGTTTACACAATTACTAAAAAAGCTAATAAATAAAAATAAAATATAATAAAATGTACATATTTTCTCAAATCAATCCAATAGTGTGTAAATATTGTAGAAATTGCGTCCAATGCTTTCAATACAGTTTGAAACACAAAGGAGAACTAACATTTTGTTATTCGGCGAGCAGCCAATGCTACTGATCTATGCTAGTCATTTCAAAATATTTACTGATTAATTAGCCTGGCCAATATACACTACCATTCAAAAGTTTGGGGTCCGTATGATTTAGAAATAAATAAATAGTAATACTTAGATTCAGCAATATGCATTAAAAATTGATCAAAAGTGACAGTAAAGACCTTTATAATGATACAAAAGATTTCTATTTTAAATAAATGCTGATATTTTGGACTTTCTATTCTTTAAAAGAATCCTGAAAAACAAATATTTAGGATCACAACTGTTTTCAACATTGATAAGTGTTTCTTGAGCAGCAAATCAGCATTTAGAATGATTTCTGAAGGAACATGTGACACTGAAGACTGGAGTAATGATGCTGAAAAATCAGCATATTCAGCAATTCATAGTAAGTGTGAGATTGAGAAGACAAAAAGTGCAGTTGTATTCTGCAGTGATCAGATGGTCTCATACCTTCTGGGTCACACAGCGTTGCTGCTAAAGCCGAGAACAGAGACCCACAACCGTTCATAACAACAACCTGCAAAAAAAAACAAAAGAAAATAAGCATGTGGACTGGATTTCTCTTTCTAAAGAAAGATGAAGACTAATAGAAATAACACAGATGGTTTATATTATGCTGATGTGTGCAAAAGCAGAAAAACTCACATTCTCTGGTTTTAGAGGTTTGGGAGAATGGCAGTAGTCTGACAGGAACTTAGCAACTTCCTCTCGAAGGCTTTGGGGGAAAAGAATTCAGACACAAGAACATCAATATTGTGAAATAAAAACCTAAGCACTTGATTTCAGGGAATTATAGTTTCTAGTTATGGGTTATGTTAGCTTACAAACTGTGGCCTTTCCAATCGTGGTATTGTAAGAAAGCAGGGTCAATGTGAAGCATGTCAGGTTGCATCAGCTGTGGGAGAAATCAATAATCATAATGTGCAACAAACATTGAAAAGTGATATCCAGGCAGTGTGACAATTCTTTAGATTTTTGAAAGGCTTTCTTTTTGTAATAACACTATTATTCTTCTGAAGACAATGCAAGTGGCACTTGCATGTCCAAAACTTAATAGGGTGGTTGCTAGGACATTGGTATGCTGTTGCTAAGGTGTTCTGAGTGGCATTCTGAGAGATATTGGTTGCTCGGGTGTTTATATTCATGGTATGCGGTTGCTATAGTGCTCTGAGTGGCATTCTGAGAGATATTTGGTTGCTCGGGTGTTTTGGGTGGTTGCTCACCTGCTAAAATAGCACATCCTCAATACTCCATGATATTGCAATGTATAGCTCACATTCTTTTTGACACAGGCTGTGTCCGTAACATTTAAGATTTAGCACTGTCACTAATCAAATAATTTAATCATTTCATAATTGTAATGTATTATTTATAAATCGCCCCGTAGCCTAAATGGTGCACTATTTGAGGGGACAGCCATTTGTAGTGGTGTCTGAAACCAAGTGGACGTGGACGTAAAAGTGGACGTTATCGAGTGCACTCGTTCAATCCCACAATACACCGCCAAAACGAGCGTACAAACGATGTACATTTAACGGCTAGAGAATACCCATAATGCACTGTGAGAGTCGCGCCATATTAATTCTGTATCTGACTAGAAGATGGTGCCCGCAGCTGAATCATCCATTCATTTTCCAAACCGCTGGTCCAATGTGGCAACAGCATCATATCAGAGGTATAAATCCCTACTTAATTATTATATTGCTTAATTAAGGTTTATATAGTTAGCTTCCATGACAGAGTTAAAGATAACTCTTTTCATTACCATTGGAGCTACCAGTTTGCAAAGTTTCAAATTATATTAAACAGCAAGCACAAACTACGCAAAACTTCAGCCCTTCAAGCACACTCATTGTCTGAATTCACTCACTCGTTTACAGTCAATGTAGGGAATAGTGAATGAGGAAAACAGGGGGCGATTTCAGACACAGCCACGGTTTTCAACTACACATGCATGTTATGTGTTCAGTTTATAGTCGCAGAGTCTCCCTTTACAAAGTGACATCGCCAACTACTGGCCTGGCAGCAGAATACATTTTTAGTCATTTTTCGTGGAACTGTGTGAACGGGGATCGTTTTGACAATGTTCTCACCTGTACGCAAAACTTAAAAAAAAAAAAAAAAACGTTTCCGTTTTTAGTACATCGTTAAAGTTTTATTCACCCACTTTATTGCCCACCAGACGGGAAAAAGAAATAAATGCATCTTCGCTAAAGAATGCAAAACAAGTAAATCACATCTCTTACCCTTTTCTGTAGGAGGTCAAAGCATAGCTTGTTTTCACTGGTTCCCAAGTTTATAATCCCCTGAAATAAATAGTATAAAAACCACAGCAAATTACCGCACAGCAGAAGCTAGATAAACACACACAAAAAAAGTGTATTAAAATGAGAAAAAACACAGATTTCCAGCTGAATTTCCTAAAAGTCCCAAGAGACTTGTGGCCACTGCGTCAACCAAAGCAGTGCCTTTAAAACCAAGACTTTCTATATACAAGGCTTATAATATCGGAACAAGCGAGAACTCTCAGACAGAGAATGAACTAAGCAAGAGACTACAGATGGGTAGTTCACATGAAGTGCAGTAATTTGTCTTAATAATCTCTAATATAAGCAGATTTTATGAAATCATTAAATCAGATATTACATGCATATTATCCTGTAATTGGAATATTGTTTTAAAAATGAATGTCAAACAGCAAGATGACTTAACTAGTTAAAGAAAAAGATTATTAAAAATTGTACAAAAAGGCCAAGCACAGAAATGTTTACTTGAAATAACATTTTGAAAATATGAAATTTTCAATAAATTTAAACTAGGTATAGTCCCTCTTAACTAACCAATTCTTAAACATTACTATGATTTACTACCATGTGGGCCTGCAGTGTGCAATAAAATATATCTTTTTTTTTTTTTACTGATGGTTTATGTCTGGATTTGTAAATAAAAAAAATTATACATTTTACACCTTTATATACTTGCAAACCTCAAACTTTTGAATGTAGTGTAAGACATTATAAATGTCTTTACTTTCAATTTTGATTAATTTAATGCATCACTGCTACATTTTTTTTTTTAACTTACTGCCACCAAACTTTTGCAGGGTAATGTATACATACTCCCCTATCTCTATCTATCTATCTATCTATCTATCTATCTATCTATCTATCTATCTATCTATCTATCTATCTATCTATCTATCTGTGCAGTCTAATCGATAACTAATCGCATCTAACATAAGATTATATTAAATTATATTACATATTTACAAACTTTTATGTTAGATGATTTGACAGCACATAGATATATAGACTATGACATGAGAAACTACCTAAATTGTTATGCTGATAATATGATTTGTAATGCAAATAAAAATGCATTAAATTAAAATGTAAACTTGCAATTAAATTTTGAAAACACTAATATTGAATAATAATAATAATAATAATAAAGTGGTACTGTTTATAAAGATACTAACATGAGGGTTTGAATTCTTGTCATGTTTGTTGGCATGATACTGGTTGTAGCCTTCTTGCAGGATTCCCTGGTGGAGCCGCATGCTGTTGCCACGGCGAGACAGGTACGGGCTGTACTGGGGTGTTTGATCACCCCAAAGAATGTTGGGTACAGCTTTGGCACTGTTGGGTATCAAGGTTTGTGAGGAGCTGGCCACAGGGGGAGTTTCCCTGCTGGTGGTGGCGTTCTGGTCTTCCGTCCCACGTGCCGAGCTCAGGACTCTGGTCAACATGGACATAAGACGAAACTCATGTTCTCTCTCTTGCTTCGCACGTCTCTCCTCCTGCTGCTCCTTCCGTTCCTCAGCCCGCGCCTCCTGCCGCATCCGGGCCTCCTCCAGAGCGAGGAAACGCTCTTCTGCTGTCTGTTGCCAGCTTAGATACCCAGCCAGAGCGCTCGATAACTCCCCATCTCCCCCGCGAACCACCCGCCGACGCTTCCTCTGATGGAACGGTCCGGAAACCCCTTCCTGGTCACCATGGCTACCTCCGTCTCTCATCGCCATGGGAGCAGTTGCCGGGGATACACCTGCACCGGAGGAGCCAGTCATGTTCTGTTCACTGCAATCTGTGGTGTGATATATATATATATAAAATATAAACATTACATCAGTCCTGTTTAAAGTAAACATTTTAATTAAAAAAAACATCAACTGATAACATAATTAAGAATTAAACAATCCACTCAAAATTCTATTAAACCAACAGTTGTTGTGATAATATGCCAATGCTGTCGAGAACATCTGCGGTGCTGAAAGTAAAGCACTAGATAACAAACAGTGCCAACATCAGACACAACAATTCACTTGGTATAAACACTGCAATGCCTATGCACTATTAAACCGCACAGTCCGTCTAAATAAATATGAATTATCAGCTAAAACTGGTAGGTCAGGTCCATAGATACACGTAGATGCCACAATCGAACACTCCAGATCCTTCAGGGTGTGTCACTCACAATAAAAATCAATAATGCCACAACATTGTGCAGCAACATTTCACAGGTGAGAATGTGTTGGGTTTGTGTTATTTTATGCATTAACAATATTACAGGTTTTTACTATGGTACTTATTAATGGTTTTACTTTTACTATGACATTTAACTTGTTAGCTTTGCAAAATCATCAACTGAAGTCTTTTGCAGATACAGATATATGACTTATATGACATGTCATATATATTGTAACTTCATGCTAGTTACGTATAGCGGCCCATAGAAACAGCTGCTAATGAGGCATCCATCCATGGGTCAGGCCCATAGATCAAATTGAAGGGATGGTTCACAAAAAAATGAAAATTCTGTCATTACTCACCCTCATCTCATTCCAAACCTCTAAGACTTTTGTTCATCTTCAGAACACAAAGGAATAACTTTTTGATGAAATCTGAGCCAGTTCTGTACTCTCCATTGACAGCTATGCAACTACCAGTTTGATGCTTCAAAAAGTTCATAAAGAGATTGTAAAACTAATCCATATCAATTGAGTGGTTTAGTCCAAATTTTCTGAAGAGACTCGATCACTTTAATGAACTTTTTGAATTTAGGCTTTTATTCCCATTTAAACATTGATTAGCGAACATAAACAGAAGCACAACCAAACCTGCTCGACACACGAGAACAAACCTCTTGCAGAAGCTCAAACTTGCTGCGTAACACATGAGAATGAACCTCATTGGTTCTCGCACATCAAGCGAACACGCTTGAGCTTTCATTTACAACAACTGATGTGTAACTCAATGTTTATATGTGAATAAAAGCCTAAATTCAATCTTTTCATAAAGCAATCAAATCTCTTCAGAAAGTTTGGACTAAACCGCTTAATTCATATGGAGTAGTTTTACGATCTCTTTATGAACCTTGAGAAGCATCAAAGTGGTAGTTGCATAGCTGTCAATGTAAGGGCAGAAAGCTCTCAGATTTCATAAAAACTATCTTCATTTGTGCACCGAAGATGAACAAAAGTCTTACGAGTTCGGAACAACTTGAGGGTGAGTTAATGATGAAAGAATTTTCATGTTTGGGTGAACTATTCCTCTAAAAATCTTGATGTTTTTAAACTTATCAAGGCTATATCAAAGTAATGCTACTTTTTTTGCACACTGTTGCAATGAAAATATTATGAAGATTCCAGAAGCTCAACTGGTAGAGCATGGCGCTGGCAACAAGGTCATGGGTTTCATTCTCATACTAAATAAATGCACAATTTGATTGCACTGCAAGAAGAAATAAGTAATAATAGACATGGCAAATGGATGAATGTATAAAATATACACTATGTTCAAACGTTTGGGATCAGTAAGATATATTTCTTATAAAGAAATTAAGTAACTATATAATGCTACAAAAGGATTTCCATTTAAAATAAATGTGGTTCTTTTGTATATGTTTATCAAAGAATTCTGAAAAATATGTATTATGGTTTCCACAAAAATATTAAGCTGCACAATCGGTTTCAGCATTGATGATAATACATTTTTCTTGAGCAGCAAATCAGAACACTAGAATTTCTGATTTCTAAAAAATCACGACTCCACATGACACACTAAGCAGTCATCACAGGAAATAATTACATGTTTAAAAAAATATATTAGAATAGAAAAGTTATTTTAAATTGTAATAAAATTTCACAATATAACTATTACTATATATTTTTTTCAAATTAATGCATCCTCGTGAGCATAAGCATCTTTTTAATCATGCATTAATAGAATAGAGTAGAATATTACAAACCAATTGGTAATGTAATGTTATAGCTAGTATTACATCACATGCCACGTCAGGCCTACTGTCTCCTCAAATAATCCTTCTTACTGAGTCACACTCCCATACACACTCATCTATATCTTTTATCCATATATGCAACAAGTGCCTGTATAGTGGATTATCTGTGTATATTGTGTGCACTACATCATTCAGATGATGTTTGGTTGCTGTTGCACTGTAATCACTAAATATGCATCCATACACATCCATGTTTGTTCATCTATTCATCTACAGATTTGTTTATGATACCTGATGGGGAACAGATGACATGTGTGTTTCCCTGCTCTCCATCCATCTCAGCTTGTTCGTCTGTGTTTGGACCAGCATTTTTGTGTTCAGCGCCGGCTTCATCCTCCTCGTCAACAGGTCCGAACTCGTAGAGCATCTCGGGAGGGCCCGCCGCTTCATCATCCGAGCTCATCACCTCCGTCTTGATCTCCAGGATTTCACCTGCTCTAGGCGGGTTAGTCTCTGACCCCTGCAGTCCGATCACCTGGTTCGCAACCGAACCGCTCCACAAAGGCAAAGTAGAACCCGAGGTTGCGGCTGATCGGTTACTCTGAGCCCTCTCCATCAGCTCGTAATACCTCGCGGATCTCAAAGTCTTCTGTTTGTACTCAAGCTTCAACTTTTTGATCTTCTCCCTGCACTGATCCCCGGTCCGGTTGATGCCCTTCTGTCGCAGAGTGCTGGCGATTCTGTTGAACACATGCTGGTTTCTGAGACAGGTTACCAGCTCGGTTTGGACCGGCACGTCCGACCAGATCTGCAGCAGCTCCAGTACCTCTGGTTCGGACCAGTTGCTGCCGCGTTCGTACTTTTTACCGTATACGTGAATCAAATGCATCGCAGCACTATAAATAAAGCTACAGTATTATATTTATAGATTGCTGCAAATATGTTCACGCATTGGTATGGCACCGCGTCTATGTGACTAAAAGCAAATGCATCAAAATATTAAAATTCCAACGTGTGTGTTACTGTAATCAATCATCTAAAAAAAGAACTGTTAGCCTACTTTACCCAGACCGGAACCAGATTCCTTTACTTTCTAAAACAGTCTTGATGCATTTTCACCTCGATGCTTTTGTTCTTTATTCAAACAAGTCCTGATACATCCGGGTTCACGGCACATGCGTGCTGTCCTTATTCCGGGATAAATTTGGACCGTGACAACAAAGAACGGCGCTGCGCATGCGCTGAAAGAGGCCCGTTGAGGAGACTCACTTGTTGCTCGGGCGCGCCATCTAGTGCTCACATTAGCATTTTGCGTGATATTTATTCACATTTGCTTATTAGTGAGGTGGATTGACATTGTGAATATTATTGTATTAGACAACAACAAAATTAGCATATGTTATAATGACAATTAAACAATTTTGTCCTCATTTCTTTAGTGTGTCTGGATGTATTGATGAACAGTTGAATTTTATATTAACATTACAAAGATTAATATTGTAATACATGTAATAAATGTAATGCTTATTAGTTAATTAATGTTAATTAATGGGACAACATTGTAAAATATTGAATGTTTTCTTATAGTGATTTTTATTATTGCAGTATTATTCCTATTACTACCAGCATAAATAAATGTAATAAAACAAATACTGATGATGTATAAATAATTTACAATTGAATTGTAAGAGAGAAGTACCTTAATTGTTGTGCTTCTGATATTGCTCCAATTGGATTGTGTGTAAAATATTTAATTTGTTTTCCCCTCCTTTTCTAAAAGAAAATGAAAGTGTGATGTAATTAAAGCATGGTTTAGTATTTGAGGGATCTGCATTAACCTGGTAACCTGTGCAGCCCTTTTCATTTATTTTGTTAAAATATGCAATTTATTTTGTTGAGATTATTTCATAATAATTATTGTAATAATAATAGAATCATTTTATACTTGGGGCGTTTTACTCCGAGCCTATATGAACTATAATTAGCCTGTACATTTGCATGTATTCTTCATTTAATTTTTCGTGATAACTTTGGCAATAAAAAAAGTAAAAATAATAATAATAATAATAGAAAAAGAATAATAAAAAAAGAGCTGCAGGGACTAATAACATCAGTTTAGAATGCTCATTCGTGACTTGCATGCACAACTGTTAATCTAATGTATGTCTGTCAAAGCAAAAACGATGCTGATGATTACATGTAGCTCTTGTTCCACATTAAAACGGATCCAAATGTAATCTAATTCATTCACAGCGAAAAAAAAATCTGTTATCATTTGCTTATACCCTCAAGTTTATGAGTCACCATTCACTTTCATTGTGTGGAAAAATACTCCCAACAGTTCCTAACATTCCCAACATATTTCCAAAGAAAATAAGTCTTGGAACAACATAAGAATGGGTAAATAATGGTGTCTGAATCCTGCAGATGGAGCCCGCGAATAGCAGACCACAAATGGTCCAGAAGCCTCATACCATGACGCACTTCCTGGGAATTGTAGGCCATTTGTGATTACTAGAGATTTGTGTACGGATGTATCCCGTTATTTCTATGGAACAATAAAGCAGACGCGACCGATGACACATGACACCGGCACAGAGGTTTTCATTTATTTTGCTAACATTTAGATAATATGTATAGTACGGAGATCTGCAGACACAATATTTATAAATAATTAAAATAAAGGACTACATTACAGGAAGACGCGCGCACTGTTGAAAGTTTCATCGATCTGCGCGAGCTCGCCGCGTGATGATGAGTTGAGTTCGCGGGTTGTCGCGGAACGGCGCGAATATACTCCGTTATGGTTTCTCAGTGGATATACTTAACATTTCTGTCGTGAATGGAGTTCATTCCGGAGCTGTAAAGAGAAATGTGAGCTTGTTACCGGATTCCGAGGCTGTGTTGAAGCGCAATGACAGCTCGGTCTGTGCTCGAGGAGGGGTCAACGGTCTCATTTCTGAGGCAAATGACAGTTCGTGTGTCGTATTTTGCTAATCTAATAAGAACGGAAAACTGAGGTGAAGTTAACGGTAAGAAAGTTTTGATTTATCGAATTTCTGCCATGGTAATGTAACGTTAAGCTTTTACGTTTTCGTCCAACTTCTGAGAGACATTTCTGAGCGAAATAATTTGTGAGGGTTTTTTTTAAACCTTTTTTATTCATTCGTAAGTGACAGTAATTGTGTTTTTGCGAGTGGCAAGATAAATCGACCGTAAAGTTTTGCCTTAACGTAACGTTAACTTACACATTTTGTTAAACTGGTCTGATGTATTATATGTGTTATTCTGTAATGTAAAAAAGGTGACTTAAAGAGATAACGTTACTTCTCTCAAAAATTATAATTCCATCATCCTACTCACCCGAAATAATGTTGCTCCAAACCAATAGCCTATGACTTTATTTCCTCAGTAACACAAAAGTAGGAGATGCTCGGCTCAGTAACGGTCACCTTTCACTTTCATTGCACCTGTTTTCCATATTACTAATATGAATGGTGACTGGTCTCTTTTCTTCTTCCACGAAAGAAAGTCATTCTAGCACATAACAATATTTTAAACTGACGCATAATCAATCAAAGATTTATCGTCGTATTGCACGACCAGTGCTTTCAGCGTAATTGAATGATTTCCGTTGGTCTGACTGATTTACGGTGCACGTGAGCTCCTCTTAACCCGTGAACCCAATGAAAATTCATAGCGTTCAGTGCAATAAATAAATGCAGTATTGTGCTATTCTTTGTCTCGTGTAGTTCATATGATGACTGTGATGATCCTCAGAATAGAATAGCATTATTATTATAAAGTGTGTCTTTTGATCGCGAAACATTCATTCTGTTGGCAGGGTTGATTATGAAACCTGTTTTTAGTTGGTAGGGCTTTTTTAGTACAGGCAGTGTTGTAATTTTCTGTATTGATCCTAACAAGAGACGGAGGAAAGAAAGAGGTAGAGATAAACAGAGTATTTGTGCACTATTTGTCCCTCTCTAATGAGTGACTAAGCACTTCGGTTCCTGCCCTTGCCAAGCCATCATGGATCATTAAAGGTTTAGTAGTTGTAGTTGTGTTTGATGAGGAGTTACTAAGGCACAGTAATTACTGTTCTTTCTTCCCCAGAGAGCACACTATAAAAATTTGGCCCTCCTAGCCAGCATATAGTAGCATCGCCAGGGACTTCGCCTCTTGCAAGCATGCAATCTGTCAGATCCAAAGAGACAGTTAGATAATCATACTCTCCATTCGATTCAGGCTTTAATGGGTGCTCTGAGTCATTAAATATGGAAAAAAAAATAATTTGAAGTGTTGAATGACATTGATGGGCCGACCTCCAAAATGTTCACATTTGAATGTCATTTTGGCTTTGTTACCTGTTCCTGAAGCACCAGGAATTCATGATTTACTAGAAATGCACAAATGTTCAGTTCTAGGAAGGCTGTTGTTAACCAATTATTCTGATCGTTTCTGGTCAGTGTTGTGGTTGCAATGCAATTACCAGAATTCCCTCTGGACTGGTTCCATGTTCTGCTTGTAATAAAAAAAAAGTGATCTGCTGTGTTGTTTCCAACACAAACAGCAACACAAAGACCTTGTCAGACCTAATAAAGAGAAGAAAGGACAAGCCACACGCCCTGTTTTTGTATGTCAGAACTATAGACTAGGAATCAACAGCCTTTCTGTCACATCATGTAACCATTAGAAGAAGCTTTCACAAGTGGCTGCATCATTAAATTAGTCTTGTCAGGACCGGAGAAAGATTGTATAAGGGAAATGGTTAACCTGAAAGGGAGTTATTTGACAATGTTGAAAATGGCTTATGTTTAAGAGTGCTTGAGGCGGCGAATAATTTTCCAAGAGCTGACCTCTTATCCGTTACCTTTGGAGACTTGTCTTAGCTACTAATTGACTCCGTCTGCTTAAAATGAGCTTAATGAAATCGATTAATTGGTTCAGACAATCGATTAGGTTTAGATATGAGAGGCATTGCTTTTTCTGTTACTGTAAAACGGGCAGGTACAGTATCTCTCTCCTTCTCATTTTCAGTGCTTGCGGGGTGTGACATTCACAGGTTCCATCAGTAAGAAACGGTTTTCTCCTCTTTCCTCTCCAGCTCACTGCACTGTGCCAGCCCTTAATGAGCTATGTAATGCAGAATTTAGAAGTGACGATTTGTTTCTTTCTTCAGCAGGCCTTTTACCAAGATCCTCACTTCTTCCTACCAGGAGCTGCTATTTAAATGCTAAACTCTACATTGTAGCCATCATACTCGGAGGAATTGTTTTGCTAATGGCATTCTCTTGTTTTAAACGACATTGTGCAGGTTGGGGCTATAATTTTAACACTATTCGTAGACCTCATGTGTCATGTCTTCACTCTAGCAGGAAAATACTATGAATTTTCACGCTTGCTTTCTTTGAAAGCACACGCCAGGCTGTATTGTTCATGCTCTGTAGAGGGTGTCTGGGGTTGTACACCAAGCCCTAAGCCAAGCTTTGAGCTTATTTACACAGTCAGCAAGAACTGAGCTGTCTCTAAGGAGCTGCTCAACTCTCACGGGACTCTCTCTTGCTGTCGGAGAGCTTCTCTGATGGATGGTGCAATACTCAAGCTACATGGTCATCATCCCAATGTATATGTTAATTAAACCTTGAATAAAACACCTTCTGTCTTTCGCAGACCCTGACCGCTGTTCCTAAAATGTTCTTCTGGTAGAAGAATTCAAGGGCATTCTAAAAAAGTAGTCCATACTTATACTGTTTATACACTACCAATCAGTAGTTTTGAAATAAATGAATACTTTTATTTAGCAAGGATGTATTAAATTGGTCAAAAGGCATAATAAAAGCATTTATATATATATTTTTAAAATCTATAAATTATATATATATATATATATATATATATATATACAAACATACATATTTAAATATATTTCTTTCATTTGAAGTCATACTATAGCTTTGAGAACAACATTAATTTCTGAGAGAATCTTATTGACCAGGTTTGTGAATTGAAGCAACTGATTTAAAAGTTCATTCATCCAGTTCAGAAGAATAATTTGTTGACAAAAACTACTTTTTATTAACATGCCAGAGCTAGGACATATATTAAGGTTTTCAGTGAATAATTATTTGAATTTCCATCTAAATCTCTTTAAAAAATGTAGAATACAGTGATCGCACTAATTTTATGATACTTTCATGGTGCTTTTATGCCCTTTTGATACATGAATGCTTTATTTTCCCTTGTAATTGTATGAAAGAACATTGAAAACACTGCACATTTTTGTTTCACAGAAGAAAGAAAAGTCTCAGGTTTTGAATGATGAGGGGGAGGAAATGATGGCAGGATTAAATTTTTCGGTGAACCGTTCCTTTAAAACAAGCAACATCAGCATGTCCTTTTTTGTGAACTTGCTCTGGATACAAGCATATAGCAAGTGGGTACAAGTTGTGAAACGCGCATTCTCCTCCTTGTCCTACAAAGTGTTGTTTGTATCCCAGTTTTCCTTTGTGTAGCGCTATCAATAGCACTCAAGACACCTTTATGAAAATATATGACTCGTCACGGTCCCTCTGAGGATGTTTTCTGACAGAACAGTTATGTTTAGATAACCTGAGCTTTATAGAAAACGATGGGCCTCTTGGTGCTCTAGTATTTCTTTTCTGACACTCTGTCTTATCTTCTCCAGGTTATTACAGTGCTGAATTTACAGTGCAGCCCACAGATGCATTAGAAAACAAACTCCATCTAGAAGACCAGAAGGCTTGGAGACGAAGCACTCCTGTTCATGGAGGGCCGCTGGACCCTGCCGCTGTTTCTGGGGGCGTACCTGGTCCTCCTGGCTTCTGAGGTACGCTTGATTACAGGCCAAGGCATCTACACCAACACGTGGGCCGTCCACATTGAAGGGGGAGCCGACGAGGCTGAGAGGATTGCACAAAAACATGGATTCATCAGTCATGGACAGGTGAGTGGTATCAATGCTTTATCAAAGATTCATCTCCTGTTTCTTGTGAGAGTTGCTATGTTTGTGTATGTGGACATAATGCTGCATGAGGTTTGTAGTGATGTTCCAGTACATCACTCACCTTCTTGCTGTCAAGCTCTGTTGCTTTACACAAGAGGAAGACAGATTTGCACAAACACGCACCCACACACATACTCACACAATCGTGACGGCCCCTCCGAGATGTCCTTGTAGATGCTTGTCGAGTCGCCTTTCCCTTGCATCTGTCAATGTTTAATTCTTCAGAATGGAGATGCGTCAGCTGTGATTGGGGAAATTAATTTCGGCTTATGTTGTATTCTTTTTCCCTGCTGCCCGCATTGTCTCATTTGTCTCGCCAGATGTTCCCTCTTCTGTTGTTATGGTATTAAACGCTTAGCTGGGAGACGAAAAGCAGAAATGTATCTGACAGCTGAAACATTGTATGTGAATTAATCCCTGTGAGTGCAATGCCCTCTGAGCTCGCTGTGAGGAGTCAAGTCAAGTCAAGTGTATTTATATAGTGCTTTTCACAATATAAATTGCATCAAAGCAGCTTCACAATATCAATCAAATAACATAACAATGTTTGTTTCTTAGTGGAAAAAACCTGATCAATGGTATTAATGCTTGGTTAATTAATTTGAATATCCCCAACTGAGCAAGCCAAAGGCAACAGTGGCAAGGAACCGAAAAACTCCATCAAGTGACCTACTGGTGTCCTAAAACTCCATCAGGTGACCTACTGGTGTCCTAAAACTCCATCAGAGTGACTTAATGGAGAGAAAAAAAACCTTGGGAGAACCCAGGCTCAGTCGGGGGCCAGTTCTCCTCTGGCGTTTATGAACTAGAGGCCGGATTTACAGTAGCTGTAATTTGATACAGAATTTTGTTTTATTTTATCACTTCGGGGTGGGTATGCGAACCGGAATCACAACGTTTTATCTGTAGAATGGGAAAGGGATCCTCCATAGGGAGAGGCTAGTTGGCACTTCAGCACTGCGTTGTCATCGGGTCCAGGCAAAGCTCCTAGTCAGATCTGGATACGGCCTGGATCCGGTAGGCTGCGGGAAAACCTCGGGATAAACAAAGACACTAAAATTAGCATAGATGCCATTCTTCTTATGATGATGTAACAAGTACATCAGGATTTAAGGGAAGTGTTCCCAGTTCCGGCTGACCTAATCTATGCAGCCTAACATTGAATTATAGAAGTCTATAATATATTATGTGTATGCTAGGTCAAAGAGATGTGTTTTTAGTCTAGCTTTGAAGTGACAGAGTGTGTCTGCTTCCCGGACAATGGTAGGAAGACTGTTCCAAAGATTTGGTGCTAAAAAGGAAAAGGATCTACTGCCAGCAGTCGATTTTGATATTCTAGGTATTATCAACTGGCCCGAATTTTGAGATCGCAATAGACGTGAAGGACTATAATGCGTTAAGAGCTCGCTCAAGCACTGCGGAGCTAAACCATTTAGTGCTTTGTAAGTAATCAACAATATTTTAAAATTTATACGATGTTTAATAGGCAGCCAATGCAGTGTTGACAGAACCGGGCTAATATGGTCATATTTCCTGGTTCTAGTAAGAGTCTGTGAATAGCACATGTGGGAGGACAGGAGTGGAAAGAGCTGCCAAAATGAAGCTCTCCTCTCCTTTCTTCTCCTCCTTTGCTTTCTCCTTCCCTCTCACATTTACCCTACTGTAAATCAGACCATAAACAATAAACACTTCTAACCCTGCTGAAATCCAGATTATAACAATTAAAAATATTTTTTGACCTAGTTGGTTCAGTAATTCTTTTTACTTGCCCTGCCAACATTTTCACTGGCCCCACCATAAAATGACCAGTTCATATTTTTATCATGTACGTTTTTATAGAAAAAATAATATTTTTTTATTAAATGCTTTTTTTTTTCCAAAAAGAAAATTTGCAATAAGAAATTAAACTGCAGTTATGTAACTCCATAAAATCTTCTGTCTTGTCTGTCTGAATTCTCCTTTGGGTCTTGTGCTTGAACAGACAAATACACACAAATTGTCAAAATGTCTGTCTTGGCGGGTATTGTCGTAAACAAGGTTGGTTATTAGTGTTGGGGGATGTTCTCCATGGTCATATTATCCTATCGCCAATAGTTTATTTCTTTGATTATTAATTAATTTATTTATTTATTCGTTTATTAATTATTTATTTTGTTTTAAAATCATGGAGAATTATAATCTTTTTCCATAATTTTGCGAGCAAAGATGGAATTGGTGATGAGGAAAAATGTCATGTTGCATAGAAATATTTCACCTAAAAGACAAGGCCTTTTCATTAATGGCTGATTTGTGCTGTGTTCGGACCTAAAGACTGTTATTAGGCCTATATAATTTTAGTGATATTATAATAATTAGTAGTAGTATAAATAATAATTGGTAATTATATTGTTATTATTGTCATTAAAGAGTTTTCTTTATCTCTCTTTATATCCATCTATCAATCTATCACGAGTTTCCTCTCTAATGTAAACTGACAGAGCTGAACAAATTAAGTCTCTCATTTTTGACCGATACAAACCAGCGATTCTGATACACACATCTCAGAGCAGTAGCAGTATTAGATCATTCAGTTTTAATTCCTTTGTTTATGCAGTGTCAAAGTCAACCAAAAACATTAAAATAAACTATTCTGGTGGAACCTCAATTATTCCTCTGATCCAAAGTCATGAAACGTCTTGTGGCTTAAAACGGCATATGAAAAACAGAAATAACTGGTGTCCGATAGGGCAGTAGGAAAGGGCTCTACCTAGAAGCATGTGAATGTAAAAGTTTACATTGGAAGAATGTCACATTACTGGTTATGTGTGTGGGTTGACAAATGGCAAACAGTGCCCTACAGTGCCAGTGAAAATTAATGTGAGCAAAACTCGCAATTTTTTTTATGTGCACCGCTTCAGAAAATTGTGCACTTGTGTATATAATACCTTTGGGGTAAAAATATGTTACTATTTAGGCTAGTTGTTGGTCAGAGTATACATGCATGAATATCTTTGACCATATCGAGGCCTCTGAATTTTTTACTTTTAAAAAACATCTCAAGACATCTTATTCTATTCCATTATAGTCTGTCTAGCATCGGAGGTGATTTTAGGGCCTATTTACACTTGTCACTTCATGTGTAAGATAGCTGTTTGATTTGTTCAAACTGTTCCATTTACAGTTGGCCTCATAAATGTGTTTCCGCAAAACGAATATAAATCTGATCTTCAATTCCCACACTATATGCAAAATGATGCAGAAATGTGTTGAACGTTGAGTTTCATTTGCTTCAGTTTGCGCCTCTGCTTGCTGAAGAGAGATGCTCATCTCGGCAAGCCATATCTGTGGAGATGCATCGTGGAGATGCGTTGCAGTCATGCTGTGGTATCTGGCTACAGGGAGCTGATAACACTCTCTCACACCTTTATTTCTTGCCATTTAGGGAGGAGTAAATTTACAGATGCAGGGCTCCAGACAAAAATATAATTAAGGAGCCATTGGCTCCTATAAGGGGAAAAAATAGGCGCCAAATAATTTTTTTTAAGTGCCACAAAAGAATAAATGTGTTTTAATTATTGCTGCACGATTAATCATATCGCAATCGCGATGTCAAGCCTATGCGATTATATGACGCAAAATGCTGCGATTTTATATGAAATAAACAAATTAGGGCTGTAAACGCAACACAGCATTTGTTCATTTTTGTCATCCCTTGGCTAGTGTTACATAATCCCGGTCTTATTCGTGCGAATGCTTTTAAACCATTCACGCGCAACAAGACAAAAGAGAGTGCACTGCATGTGAATGTCCTGACTGTGACACAGAAAGACTTGCGCTAGTATCGTGACAGCATGCCAGAATACAGTTCTCTTTTGCACTTGAACGAACAATAACACACACAATTATGCCAAAATGTCTTTTTGTCGAGTTTCTTCATAACATAAGAGCAGTCTTATGATGAACGTAGAGTTGTGACTCGTGAGAGAATGAGGCGCGTGTGAGATCTGTGTCTTTGTCAGCAGCGGCTGGTCTTAAAGGGCCAGTACACAGTAGCCACTAATGATCTCTGTCGTTAAAGTTAATCAGAGAACAAAGGGAACAGAGAAAAACACTCACCGCTCATGACTAAAGAACTTGTATAACTTTAGTAAGGTTTAGTCTATATATAATTTATAATTTATGCAGCACAGACTGTTTGATAACTTTATTCAATTTCTGTATATGTCCTACCTGTTAGAAAGGAAGGGCACAGGTAAATATGATATGCAAGGGTTTATTTTATTTATATATTTATGTAAGGATTGTTTGAAGTTCATTTAAATTAAAAGTTGTTATATTTTTTGAAGCCTAATAAATGTTTAAAACAAATTGATAGCTTTTATCAATTGTAATGAGTCAGAATCACTGTAATGTTGGATGGCTATAATTAATGTTCATTTTATTCCAGGGGTCATTTTTATCCAGACATCATTGGCATATTGATCATTATAGGTGTTATCAGTCATTAAGTTGCTGTTGCTAGTTTGAGTTGAGAAATACAAATTTCAGCATTATCACTAATCTGTGTGCATTTTCCTTCAGAACCAAGCAAGTTAACTCATGAAACCATTTGTTTATTATATCGCAATGGCATATCGCAATCACAATATTTACCTCAATAATTGCAATATGACACTTTCCCTAAATCGCGCAGCCCTAGTTTTAATTTTGTCATGTGTTGTCACGTCTGCCTTCCTTTTACAGCATCAGCATCTGCATCCAGATATTGGCCGATGCCTATTATGTTAAAAATGGCAAAATTCGGCCGATTAATCGTCCGACCTCTAATAAGGATATAAGGATTCTTGCTGACTAATGAATTTATGAGCGTTGAATGGCTTTTCTGAGGTAAATTTGATGTTATGTGAAATGAGACATCAAGCTGTATTATACACGTTCTTTTCAAGGTCAAAATGCTGATTTAGCATTCAGGACACTTTACAGAGCGCCAAAACAACATTTATTGCTTGTATATTTTGTGATAAAATGTACAGAATTTTAAAGCTAAAAACAGCATGAGTGATTCAGTAGTACCAAGGGATGCACCGAAATGAAAATTCTAGACCGAAAAAAACCTGAAAATCCTAAAAAAAATAATTATAATATTTTTTGGAGCCACCGTAGCTTTCATCTATTTTCTCCTATTGCCCAAATCTATACTGGTTAGATTGAGTGTATATGACACATTAATGACTGCACAAACCACCAATCAAGGTGCACACATAGACACGCATAAAGTTTGATTTAAACAGCTTGAAAACTTTTTCACTCCATCCTTGTTAAAAAGCTTGCATTGTGATAGACTGTAATGTGTGTACGTGCTCTTTTTGTGTTTGCACAGAATTTCTGGCGTTCATTAGTGTGGCATAATGAACAAGCTCTTCCTGCATCTCCATTTATTTATGCCTGACACTGACCTGTCAATTAAACACGGGACACTTTCACACCCAGCACGGCGGATTGATTTTTCATTATTCATTTCAGACTCACAGACAGAATGTGAGAGTCCTTGAAGGATCCCTGTGTTCTGAGTTGAATTTTTGATGCCATATGGTGCTTTCTCTCGTCTCTATCTCTCTCTCCTCCATTTGATGTTATTTTTTTTCTTCTCAGATAGTGCGACTTGAGCTAAGAGATTTGCGATGCAGGTCTCTGGGTAAGAAGGCGTGGCACGCTAATCTGAGCCGCTGCCGTGGCCGTGTCTTGGCGTGGAGCTTCCTTGCATCATAAATCCTACACCGCTGAAATTATATTTCTTCAAAAATGTGTTCTATAGAGGGAGGAACAGAAAGCAAGAGGCTCTGATGAAAAGTAGAGAGATTGTGAAAACGGGAAGTTTAGAGTATAAGTAGCCAAAAAAATGGATGAAAGCAAGAAAATTATTCAGAGGGAGCTGAGCAGTATGGCTCTGAGATGACAGGAAAGTTTAGCAAAAAATGGGCAGAATATAAAGACCAAGATATTAGACAGACCAAAATACTGCAAGAAGAGATGAAGATTGTGGCCTGATTAAAACAAAAAGTAATAACACTCTTTATTGAGTCATGCTTGGTTCATGTCATATAGTATGATACAAAATACACCTGTTTAGTCTGTAGTGTCTTTGGTCGCCCCTGATGCTAAGCGTGAGCCCAAAACAGTGATTAAGGCTGACAAAACTGACATCAGGTCAACAAATGACCCATCCGAAATGACAAGACATTTTATTCATCTCTGAAGGCTCCTGTCACTCTCCTCTGAAAAACGCGTGAGACATTTATCCAAGCCCATAATTACTTGATTGCCTGTCCAGAATCCTGCGGGGAAGGCTTTGGCCTGTTTGCAGACGAGGATGGAGATAGATAGAGATAAAAGGAGCGAGAGTGAGGCTTAAATGTCATGTTTCTAGGGCTGTCATCCCTCAGAGCGATAGGATGTTCCTGTGAGGAGGTGGAAGAAGGTGGAGGAGATTCGGGGGGTAGTAAGACTGGGCCTCACACGCTCTTATGCTGGAGGCTGTGAATGTTACTGAACAGGTGAAGAGTGTGTGTGTGTGTGTGTGTGTGTGTGTGTGTGTGTGTGTGTGTGTGTGTGTGTGTCTGTGTGTGTGTGTGTGTGTGTGTGTGTGTCTGTGTGTGTGTGTCTGTGTGTGTGTGTGTGTGTGCATTGTCTCTTAAGCCTGCTTTCAACACTTTACCAATCCCTGGCCATAACTAAAGCAAAATTCCTGTACAGTTCAGTTAAATACATCTTGACCTGTTCCCCGTCATTTCCAGCACCACTTTAAGAGCTGTAATGTAAACATTAAGATGGGGAATAAGGAAAAAATTAGAAACAACTGGTTCTTATAACTGCAACTAAAAGGAATGAGTATAGGGAGCATTTCAGGAAAATGAATCCTCAACCTGAGAGTTGTGAACAGCTGCTGAACCCATTCAGCGGAAAAGAGATAAAATAATTAGCAGCAGAGTAACGCCATATGCTCTAGTTTTGCATTAGGGTGGATCGCTGCTGTAGCTTCAGAAACCATTGACACCTTCTATGTCTTAAAGGTCAGTAGTCTTTTAGCATACCTTTTTATCTGTAGTGATTTGCTATACATAGAACATTTATAAAATATAGCCCCTTATAAAATATATAGTTTTTATCCACTACCTTTTGCTTTTCTACCACCTGAGGTCCCACAAGCTATACATCTGCCACTCTACTTCTTGTCCCCAAAAAGCATTTTATTATATTTCCAGTTCCCTTAAACTATTCCAGTTGCTCATTGTGCTAAACCAAAGACTGTAGTGCTGAATGCCGAGGGCATTGTTTCAGAAAAGAAGAGGAGGGTTGGGAATTTGCATTTGGATCAGGATTCTAGCATTTGTGAGGGTTTAATTTGGGATTTGAGCAGCTTTTCATTGTCCTGACTGCAGTTGGTGTTGTTTTTGCATGTGCTGCGTTAATGTTGCGTGTGTGTGTGTGAGAATTACAGCTTAACAGGCAGCTGATCAGCACACTTCAGTGACGCATTTCACCCATCTCTCCCCACCTATCTACGTCTGCACACAAAAACACTCGTGATTGCTCCCATCGCTGAGCACAGCTCTCAAAGGCCTCTTTGCGCTCAGTTGTTGGTGAGGGAAATGGTGGCTGGTGTATTGTGGGCTGATTGCATTTGCCACAGTGCTTCGATATCATTGCCTTCTGTTAGTTTAGAATCAGACAGGTCCTGAGATTTGGTACACAGAGCAAGTCTTTGGTATCTTGCCTCAATTTTTAGTGTGTTAAGTACACGTAACACCTAAAAGGTAGTGATGATTTGATGCTAAAAGACTAAAGGAAATGTTTATGTGATGTTGAAAGATTCTCAAACGACTCCAGCATGATTTCAAATCGTAAAAGTGATTGTACCAAAACAGCAATGTGTGTCCAACAGGGAAAACAAGATCTCAAATTATGAAATAATCAAATAATCAGAATGTGGCACTCTGCAACGTCTGTGAGCACAGCATGTTTTCTCACTCGAGCATGTGGATATTATTGTTTTTCTCAACATAACGTGAAACAATATAAACACGATAATCAAATGCTGACTCGCCTATATGTACGATAATTGGCGCAGTCTGCTTTATTAGCGTTTTTTCCCTGTTCGCGCTGCTTGAGCTTAGGCTAAATGTCTTTGTTCTTTATATTTTTTTTGTTTACACATATTGTTCAATGTTTTTAACTAAAAGAAAACCTTAAGATATATTGTAAGCTTGTTGTTTATATTGTCTAATCGTAAGCTTGTTCAGATATGGTTACAAAAAAAAAACTTGAAAAATGCCCATCCCTAATTTATACAGGGCTCGACAATAAGAACGACTCCACGACTGTCACTCTCCAGTGCTGCATTGTCACGAAAGTTTATCACATGTTTAAGTTTTACACATGTTTTAAGCCGTACCAATTTAAATATTCAGTCGCAAAGTTTTGTGTGTGCAAACCACACCTGAAGTGTACCCAGAAATCCACGCCTCAGACACAAATACTAATTGCAAAAATGCATGTCTTCTTGTGTTTGAATGGACATATTCACATAAAATTGTCAAAATGCCTGTATATGCAACAGTCTGTTATGTCTGAAATGAACATAAACAGTTGAGAAATAAAATACATGTTTATCAGTATATTGGATCTGTGCAGCTCATAAAGTGAGAGCAGCCTAATAAACCTGCAGCAGTCTCTTTTTAATGATAAAAAATCAAACTGCTCTTGAATGAATTCACTTCTGTAACTTTATATATTTAATTACACAGTGAAGACTATGCAGTGTTATTTTACATTTGTTTACTTTATTCAATTTCTGCACCTGAAAACTACTGTTAGACCAACCTAAAAAACCTGAACAACACTGTTTATTTCATTTGTATGTTTGTTCTATTGTATAATAGTTCTACAAATCATTCTCAATATTAAAGAATAGCAGAGTTCACACCACAGCTTTAACGATAACGGGACAGTATATCGTTGGAATCACTTTCAGAACGATTTTATCCAGCTGATGAATGATAAAACATTGACAGCCAATCAGAATATATATCCTGCTGTAACGAGCTCAAGCATAAAGTGACAGAGAAGCACACATTTAGAATAAACAGAACGATATCGTCTGTAGGTGTGGATGCTAATATAGTTCTCTTTATAGTTATTGTTCTTGGTGTGAACAGGACTTAGCCTGTCTGTGTTGAGCCCCGTTACATCATTTACCCTCATGTTGTTCAAAATTTGTATTCCTTATTTTCTTCTGTGGCACACAAATAATAATAATAATAATTATTATTATTATTATTTCATAAAATGAAAGTCAAACATTGTTCAGAATATCTTCTTCTCAAATTTTCATTTTTGGTGATTTATCTATATAGCATATGTGACCAATTGTCCACAAGAAAAAAGTTGTATTAAACATTTTTAATATTTAATCTAAATGCAGTAAATTGCTTGCCTCTGAACTGACTTTCCTTTTTTTCCTACTTTTTTCCTTTTTCCCCTGCTCCACATTCGCCATGAATCTCCAATTCATATTAAAACAACTTCCAATCAATTTTTGATGGAAAAAAAATGTCTCGGCTTGGGTTGTAAGCACTGTTTATTGTTGACTTTATTATAGAGCTCAGATAGCACATTGTTACATGTAATTTATTTACAATGACATCGTTTTTTTTTTCTTGTCCCCACATTGAGTCTTCTCAAATTTCTTTAATCTCAAAACGTCTTAAATGTAAAAAGTCCCCAGTAGCAGACACTTCTCCTCCAAATTCTGGTCATCATTCACATATACACATCTTTAATGACAAACTCTCACTCCCTGGCTGTCTGTTTCTTTCCTGGTCTCTCTGTCTATCTACCTGCTGCCAAAATACTTTCAAAGGCTTTCCCCTCTGCCAACTTTTCAGAAATCATTACTCTAAGATGGCTGGAGAGCTAGAAAAATTTGGACACCCTCCTCAAGGCTCTTAGCACTCTAAGAAAAGAATGCATATTGTTGGACCAGCTCTGCAGTCCACACACACACACACACACACACACAAATACACACACACACACACACACAAACATCCACTCAAAGATGGAGCTGAGATGAGACAATATCTTCAAAGCCAGATTTACTTGACAGCATGGGTGTTGAAATGCAATCAGAGTTCTAAGACTGTGCAATCAAATGCAAACAAACATACATTTTTTGCCCTTTTTTTTACTAGATTTTTTAATCATTTTTTACATTTATCAGTTACACTGACATCTTTGGCCATAATGCTGATTTCAAGTTATTTTAGTGGATCAATACAACTTTCAAGTAGTGGGCCAATCAGATGAATTTGTGGGCTAAGCATATTTACATATGAAGTGTTTATATTAGCGATGGTGTACAGAAGTTAATACGCCAATAAACACACCTTCTGTTCTATTCCGTTGCGCTCTATATATCTGTTTCTTAAGCATGAACACGTCCTCTGTGAAAGGCCCTTCAGCCTGCTGCATTCTCTCTGAACATCTGATCCCTCCTGGCAGTCTGGTAATAGAGAGGAATACAGGATTGTACTGTTTGCTGCAGGGTCGGTTAGAATGTTTGCTTTGATCTGGTGCCGTGACCCGGAGCTTTCATTGCTTTTCAAGTCTGCCTGGGTTTTGACACAATTCACAGCAGAATTCAAGAGCATTTGTTGATTTGAGATGATGAAGTACGTGAAGAAGACACGTTAATTTTTAAGACTAATTATCCATCAGCCTCAGACAGCACTTCCTCTAATCTTTAAAGGATTCATCTGTTTTTTGTAGCCCACAGCACTTGAGAGAAAACTTTTAGTTACATAGCGCTTGATGAAAAAGTCCTCCTTTTGCCGACTCAAACTAGAGGAAAGAGAGTCTGTCTTGCAGCTGGAGACAATTCTGTCTGATGTTCTGCAGGAGGTCGATGTGAGATTGATACGATCAGCAGAGGATGGTGGAACTTGAAATATCATGTCCTGGCGAGCTCAGTGTGACTCAAGGGAGTCAATGTGGAGGAAAGAAAGTGAGAGCACTTAAGCAGTGTGTGTGTGCGCAGTAACTTCACTGAGGCATCCATTTCAGAGCATTCAGAACTGACCCGCAAGATTGTGGCATACAGAGTATGTTTAACACTTTTTTCCCCTTCTTTTTTTATGTGTTTGCCGTTACCAGAGTTGCATGATTTCTTTAGTCATTTGGTTTCTAAATCTCTGTAAAAGTGCTATTAGTGGGCACAATTAATTCTAAATCGATTCCCCACATACTGTAATGTATTGTTTCTACATTCAGAACAGAGATTTGACTTGTCATGTGCATTTGGAATCTATTTCTCATAAATAATTCAGAAACCCAAAGCGGCTGGAATCTCTGGATGTCTTCATGCAGTGATGTCCTGATCAAGAAGCTGCATCATTTGCTTTCTGGCAGGAGTTAGATTTTAGACTTGAAAAGGAATACATGCATTTCCACACCTGTTGAAAAAGACTTTCTTAAACACAGCACAAAAAGATTAGGGTTTTATTAACAAGAAAACTGTTGTTTATTTCCAGTCTGTTTCATCTTATTTGTTTGTGTTGTTACTTGACTGCACCTTTCTCCAAAGAGAGCTGTCAGAAAGGGAAGATTTCCATAAGCAATCTGTCATTCTCCCTCCTTATCGCCCATCTTCACTCATTCTATTACATGTCGCCTTTCTCTCTCTGTACGGGCGTTCCACAATAAAAGGAGATGTTGTATCATTATTTCCATAATTCACAGTACAGATAGAGCTGTTCTGGGTGAGTGAGTCACAGTAGAGTGGGGTGGGAATGAATATTCATAAGGCCAGCGAGAGCAATTTCTTAACCTACCAGTAGGACTGCTCATCCCTCTCAACTCACGTCCCACCGTCTGTATTGTTTGTTGCAAGAGGGGATGACATCATGATCCTTTGCTTTCTCAAACAGGTGTCTGGTTACAAATATGGAATAGATTTTTCTGGAATAGATTTTTTTATTTGTAGCTTTAATGTGTTTTTGTATTTTTATTAAATATAAATCTAATAAATTATTTTATTAACTTGAATTTTAAAAATATATATATTTTTAAGCACTGGTTTAAAGGGGATGAATTTAGAGATGTAACTTCTCTTCAGGTTATCTCATATTTCGTACTACTCTTATAACCTATTCTCTGCATTCAGCATATTAAGACAGTTACAGATGGATGTTAAATCACTTGCCTCGAGCATGTTCTCATTTCATCATTATACATCAATGTTTCCTACAGAATTAATTTTTGATGTTATTTCTTTTTTTTGTCTAACTTATAATTTATCTCTACATCATGACACTTATTTGAATCCATTCGTCATCTCTACATCAGAGCCTAGAAAAGATTTCCTTTATTTTAGAACTATTTTAGAGCATGCATCAGGTGTCCAGTGATTCGATAAGACGTGCACATTTCGATTCCTCTTATCGATTTCTTTGTGTGTATTTTAATATGACTTTAAACCATTCAAGCACAAGAAGACCCGCACACTGTTTTCTGTGCTGTATACACATCCAAAACGAGCGCACAGAAAGATCCCTCTCATACTGTATACTGCACAATACTGAACTGAGTTCTCTTCTGTGACAAATACACACAAAATTATGTCAAAATATCCTTGTAAACAGTCGGTTATGTCTGAAGTGAATGTAAACGGTTGAAGAAAATACATCTGTACAGTATATTGGATCCGTGCAGGTCTTAAAGTAACAGCAGCCTGATATTCCTGCTGCCATCTCTATAATAACATTAATCAAGCAAAAAAAAAAAAGCTGTTCTTGACCGAATAACTATATTTGTAATATATATTTTATTTATAAAGTGCAGTGTTGTTTTACATTTGATTTCAGTTTCTGTACCTGAATACCTGAAAATCTTAAAACACTGTTTATTTCAATTGTATCTTTGTTCAGTTGTATTTATTTGTGCAATTGCCAATTTGTTTATTTGTTCCTTTTTTAACTACCGAGTGTTCACTTGTCTTTAATATTGCTTAAAATTATATTATTTAGTCTAGTTGTTTTTGCTATGGTATTTAAACTGTAGACAAAAGTTCCTTGTGTAAGTGATCATTAGCCTGTTGATTTTTATTCATGTATTCAGCTACAATAAAATGTTTTGCAATAAGACTTAGAATAAATGTGAATTAGGGATGGGCGATATGGACTTAAAACTATATCATGATATTTTCTGGTATTTATTGCGATAATGATATCAATGACGATATAAATATAGTACCATTCACCACTGTTTTTGGCTACAAGTGATAGCTGCATGCATTCTTGAACTCAGAAACAAACATTGATCTAAAGTAAAACGTACCCATCATCAAATAGGCTCCTATGATATAACAATTACATAAAAGAATAAAAAAAAAACAGTAAAAATCTAAACACCAGCCCTTGCCGAAATGGAAAGGTTGCACATAATTTTTAAATAGTGCAACTGTACTGAAAAACATCACACAATAATAATTACACACACTACTACGAATTCTACTACTGATAACAATATAAACCTGATGAGCTGATGGGTTCATGAGTATTAATCACATCTGCATTTGTTGCATTAGTTTCTGCTTGCTCATAAAGGCTGAATAATTCCAAATGAACTTATACAGGAAAATACAACAAATTATATTGTTTACATGTAGCATGTCAATTCTGCATGGTGTGTAAGACTCTCTCTCTTTCTCTTTGAATATGTGAGACAGTGAGTCGGGCGCCTGACACTTGTGTTTACTGTGCGTCAAATAGGGATGGGTATCGTTAAGGTTTTAACGGTATTACTACTCTTACCGATACTGCTTATCGATCCGGAATTTTTACCGGTATATCACAAACGATAATATATTGCCCATTCCTAATGTGAATATCACTTCTTTTTTTTTACCTTATTGGAATCGAAATTAGGGATCGATATGAATCAGAATCAATAAACCGAATCGGAATCGTTAAAATTCAAACGATACCCGTTAACACTTAATCACAACTCTGAATTAGCATTTATCTAAGTAACCTTTTCTAAGAGGAAGATCCTGCTCTCTCTCCGCTGATCTATGCTTTTTTCCTCTTATATTGGATGAGGGATTTTGGGAATAGCCGGTCAAGGCCACATCATGCCGCATCCTTCCTCTCTTTTCTCAAAAAAAAGTTGTAGTAAGAATTTATTACAAGGTCGTTCACCGGCATACTTTTCGTGCCAAAGTGCATCCTGATCTGCTAATTTCTGCATTTTCATTTACAATTTTAGGTGCAGTAGCACTACGTCCCGTCTGGAGCACACGGGTAACCATTTGTCTTCAGTGATGGATTTTTTGTATCCCAAGCTGGTTATTTGAAAAGTACGCATACATACACAGGATGCACACATGGTGAAAATGACCTTGGTTAACAATGTAAAGCGAGTATGTCTGATTATGGGGTATTTTTCTGCCTTTGTAAAGGAGTTCCTCACAGGAGATTGCTAAATAATTACTCCCCCACTGCTTCTGTTCTCTGCAGCTTTTTCTTTCTCCTTTCACCATCTCTGCTTGGTTGTTTCCTCTGTTTCCTCCTTTTTTTTCTTTTTAATTTCCTATCCTATGCCATGCAACATTTTCAGACCTTTCTCAACTCTTTATTAACAGGGCACAGTGATTTATATGTAAAAAAAAGATTGTTGTTTTTCAGCCATTTGACACTTTTTCAAATTATATCTCTGAAATTGCTTAGAATTGGTCAAACTAACTATTCTTTTACACCCAAAAGCCATTGTTGTCAACTCAATCCAAGAAGTAAGTAAAACGCAATAAAAAATACAACAAAAATAATATACATATACTACTGTTCAAACCAAAATATTTTTGAAAGAAGTCTCTTGCTCACCAAGGCTGAATTTATTTGATCAAAAGTACTGTAAAAATAATATTGTGACATTATTTTAAATAAGTGCTTTAAATCATTATTAGAATAGAAAAGCATTTATCTGTAATAAAGCAAGTGCATTTACTGTCATTTTTGATCAATTGAGTGCATCCTAAAGCAAAATACTATTTGTTGTATAAAATAATACATTTCACAAATATTCCAGATATCGCCCCACACAATTTTAAAATAATTAATTTCTGAAATAAATTCCTGATGTCAAATAAATGGGCACAGTTTGACAGAGAGAAAGAAAAATCGTTGCATTCACAAGAAAACACCCCTGAAGGGTGAGGCTTCTTGCTCGGGGGCTCAACAGCCCCAAGCTGCTTTCGAATATGGGTCTTCATTCATGGTACAGTGATCTTGCTGCAAAGACACTCAAACCATGTTTCGAGCTTGAAAAGAAAACAAGTCTCTTATCTGTCCATGCTCACTGTTTTTCTGGACTGATGAATGCTGAAAACATGTCTGATCTTCCAGGCCTATTTCTTTTCACACTGTCAACTGTATACTACAGAGAAAGTCTCCATAGAAACATGAAGTGTTAGAGGACGTTTTCAGTCTTATTACAGCTCAGCCATGTGAGAAATCCCTCCAGAGCCGTCATCTCTCAACTACAGCGGTGTTTCACACAGACAGAAAGACTGAAGTAAATGCACTGGCTAGTTATTATATTCATTACTGTTCTAAAAGCATTCACAATAAACACCAAAGCTTCAGGGAAGATGATCCTTTCTCTGTTAGAAAAAAAGTCTATGAAATTGAGGTGGAAGTTTTTTTTTCCCCCCTCCGAAATGTCCACAGGCACAAAGGAAGGATTTCAAGCGAAGCAAACGTTATCATCGCAATGATTTCACAAACATTGCGTGGAGGAAGAGCTTTGCAGGGCATATTATAATGCTTGACATACATCTCCAAAGAAACATAATGGTTATTTACTGTTTCAAATGTCACATCCCAGAAAATCTCATGGGCTGTTTGGCTTTAAATAACTTCTTTTTTTTTTTTTTAGGCAGTGATCTTTAAACAGATCTGAGGTCTGATTTATGACTGTAATGTTCAGGGTTGGTTTTTCTCAGCCTTCATTGTCATCTCCTTTGCTTGGCAGTGTATGAATTTGAAAATTTAACCCGATGCATTCTAGATACTTGGAGCTGGGCTCTTTTAAGCAACGACCCAAAACACCCTAGCAACCATACAGCGATAAGCTAGAAACACATTGACAACCCCATTGGGCCTATTTACACCTGGTCACTCCATGCATTTTTACTGATCAGATTGCATTTTGTCAAAAAACGTCACTTCTTGCGCTATATGCAAATTTAACGAAGACAAAAGGCAACAGACATCAGCTAATTTTAAGATCAAAGATCACAATAGAGGTGATAGAGGAGAAAGTGGTATACGCACTGGCAAGATCATTTAGTCTCTCTACTTTTAATGAAGATGATTGTGTGTTGACCTTCAGTTACTCATCTGTGGCCGGTTATATCTGGCTACCAGAGCTGGTAGCCTAAAACGCTCTTGCGTGTTTATATTAGTGCTGCATAGTGCTGCACGATTAATCATATCGCAATTGCAATCGCGATGTCAAACCTATGCGATTATAAAATGTTGCGATTTTATATGAAATAAACTAATTAAAGCAACACTTAAAGTAATGTTTCCAAAATCTTATCAGTGATTCATCAAGTCGTAACAGGGTGAAAGGCACTTGTTGAATCGCTTTGCGGTCCTATATCTGCTATAACCACACTATGTAAGTTTGCCAGATCGGGTCGCGTTTCTGTAGGCCGAATGAGACATAAGAAAACTACAAATTTGACTTGCTTTATGTCAAGCGTTACAATAGTCATTATTTCGTTTTCCTTCGTTTCTGATGTCGCAATACATCATACTTACATCACAGGGTTACGACAGTGGTAATTGACAGTTTCGTTTCCAACCAGTAGGGCGACCGAAGAGGAAAAGTTCCATGGTGTTGCTTTAAGCATATGAAAATTCATGAAAAACGTTAAGGAAAAAAAAAATCCGCAAGGATGCATTAAATTGATTAAAAGGGACAGTAAAGACTCTTATAATTCTACAAAAGATTTATTTTTCAAATAAATACTGTTATTTTTAACTTTCTATTCATCGAAGTAGTGCTGCTGAAAATTCAGCTTTGCCATCACAATATATAAAATATTTTAAAATATATTAATGTGGAAAACAGTTATTTGAAATTGTAATATTTCACAATATTGCTGTTTTACGTGTATGTTATGATGCCATGTTTAAGTCCAGTTATTTTCAAAAGGCCAGTTTGTGCAGACGCAGCTAGACACAGACTTTCTTACTCTTTCATGCTGAGCTTTTTTCCACAGAGGTAGAGAGAAAGCTTGTCAGGGTAAAAGAGGCTGAGAGAAGGGATGAAACTTCCTGTTTCTGAGGTACAAACACCTTTGAAATGCCTGACATTAAAGTGTGCATGATGTGGTCTCTCTTTTTTTTCTCTCCCTGTCCCATCATTCCCACATGGAATAGACGTACACACAAACATACACAGATTCATGTTTCATCTTCAGCTGGCACGTCTACTGAGTAGAATTATATTGGTGTCACTTTGAGGTTTTTCTCTTTGATATCCTCTGTATAATCAGGTCCCACCAACCGGAGAAAGTTATTGACTGCTTAGGATCAGTGCCAGTGGTTTTGTTACAGTTGAAGTTGAATTTGAAAGGTTTCATTTTAATTCAAGGTCTTTCCAGGTACAGTTAATTAGTAACTAATTTTAATAATCTCACATCATTAATATAAAGTAAAAGAGTAGACTTTCTGGTCATAATTAGGTCCGCAACATTTATGACACAAGTATTTAGAGATGCTCAGTATAATTCAAACTGCCATCATTCTGTTGGGAAAATAATTCTATGAGTGTGTACAATCTGGTTGACCTCGGCCCAATAGCCATCAATCCTCGGATCACGCCTCCGCGAGATTCACGTTTGAATAAAACATCAACAAGCAGACCTTGTGTTTTTTTTAAATCACACACAACTCTGAGGTTCAAAAGAAAATGAGCCACTGTTTAGAAACAGTGGGCATAACTAACTCTTGCTCATGGACATCTGAGCCCCATCGATTTGTTACCGAATCTCCTGTGTGTCAATTCTGAAGTGCACGGGGAATGAATCATTGTCATTACAGCATTTGTGTAGAAGATGTTTCAGAATAAGGTAAAAGCTGGTTGGGACAGGTAATGGCTCTCTAGAGAAGTAACAAAATATTGTCAGCAAAAGTATTCCTACTAAGCCGATCTGAGTAATGAGCCCCTTTGAGCTTTTACGCTGGGTTTGGGGTATGTAATTCTGGGTCTGTGGAAGAGACATCTTCTAGAAATTATTTAAAAGGTCATAGTTCATAATATGCAGCATTTATAAGAGTGATCCCTGGGTTGATGTTGATGAATGCTCCAGATGGTGCTTAACATGACTCTGGAAATGAATTATTTCATAGACCTGGTGTTTTTTTCCCTGTTTTATCTACAACTCTTTGTGCATCTAAGTTTATACCCTACAATGTGAAGTGGTAAGGTTTTGACCGTGTCAAAGTCCCTGTAAAGCAAGTTGGTTCACTCGACAGCTTTTTTCTGCCTTGTAAATACAGCTTGTACATCTAATCGAAAAGAGAAAGACCGAAATCTGCAGTCAACTGAGTTAAAAATGGTCTTCGATGGTGGCGGACGAATACAGTCATTCACACAAAGTACCCTACCCATGTGAACTGCAAATCCATTACTGACAATAAATCCCATTAAATGCAAAGAAACAGTTTTTATTTTTAACTATTTATTCGGTAAATAAAAAATAGTCACTGTCAGGACAGATCATAAAACAAAATTCTTAGAACTATTTTATATTTAAAAATCTGCACATTTAAATTATTGAATGATTTGAAAAGCGAATGACAAAGTAACACATTACACAGAAAAAGTGGCAGGATTATTCATTTGCATTTGCACTCAAAGACTGCACAGATCATTCAGATTTATGAGCGTACAGTATCAGTACAGTATACAGTATATTTTGTTCTGTCCATTGATATGGTTATTTCAAGCTATGTTTCCATCCTATTTTGGAATATCGCATAAAAAAACGCTGGATGGAAACGAAAGACCAATCTCGTTGCACACCATCTGAAATGCTGTTTTGGTCATTCTGAAATGCCTAAGCAAAGTCTGTTGTCGAAGCGGTTTAGTATAAATACCTTCCAGAACTGTTTTACACGACTCCCAAACAGCAGGCACCCGCCTCCGAAAGCAATATAACTTTATTGCATTTCAGCTGTGCGCTCTGAGGCGCAGGTAATTTATTATATATGAAAATTTCTTCTACTGCAGCAACTTTTCTTTGTGATATTTAGCTCCAATTTATCAGGAAATATTGATTTTGTTTTATCATGAAACGGTGTTTGTTTCATGCGATATTCCATTTTGCACATAAGTTCACAACTTTGGATGGACACATAGCTACAGTCAATCGGATTCAATCACGTTTAAATTCAGTTGTCAATTCAGAAACTTAGCAATATGTTGTTTGCAGCATGAAAAATTTATAAAATTTTCAGAAAGCTGGCAAAGATCGCTGCCATTATAATCACTGAAGCTGCCAATTGCATCGCGAGGTACACAAAGTTGCACTCTGTGAAAACTCCTTTTATAATTAATGAAGCTGTGCAATAAACCTCTTATTGACATCATGATTAGGCCTATACTTTGTTGGTTAATGAAAGGATTCACGATCGTGCAGAACTTGCAATGAACAAAAACTCCATCGTTTTGACCAGATTCTGACTAACATAAACGCCTCTGATTGGCTATTGCATTCACACGCTCAACAGATATGACTGTGATTTGCTACATTGCTCAACGCTACAAAAACATGTTGTAAATTAAAACTTTTGATGGTCTTCACAGAGCGCTGTCACAAAAACTCACAGGAGCGTTTTAAAGTAGCCGACTATCAGCACGTACCAGTACTGATCTACCAGAACAGCTGGTATCACTAAATTATCACATTAAATGATCAAATAAATCTTTGGCTGGACAAATATTCGTTTTGGTGGCCGCCAAAATATTTTCAATGCATGAAAAACCCTGGAATACTATAAAATCTGACAACAGTAAATCATAAAATGTGCTTCTGGCTAATGTGCATGTGGCACTTGTTTGATTTGTTTTGAAGGTTTAAAAAAAAAAAAAAAAAAAGCTTTAGTGGAAAATGTTACTTTAGACTCATAAGGACAGGTACTTGTTTTGTTCCTCATAAATCAGTGGTTTCACTTATAAATAGGGATGTACAATATTGGGGAAAAATTATATCTCAATATTTTCTGAGATCTTGTCGATAATGATAATTAGACAATATTTTGCAGAGTGTTTTTTGCTGGTAGTGGTTTTTTTTTGTTTTTTTTTACTGAAACAACAATGTAACAATGTAATTTGCACAAAAAAAAAGAGTCATTGACAGTAGTATGTTTGTGATATGCTGTTCTGGATGCCTCCACAGATCTGAAAAAGGGTCGGTCAAGATTGATTTATCTGAACTACAGGAATATATGATCATATTTATATTAATCAAAGTATGGCCTTGTATTGCTCAGTTTTTAAGCTTGCTCTCAAATTACAATGTGCATTGATGTCAGTGTGCTCAGTGCTGATTATTGATTTGCTCACATAATTATGAAAATTAGAGGGAGCTTTGTTGTGACTAGGTACTTGAATGAATGAATGAATGAATGAAAACTTTATTGAACAACAACAATCAACACGAAGTGTTCAAAAGGATAAAAACACAAGAAAGCCCAAATGCTTATTTCAATTGTGGTTCTTAAGATGAAAGATGAGTAACAATACATGGACTAAAAAAGGGGGCATAAAAAATACAAACAAATAAAACAGATAAAAACACAATAAAAAGAACAAAACAAGGGCTAAATTCCCAGATAGACAAGCAGACATACAAGCAGACAATACAATATTCCTACTACTTCAAGGATTTCTATTTCTTTTTTTTTTATTCTTTTTTTATGGGTTTAATAACCAATTTTTTATTGAAGATTTTAAATGATAATAGGAAGAGCTCAACAGTTTAAGGTTTAAAGGTAAACCATTCCACAAAACAGCCACAGAGTATAGGAAAGTATACTTTCCCACACAGCTCTTAAAACGGCAGGGCCTGTAATCTGTGGAACTCCCCCTGGTACAGTAGTTGTGCGTTTCACTAATTTTTGAAAAGTAATCGCATGAAGACTTAGGTGCCCGATTATTTCTTATTTTATAAACTAAACACAGTTTAAGTTGAGAATCCCTCTCCACTCTGAGCCACCCAAGACTGGAAAAATAGTCAGGAAGAAGATGAGTTATAGGATGTAATTTAAGGATCACTCTGATTAGTTTATTTTGACAGATCTGTAACTTGTTTTTAAGGCCTTTAGTAATGCCTGTGTACCAAGATATACAGGCATAGTCAAGATGACATTGAACAAGTGCATCGGCCAGTATTTTTAAGGTTTTACTATCTAAGAGGCTGGATATTCTTGCCAGGAACTTAGTCCTTTGGCTTACCTTTAAGATAGTTTTTTGGGCCATAAGCTTCTCTGATAGTTTGTTATCTAGTATACAGCCCAAGTAACTGCTTCCTTGGCTGTAATTTCAACATTACCTACGACTACCCTAAACCCCATAGCCTTTTTCAGTTTATCTCTGGACGCAAAAAGAATTGACTCTGTTTTGCCAAGGTGGAGAGACAACTTGTTGTCTGTTAGCCAAACACTGAGGTTAAGGAGTTCTGAACTAAGCAGCCTTTCCACCTCTGATTTGTCTTTATGAGAGACTAGAATAGCTGAGTCATCTGCAAATAAGTCTATAGCTGATGACATATCATTGACATATAATTAAAAAAAGAGAGGACCCAAAACACTCCCCTAGGGAACTCCACAAGTTAATTTAAGTGGTGAGGACAAGGTCCCTTCCACATCTACCACCTGTTCTCTGCCCACCAGGTATGACCTCACCCACTGAAAAGATGCAGGAGAAAATCCTAGGGCTTTTAGTTTGTTCAAAAGGACATCATACTGAACCGTATCAAAGGCCTTTTGAAGGTCTATTAACACCATGCCACAAAATTCCCCTTTTCTACCTCTTTCCTAATAAAGTCTGTAAGATAAGAGGGGAAAGTGGTTATTTTCAATGGATAAATTAATAAGATAAGTTATGACAGGAGTGATTATTTCAGCAGCATCCTTAAGAAATATGGCCGGGGTGTTGTCAAATCCGGTAGCCTTGGAAGGATTTAGGCCTTTGAGTTTTTTTAGTCCCAGCTCCTCTGTTACTTGTTTAAAATAAAAATTATTTGGCTGGACTCCATTTTCTTCATAAAACTTATGCACCCTCTGTGGGTCACTAAAAACACCTGACGCAGATGGAAGCTTCTGCACCAGATTACTTGCAGTTGTTGTGAAGAAACTGTTAAAAGTACCACTTTTTTATCATACAATATGGACCCATTAATATCTAAGCCTATTTTACCTTGTTTTTTGCTTAGGGTTCTCTTTTGTCCCCAAAGGCCTAAGAGGGCCACAATTTCTTGGGATCCTTTTTATGCTCCTCAATTTTAGACATAAGAAAAATCTTTTTCGCCTCATGCACCATTCGCTGGGCCTTATTTCTAAGCACTTAATATTCTTTAAAAAGAACAGACTGTTTAGTTATTTTAAACTCACTTAAGATTGTATCCCTTAAGTGAATGGTGTCCAAAATATCATTATTTATCCAAGGCTGTGATCTTTGTTTAATCCTAGTCTCTTTTAATGGGGCTATCTAATCAAGTATTTCCAAGAAAATAGATTGAAAGCAATCCCATGCTGAATCAACATCACATATGTTGGTAATTTCCATCCAGTTGATATTTTTAAGTATGTCCTGAAGTTATTTACATTATACCCTTTTAAACTTGTGCTCTTCACAGATTTGTGAGATTTAATCTGAGCCCTCTTATTTTCCCAGGTACAATAGGCTAAAAAATGGTCCCTAATTCCATACACAATGACCCCACTTTGTAGGATTTTACTTGTGTCAGATACAATGATGTGGTCAATAACAGTTTGGTTATGCTCAGTTATTCTGGTTGGAACACTAATTAATTTGGTTAGACCATGCATTTTCAGAAAATCACAAAAGCCACTGAATGTGGCACTTAAGTGAAACAAGCCTCATTAGTCACCATCAAAACAGTGTAAATATCTGTCTGTCAGCCTCAGTGGTGTGTGAGAGGAAGAGAGAAAGCTGGAAGTAATTGCTTCATGAAATGAAAAAAGAACACTGTGATTCATTCAGGAGAGCTTAGCTTTCTCTCACCTCTTCACTGCAACTCTGACCTGCTCAAGGGAGCGATGATATCCCTTTAGTGCTGGTTGTCATTTGCCTTGCATGGCTTACAACTGGATTTGAGGACTGAAAGCAGCACCTAGGTCAGTGTGAAAATGCTGTTGCAAACAGGAGTAATTAGCAGATACCATATTCCACTATAGGTCAGATCAATAGCAGATCAGCATGGTTTTGTTGTTCTGGCTATTCCTGTGTACAATGCTTTGGGAATGTTTGATTGCCTTTTCTGTGCTCTGCATTTAGATGAAAAATGTTTTCCCTGCGCCTTTTAATAATACCTTTTATGTCTTTATTAATGTAGAGAGATTCTTTCACAAAAAAGGCAGAAGAAATAGTGTACAAATGTCAAATAAATTAAATAAAGAATAAAATAGATAAACAAAAAGTTAATAAATTAAAATAAATAAGTAAATTTGACATTTATTATATTTTTCTTCACTGCTGTTCAAAACTTTGTGGTCAGTAAAGATGGTTTTTAAGATGTCTCTTATGCTCACCAAGGCTGCAATTATTGTGAAATATTATATCAATTTAAAATAACTGTTTTCTATTTTAATATATTTTAAAATGTATTTTATTCCTTTGATGTGATGGCAAAGCTGATTTTTTAGAAGCCATTACTCCACTCTTTAGTTTCACATGATCCTTAAGAAATCATTCTAATAGGCTGATTTCCTGATTTCTTATAATTATTCATGTTAAAAAGAGTTGTGCTCCTTTCAAGATTATTTGACGAATAGAAGGTTCAAAAGAACAGCATTAATTGAATAGCCAATATAAATATCTTTACTGTCACTTCTGTTCAATTTAAAAGTGCAATAGGTGATCTGGTAAATGCTAACTTTAGCCTGCTACCATTGAAAGGACACGATCCCACCCTCCCTCCAAATCGCCATTCGGACCGAATTAAATGATTTTGTGGTCCTATGCCTTCCACAGACGATATAGGCTATATATATAAAAATACATGTAGACTGCTTAACATTGTGATTGCTATCAGGATATGAAGAGATTTTCAACCAGCATTATTAAAAAAATTCTTTGGAGAATCAATTATTGCACCTTTAATGCATCCTTGCTGAATTTAAGTATTAATTTCTTTAGAAAAAAATCACAGGCCCCAAACATTTAAAGGGAAATCTATATGAATCATTGTAGTGGTCGACTTGGTATTTATTAAATATCGGCATCAGCTTTTCTGTTTGGCCGATGTGTTGGGAGCAGGACTTTTATTTTGACGGCTCTGAGAACACAGTGTTTTCATTAGTTATGGTCTCTGTTTAACTATTTTGTCTAATCTGTTACTAGATCGAACTGTTAAACAAAAAAAGTAAATTGATTAAGAAAAAGTATTTTGTTTTCTTTTATATAATTACTAACAGAAAAGCAAACGATATTATAATTTACTCATTTACTGTCAGCATTCAGCAAATACGCATTTCCATCATTTAAACAAATCTTTGAATATCTAATAAACATTTAATTTCGCGGTGAAGGATTTTCCCTTGCTGTAATTTTGAGTGGCTCAATAGCGCGATATGCGGTATCATCGCCATTTATTTATTTATTTATATTTATGTGGAATTGGGCATTTAAGCCCACCTCTATCATAAGGCAAGTACAACAATGAAAGGCGCTGTCTGGAGCGTCTATTGTTCCATAGAAACTTAATGAAAAGTGTCTTCAGCTGAGAAAATAAGTTGCTTGGTGGAGGCAAAGGCAAATTTTGAAACAAATATAACAGTTTAGGAAGTACATTCATTTTGAGAGTATTTATCTTCCCCATTAACGACATTGGTGAAGCAGCCCATCTATCTAAAGAAGTTGAGATCCCTTGCATAACTGGTCTATAATTGCTTTCTATGATATTGTTAAGCAATGGGACAATTTGAATGCCTAAATAAGAGAACCAATTGATGACCTTAAATTGTGATACTACATTAGTTGGATTTTCCCTGTCTACTTGGTTTAATAACATAATGGATGTTTAGACTTATTAAGCTTATAACCTGAGATCTTGCCGAACTTCCTAATCAAATCTAGCAAAGCCGGGATGGATTTGTTAGTATTTTTGAGAAACAATTATGTCGTCTGCATATAAAGCTAAACGATGCTCCGTCCGTCCTGTAGTTATTCCAGAAATGCTATCATGTGACCTCACTGCAATTGCCATAATTAACAGCAATGGACACAAAGGGTCCCCTTGTCTACACCCTCTCTTTATTTTTATAATTTTTGAAATATTACTGTTAGTTAAAATTTGTGCATATGGTTGCTTATAAAGTAATCTTATCCAATTACAAAACCTCTCCCCCAAACCAAAGCGAGCCAAAACCTCGAACAAATAAGACTTTTCCACTCTGTCAAATGCTTTTTCAGCATCGAGTGACAGCAAAGCAGTATCTGGGGCCTCCTTCTGATGATAAAGAATATTTAAGATCCTTCTGACATTATGGAAGCCTTGTCTGCCACGAATAAACCCATTCTGGTCCCTCCCAATTATTGTAGTTATTATGTCTTCGATTCTTTTTGCTAAAATCTTACAAAGTATTTTCAAATCTGCATTTAGCAGGCTAATATGTCTCCAGTTTTCACATTTGTTAGTTCGTTTACCTGCCTTCGGGAGCAGAGTAATTAATGCTCCTCTTAACGATGACGGCAAGGTACCATTTCGGAAGGACTCTGTAAACATTTCAAAAATTGGAGTTAACAATTTATTTTTAAATTTTTTATAGATTTCAATTGGGAGACCATCAGGTCTGGCTTTCAATTGCTAAAGAAATTTCCTCTACATTGATATCTTTTCCCAAATTTGCCTTAAGAATTTCTGGTATCTTGGGTATATTTATACTATTTAAAAATGCTTTAAGTTCAGAATTGTCATTAATCATTTCGCAAACTATAAAGACCCTCATAAAATGTCTTGAAGGTTTCATTAATCTCTGTTGGATCTACAATGGGTTCTCCTTGATCGCACAGCAGTGAGATTATAACTTTTTCGCTCTGTAGCTGCTTAAGACGCCAAGCAAGAACTTTCCCAGGTTTTTCACCCTGATCGTAGAAAGATTGCTTAAGTCGCAACAGACTGGCCACCGCTCTTGATGGCCATTGCCGTCTCACCTCGTCAAACTGCTTTTGCTTCTTGTGAACACCTGCCGCCACATCTTGGTAAAATCTCACTGTATGGTTCTTGTAACGCACCTCTCTTTTTGTCTTGGCTGCTTTCGTCACCAGTTCTTTATCCCTGAAGTCCAAAAACTTCATTATCAGCGTTCGGGGTGAGGGGTTATTGTGTGTTCCTGGTCCGATTCTATGAGCCCTCTCCACTGTTAGTTTGGTGCGCCCCAACGGCAGTTCCAGTGTGTCCGGTAGCCATGCGCCCCAACGGCAGTTCCAGTGTGTCCGGTAGCCAGCTCTCCAAAAAGGCACACGCGTCGTCCCCCTCCGCTCCCTCAGGCAAATTGACCAGCCTCAGATAGGAGCGCCTTGATCTCGTCTCCAGGTCCAGAAGTTTTTCCTCCATGTCCTTGTTTTTATTTTCTAGGACACGAAGTTTTGTTTGGAGCGAGGTGACGTTATCTTAGGTTGTCGAAATCCTTGTTTCTGCCTCGGTGACACGCTCTGCACAGTCAGTGATATTTTTCCTGGCACTTTCAATCGCGGACAATAAGCCATCAAACTTGGTGGAAAACTCCGTTTTCATGTAGTTTATAGCAGTCAGAATGGAAGCTGCCATGTGACCGGACCCTCCCTCCGCCGTATCATTACTTTTGTCCGACGATTTTTCCTCAGTAGTCGAGCTAGCCTCGTCGGAGTCCATGGCTTCGAGGTTAGCCACGGATTTCTTGCTAACGTTAATGTTAGCTCTCGTAAAGTCAGATAATTAAGCTTGAAGGGTTTTATTCCGCCCCTGACCGACTGATGCTTCACTTAATAGAGACCAATGCCATTGATTCAATGTGTGACTCGCTGATTTTTGCTTCCTGCGACTTCCTAGCACTGTGGAATGATGACCAGTGCTGCCGCTGAGGCCAGTTATGGTGAAATACCCTTAAACGTTAAAAGGATGATATAACAAATATTTCGCTTTCCTTGGACGCGGCAATCTTTTCACAAATATTTATGACTTGACCTCAAAAACATACGCAGGTAATCGCACGCGCTCAGTCGATCTCTCTCATTTCCTGTCTGTTTAGGCAAATCCACAAAGCCTCTGTACAAATCACCATGATAAAACAGTCTTGTTATCATTACTAACTTTCTTTAACATTCAATACAAAATTTAAAAAAAGAAGGGTGTAGCCTTCTGAAAAAGAAAACACGAATATCGCAGTTGCTGCGGTTACTTGCATTCCTCTGCGGTTGGCAGTAGCGCGGTACTACAATATAAGTGACGGTCAGTTCAGCTTCACTGGAGACGCACGATCAACAAACTTTAAACCCTTGATTTCAAACTATGCTGTGCTATATTCAGTTGCCCACAATGTCATATCCATGTCATTTCCACTATGCTGTAATTAAAATTAGTGTTACCTTATCTTTATTTAAATAAAATATCATTCCCAGTGCGCACAAACTTACCATATTAGCCTACTGAGTGCCCTGTTGGTAAGTGTTTACTTCTATTTATTTGTATTTTTCCCAACGATTTCTTTTACATTACAGAATCAAAAAGTTGCCATCTAAACTAAGTCTGTTTAATTTAGAGATTTTATTTTATTTTATTAATTTTCAAATTCTTTCTAATTTATTAAATATTATTTCAGTAAATTAATAAATATAGATAGATAGAGAGAACGATCGATCAATCGGCTTTATATATCGGCCACCCTTCGCTCTAAGATATCGGCATTGGCCATAAAAAAAAAACAATATCGGAATGAAAGGTTTTTGTACCTTTATTCATTGAAATGTCCTTCAACTTGATGTCCTTGATGTTTTTCAGAAACTGAAACCTGTTGAAGCGATGCTGTGTGATTGTCCTTTCTCGTGGAAATCCCTGATGGTATATAATGAGTTGTTTTACCAGATTAGTTCAGTCACCCTTTCAGTAGGGGTCTAGAAGATCTCACAGTTCCAACTGATCATTTCAATGAATCAAAGGCAGTTTAATGACAGTAATAACGACTTCTTATGAATAATACATTGAGAGATTAACGTGTGTGTGTGTGTGTGTGTGTGTTTGTGCGCATTTGAAAATCCCTCACATCTGAGTGGAGCTGAGCAGAGTGCTAATGATCTCTCGTTTTGTCCGTGTGTACATGTGTTTTTGGGTAGGTGCGTGTGTGTGTGTGTGTGTGTGCTCCAAACTTGGAATGTCTTTCTCCGTGTCATTAGTTCTGTCTCCGTTTCCCAGGTAATGACCCCTTTCCTCTCGGCAGCAGTCTGACTTTGTGACTGTATCATTCTCTCTGCCTCTCTCTTTTTGGCTTCAGACAGTCATTTGCCTTTTGATTGTGAGGTGTTTCTTGTTACCTTGGACTGCCTGGTTGCCCTTGAGGAATAAGAATTGTTCCCAAGAGCATTTCAGATGTCGTTACCTGACAATTTACATTAGTCTTTGACAAACTCTAATTTAGAAAATAATTGTTCTATAATGTTTTCTCTCTTGGAGCTATACAATGTTATAGTCTGAATAATGCAAACATGTTACCGTTGACGTAAATTAACTCTCCAGTCATGGATTTTCATCCTTGACTGATTTGCATTTTATTTTAGCCCAGATAAAATTCCCATCCATTTGTTCTCAAACAGACGTGCGTTCACATTGTGCGCACAATGACATTGAGGATCTTAGGGTGTCACTGTAATGGATAACCAATCAATCCAGGCCGCTGTACTGATTGCGTAAAATGACAGCGATGATTAGGTGAAATGGAATTTCATCTTGATAACGATTGCCAACACCAGTCATCTGATCTGTGGTCAGTTGAGGGTTAAAGCCACCGTGACTTTTTCTGATAGCCTCAAATCTTCTTTTCTTTCTTTACTCCCAGAAAAGTCATTATCAAATGAGAATTTTGCTGTTATCACACGGCACACCTGATGATTTGATTTCTTCAACACGGAGACGAGTAAAATTTGTGTGGAGAAAGAGAGATGGAGGAAAGAGAAGAAAATAGACTGGTGGAGAAGGAGCGAATGTGCGGCGTACGTGTTGACTCACAGTCTGTGGGGATATAGACTGGAGCGAGTGTGTGTGCGTGTGTTTCTCAGGGAAACAGAATAGAAACAACATGACTGCAGAAACAGAAAAGAGTATGGACTGTTGAAAAGAAAAGTAAGGGTTAGATTTGTGTGTGTGTGAGAGAGAGAGAAATGGCGTGTTATTACTGTGGCTGTGCAAAAGGTTTTTTGATATTGCGAGTCTGCCAATACGACTTCTGTTGAACTGATCTGTTGGCCTTGACTGAAGAATATAAGCAAGCATTTTGGCTTTAGCACTGTGTTTTTTAATTATTGATTTGGTCTATAACATCATGCCAGTGTGGTACAAAAACTTGAAACCACATTGAAGATCTAATTTAAACTTGTTAAATGAATGAAGTTTTATTTTATTTTATTTTTTTATAAATGTCTCTGTTTTGTTTTTGTCCATTTAGTGGTGTCCATTGTATGGGCAAAAACATCTGAACATTCTTCAATGTGATGTGATAGCTCTGTTGGCTAACTTAAAAATGCTACTACTACATTCCGTGGAGGTTTATTGATATATAATTTTGTTATGGACTAAGTATTTCACCGAATTGGATTGTCTGACCCTTTACAGTGTAAATAAACCATTTTTGTTGTAATGTTATGGACCAGTGGACTAAGCGGAGGCTTTATAGGACTTCCTTCATAGTAGATTATTTGGTTGTTGATGGTCTGACAAAGACCATGATTGTACCTGCTGTGTTAAGTGTGTAGATTTGAAAATCATGCTTTCCCCATTATTATTGAATCACGGACGCTACACCAGTTACTTTGCCAAGAGATCTCTTATTTATGATGTATCATGTGTCAGACAGAGAGAAACAGGCATAGTAAAAATAAGGCTATTGGTGAGGAGGTCTTCATTCCAGATTTCTCTGTTCCCCATTTCTCTATTCTCTCACCCCATCATGCCAGCTGTAAATGGTTTCTTGGTGTTTCTCATCCCTCACCCCCTCATCTCTATGTTTCTCCTTCCTCTCACCCTGCCATGCCTTTATGTTTCTCTGGGATGGTACAGTAAGGATTGAGCTTATATACACAACTGAGTGACTTTCAACTTCCTTGTAAGGTAGAAAAACATGTTGCTTATTTTTAAAAATGGAATGTATACCTCATGCTTACACATGGTACAATCCACTATCCCTCTGTGTATACATTAGTGGTACATTTGCATCAGTTGAAACATTCCTTTCCTTGTAAAGAATATGCCAACTGAAGTATCATCATTAGTGGAACATCTCTGCTCAGTGAACATGTTACATTGCACACATAACTCTAAGCAAAATATAGCTCATCCATATCTCTACTCAGCACACATGTACAACATACTCTGCCGGCTAAACACCGTAATGTCTGTCAACCATCGCGATGGACGATGACATCGTCTATCGGCCCAACCCTAGTGTATACAGTGTATACATGCTCCAGCTAATAGAGGTCTTCAGGGGTCCAAAAGTTCATACCCGAACCGAAGAGACCCATAAATGTGCTACACGGAACCGACCAGGAACTGTCTATTATTTAAAAGTTTGACCCGGACCCGTGCAGAACCTAGAATTGCCATTAATGTACTCCCCGGAACTGACGCGGACCCAGGAAGACACAGACCCGACTGGGACCGATCATATTCCATCGAAAATTGCTATTAGCATTTCAATAATCAAGTTGCGAATATACTTGTCTTACAGTACCTAATGTTTGTAGCCTTCTCCCTTGTACCTGTATGTGATGCATTACAATCCTAAGTTATATCCATGTTATTCCTCTCTTGCCGATTGAAAGAGCATGTTTAATCCACTCATTACTCCAGCTTCAAAAGTCCACTTGGTGTCTCTGTCTAATTCTATTGTATCAATAGTCAACTCACATAATATGATAACTTCGACTGTTTGCCCTTTTTAATTATAATAACGCTTGCTCATTCAGTGCATTGGCCGCTGATGTTAGCATTACTTATTTGCGATCATCTCTGTGCTCTCTGAGCCGAGTCTGACCAAATATTTTAGCTATAACTAGACGGTTCTTTTATGATATTAATAATAAAATAGGAGATAGAAATTGCTTGAGACTGCACATCCGCGTTAGCTGGAGCGACCTGTAACAAGCTTTTTAACACAATTTGAGCGTCATAGAACAATGTGACAGTTCAACTCAGATTTAGTTGCTGATTTGAAATTTATTTAAATGTGAGTATGCAAGGCTGCAAGCAGTTTTTGAGATTTTAAGTTTGTTTGCATCTACTGTTGCACACAATAGGAGCAGGAAAACTCATGATCACTGTGACCTTGCATTTGTGACACTGTCACATAAGAGAAATGTTTACTGCTCTATTCAGTACAATTATTGTATTTATAATACAGTTTTAATTGGTTTACATGTTTTCTTAGTCCATTTTATTCCTCTTAACATGTTAAGTGCGAATAGGCTTTTTCGACTTGAACCGGCGCTGCACAGACCGATCAGTGAATGACATCAAAGTACCGCGAGAGCGAATAGAGAGCAGACAGATCCTTATGCTTTTGTATTACTCTCGCGGTACTTTTGGTGTCATAAACCGATCGGTCTGTGCAGCGCCGGTTCAAGTCGAACAAGCCTTATGTCTTTAAGAAATGTATGGTTGGCCTGTTATGTGATGGATCACATGACAGGAAGCAGGAACTACACTTGTATAAAGAGAGCAGCATGGCAAACAAACAGGGTCATAGCAGATACCACTCACTTTTCTGGAGTGTGGAGTTACCATTTGCGGACTCACCTTTCCAGACACCACATCAAGCTTTTGGATCATCACTTCCTTTGGACTGTATATACACTGGTGGACACTCACATTGGAATGCTTCAACACACAAGGATTCTTGAGGATTTTCCTGGTTTTATTGTGTTGTTTTTAAGTCTCTTGTGAAGATTGTAAATACACCCTTCTTAACCACTTTATCCTCAGTTTTGTCTCATTCTTTTAACACCCAAGTCCTCACATAGTAAAATCTGACCCCATTTTAACTTTTGTAATCTCAACTTAATTGTCTGAACGTTACACATTAACTCAGTCCGCACTGCTTCTGACAGCTGGGGTTGCTTGTGTTTTTTTCCTTATTTCCCGGCTTACAAGTTACAAGTTACAAAACACACTCACAGCACTGACTGACTCTGTTAACGGCCAGTTTTTCTCCGATCAACTCGGGTATTACACACAATGTTAAACATACCCGAAACCCAAAGTAATAGATCAGGACTCGACCCGGACCGGGCTGACCATTTAAAATATAGGGGTCCTCCGTGAAGACCTCTACAAGATAATACACACCTATGTGCTTTCATTGCATTCCACTCCCTCTCTCTTTCTGCCCTTCCCTCTTCTTTCATTTTTTTCTAAAAAAAAGTTATATTATCAAAGAAAACCTCCATGGTTGAAAAAGGTTGAATGAAATTCAAGTTAGATTAATGTTATCCCTCATGACTGCGGAGGTAGGACAGAAATACTGCTCCATCACCCCTGTCAGCCACTGTAAAGCAACTCTTAGATCTGAGTGTGTGTAAAAGAGTGTTTCATTTTTAAGACGAAAAACGTATGAAACACTGCCAGCAGATTCATATTCTATGCATCATCGACCTGAGGAAATATGCAGCGTATACTAATTTAGTTGAACATATTCTTCAGCCCACTGGGAGGTTTAAAACTTATGATTCAACCATATGGATCCTCTTGAATTTGCTGCTGCAGTCTTTCTGGATTTGTCGCACACAAACACACACTCACACACATCTCGGTTAATTAAACACAATCCTTACTAAACATCATCATTGAATGTCAATAAAAGGTCATCATCATGGTATTAAAAGTTGTGGATGTGCTCGCTACAGTTATTTCACAAATAACTTGAATGTAAATCCCAAATAATCAGGACACACAGATATTGGTTTAATTTAGTCATATATTTTTGAACCAGAAACTGATTCAGAAAAAGAAGTTTGAATCAGAATCCATCAGAATCCAAAGAGCGGAAACCACAGATACACTGCCAATATCCTTCTCTGTCCCTCACCTGGGCCTTGACTCCATTCATTCTTCCAAAAAATGGGATTTGAAAAGGATGCTTGATAAGATTCCTATTGATCGAAGGCCATTTCTGCTTCAGTTCTGTATTCGTAAGGTGCTCTGCCTTCTCTGAATTGAATTTAGCTGTAGAACATCAATAGCTCCACGTCCGTGGCTCCATTGCTTACTTTGGAGCCAAGTGGGGCAGCAAAGGCTGTTAAGATGATTTCCCAGAATAGTTTTTTTTCCCACACGTCCCTGCATCTAACATGAATCTATTCATTACCACTCACTGCGATGGCAATTATGAAAAATAGATTTTTATTGATTTGTGGTATTATGTAAACCAATTATGCAACTGTACCATTGATGGCAGTGAGTAACATGATCAATAGCTGTCGCATGTTTTTCAGATGAGATTTGGCGTTCTGTTTGGTAGTGCTGGAGCTGGTTACATCAGTGGCCTAATTCAATAAAAATATCTCATGACTTTCTAAACATGAGACTGGAAATGAGGACTGCGCCCTTGAAAATCAATTTTAAGCAGGTGATAGAAAAATAATTATTCTTATAATAATAAAAGAATGCTTGAGGGTGCAAAGAGCTTTAATTAAATAAAATTCTCATTTATTTGTATAGCGCCTTTCAAAATGCATATCTTTTCAAAGCAGCTTTACAAAAAAAATGCATGTTTCTACATTTACCATTTAGAGTAATCTGTTATCAGAGGTGAAATGGCCTGGATATTGGCATAGCGGGTCACGATAGATGTGTCACGATACGATACATCACTTCATATTGCAATACTTTTTAAAAAATTAAAAATTAAAAAAAATAATAGAGGTGAAAATACAACTTGCTGTGTACCACCTGAGGTTTTCTGGTATGTGTATCACATTATATTGATAACTGAGCAAAAAAATAATAACTTCCAATCCAATTTATTAGCAAAGCTATTTGCATTGTAGAGTGTCACTGAACAGTGAACACACTGAATTGTATGAAGTGCATATTGTGTAGTCAGTAGCCTATGGTTAATTTTTAACACTATTATTTGTCTTCATTGACACCATTATATGAGAACTGAACTGAGCTGATCGATGACATCACTGTTTTCTCCAGAGCTGCTGTTTTGTGTCTCTGTTTTGTAAAAAGCGCTAGGCAATATAAATTAAGGTGACTTATACTCTACTATGCTGTAAACCATTTTTTGATATTTGATATTTTGAAAACTCATCTGCGAGTCCGAGTCTGGATCACAGCTCACGCATCCATAGTGTTTACCATATGCCCGGGTTTTCAACAACACTATACGGCCGCATTACGACTTATTTTAATAACAAAAGTGCACCCACACGTTGGCTCTGCCAGCTGGAGGCGCTCTTATATTTGATCGCTCGCTCCTGCTTCTGAGACATTGGCCATATGAATGTATGACGGGCATCTGTTAGCGTTTTAGACAGCGAGTCAGCGATCTACAGGAACTGAGGAGGTTGTTTGACACAGAGGGATTTTAAGTCTGTTTAAAACATGATTTTTTTTTGTAAAAAAAGTATTGATACTAGAGGTTGGAATATCGATACACTATTGTGAAAAAAAATATCGTGATAGTTAGCTGAATCAGTATTTTTGCACAGCCCTGGAGGTGTCCATATGTCAAAATTGTACAGTTCTAAGATAATACAAATCATGCAGTTAGATAATTTAATTCAGGTATAAACAATGATCTAATTAACACAATTATTACAAGTGAAGTTGTGATCATGATCAATCATTGATTAAAATGTATAGAAAATTTGGCAGTGGTGCAACTATTTGGAGAATTGAAAATTCAATTGCTGGTGTAGCTAAAGCCAGTTAGACTTTTTGTAGATTTTTATTTAATCTCTTTCTTTTCCTTGTTATTTTTCTGTCACTTTTATTCTCTGATGCATATTGCATGATGACTGGCTTCATGCAGCTTCTGAGAGTAGGGGTGTTTAAAAGGTACTTTGCTGATGTAATATAATTTTCTGGGAAAAAACTAAGTTTGTCAAGTTGGATACATCAAATCTTTTGTTTAATGCAAGTAGTACTGAGCAAACACAACCACGATCGACACTGTATTTTACATTTTTTCTTTGTCTGTAAAAAACTTGTACTTGTTACGTTCGGACAAAAGTCTACATTAATTTCTGCTCTTTATTTTTTTTCTTTCATTGTTGTCTGTACAAGGGTTCATGGGATGAGACGGATATGACAGCCATTGTTTGTTTGTTTTTGTTTCTTCTTTTTTTTCTCAAGTTGACCTGTTATTTGGTTTCATCTATTTCATATAAGCCCACACAAAATAACACACAAGCTAAATGAATTGTGTTTGCCCCTTTAAATTACTGAAATGTTGTACAAGTAAGCAGCTCTTGACCAAAATAAGCTGCATTCGATTAACTTAAATCTAAATTAAAGATTTAGCTCATATGGAAAATATATATTTTTTTTTTTCTTAAACAAACTGTCTAGGTCCAAAGATTAGAGAGAGTGTAAAAAATGACCATGAAAGAACCAGAAAAGTTGACTAACAAAAACTGGTTCAAAAGTGTGGAAGTGTGGACCCTTTTAAAAGTTTACATAATTTTTACAGAATGCAATACAGCAGTAAAGCACTGTGGTAACATACCATATGCCTCACTTCACAGACGTTTCTATGTGTGAACCTTCCTTGTAGTCCAATAACTCCTTCTTCTTGGTGTGCTGTGCTAGCAGGCTGCCAGTAAAAGCATCCTCACCATCTTTAGGTCTTATAAAGATACAGTTTCTCCGTATGTGTCATGTCCAGAGGAATTGGCTCTGAGTGCAGTGAGCTGAGAGCAGTGCATCTTTCAGATCTCTGGTTTTGTGAGTTTATGAATTATACACTTGCACATCAGGCCAAAGAGAGTAATGATGTTCACTTTAACTTCTTCTGTAGATCAAAGTTAAATGTTATCCAGCTTTCTCTCCATCTCTCTTTTTGCTTCCATCTTTATCCTTCCCTGTCTCTTTTTCTCTCTCACACACAAACATGTGCTCACAAACACACTTATACACACAGTAGTTAAAACCTGATCTTAGTATAGGTGTAAGAGAGAATAATTGTGATTCATAAATTATAAATCGAGAGTGAAAAGAGGTAGAGTATTGTGTGACACATCTGACAGCACATGCATTGTTATTTGAGCTGTCAAAGCTAGAAGCTGATCTCAGCCTCCAGAGCGTTAGACCTCCTTCTAGTTAACAACATGCTACAGGAGTCCTGCAGACCCAGTCCGCCACACTGAGGCAGATCAGAGAAAACTTTATTGTTTACAGGTTACTCTTTTATAGCCCAGGAGGCCTAATGGAGCTGTTATGCAAGGATGTTTATCATACAATAACTTTTAAAATTGTATTAGATACTAACTAGATATTACTAATTTTTAAGTCATTATTTATTTATTTAATATTTATTTAAATGTATTTTTATATTTAATTACTAATGCTGTTACTCCCCTGAAGAATTCAGGAAGCAAATTGTCAGTAGATTCAAACCAAACTTAAACTTTGTGAATGTTTTTGAAGGATTTTATTCATTAGAGTCTTTTGTTCCTGAATTGGACTACACTGGCTATGCTATATTTTAGTTTTTGCATTCTGAAGACTGCATGTGTTTTTTTATTGTTTTCGTGGTACCCTGATCTGTTTATCTCATCACATTCAAATCAGTCGGCAAACTCATTACTCAGATAAAATATAATTCGTTTTTCTGTGGCGCAGTACATTCAGCAACTCAGCAAACACTAGTTGACATAAAGTAGGAGTATAGAGCTATAAAATAAAAATGAATATCAAAGCTCACATAATTTGCTTTCTGCAGAACTTAATGAGAAATTAGTTAATATTGAAATAACTGACTTTTGATCGAAGGCAACAGCTGGCACGGTTTGTGACATTGTTGAGATCTTTTCAAGAGACAGTTTAGCAAAAGTCTCTACACTGAAAAAAATTTGGAGTAGGATTTACTTGAAAAAAGCTAGGCAACTTTTTCCACTCAGAAAATGCTAGTAAATTTACAAAGATTTGCCAAGTAAAACGTTTAACTTGGCTAGTAAAAGGTTGATTAATATCGATTTAGTTGAAATTTCCTTTGCATTACATTTCACTCAAACAATTTTATTGATTTAAACCAGTCATTTAGTATGTGTTTTACTTAGAGTATCTAAGTAATTTACACTTCATCATGTCAGATATTAAGCATGATGTGAATGCAAAGACCTCAATACTTGGTAGACAATTAGGGATGCACCGAATCCAGATTTGTGGGGTTCCGCCGAATACCGAATCCACTGGTTAAGATTCTGCCGAATCCGAAACCGAACACCGAATCCTACTCTCATCCTCAGTCCATTAACACAGTAAACACATTAATGAAGTAAACAACATGGATTTTTTTATTTTATTTTATTTTTCATTTTATTTTTCATTTTCTTTTAACTGTAAAAAAAAAAAGCAACATTATGCATTTTAACAGCGGCGATGTTGTGTATTGTTTAGGGTCCTTGCCACCACAAGACAAATCGGTATTGCAAATTGTACATATAGCTTGACTTGAACTGCCTTCTTTTGACTGAAAGTACTGCCAAACAACACTTTTTCTACTCATGAGTTCCATTTTCACTTTCTTACAGCCTACTGCATTTGAACGGTCCACCTACTGTAACGAGTGGAAATAAGGTGTGGCCCCTTTAAGAGCTGCGCGCTCCCGGTTGAACTGTCTGCAGGCTGTATTGTTTGTGCCGTGCGCCTCAAACACCCCATGTATGCGCATTATTTCTGTTTGATGCTAATTTTTATCTTAATTTGTTTATTAAGTAAAGCTGTGGACGGTAGAACGTGTGACAGAGAAGTTACACGAGTTCGATTGGGGAATAAAGTGCGAGTTGTTGTGAGATGCCAATCGCCTTCGTGAGTCTGTCTGGCCTCTGCAATAACTTTAGCTGTGAGCTAACCCTATTTTTCTTCTTGACACAACGCGTTACAATACAGGCTTGTTCGACTTGAACCGGCGCTGCACAGACCGATCGGTTTATGACATCAAAGTAACGTTACCGAGAGAGCAATTCAAAAGGAGCCGTCTGCTCTCTATTCGCCCTCACGGTACTTTGATGTCATTCACTGATCGATCTGTGCAGTGCCCGTAATCAACGGCGGCGTGACGTCGATGTAGCGCGCGTAGTGCAAGCCTAGGGTTCGGTTCGGTGGAAAAAAATTCTAAGGTTCGGCAGAAGCCGAACCCCGTTAAAAAGCCCAATATTCGGCCGAATCCTAAGGCGAATCCTGGATTCGATGCATCCCTATTGACAATACACAATGACGTTAACATTTGATGGATCGTTTTTGTGTTTGAATGTGTCATTTTGAGCAGAAAATTTACTCGAAATGTCACAAAATGGCAAGTTACTAATCCTGACAACAAAAGCAATGATAAAACAGTGTAAATACAGCTGGAAACCAGTGAAAAATTAACCTTATTAATTATTCAAGGTCCAGTGCATGATGGTAACCCCAGTATCAGAAAAGTTGAGTAATTTTTACTTAATTTTGTTGAGTTGATATTTACGCTTTCATTTCTACTCGCTTGAATTAAGTACTGATATGGAATTTACTTAGTTTTTTTTTTATTCTTGCCTGAACTAACTTTTTCTTGTAAATGACATTGTTGTTTTTTTTCAGTAGTATTTACCTTACCAAAAAATCTTTTTTTACAGTGTATTTGCTTTGTTCTCACTGCTGTCTAGGAGAAACAACTGAGTAGAGCCCTATAAATTCCGTTTAATTTTTTCCCAAATTCAGTTTTTTCCGTTTAAATTTTTGCAATTTTTTTTACCCTTTACTGTTATTGTAGTCGTAAAAAGAGTGTGCTTTTAATGTTAATGATTAAAATGTACACAAATAACATAGGAATGACCTTTTTTGAGGTAACATACATTTTCTCTTACTTTTCAGCACAAATACTGCATGATGCATGTACTTCAAGTAACAACAAAATATGGTTATGAGCTTTGAACTGGCCAGTAAAATAAATTATATTAGTTTATATAAGTTTAAATAAAAGTCACACTCTTTCTCTCGCGCGCACTGTCGAGCACGCTCTCGGACATACTCAGTCTCTCTCGCACAGTGACGCTTCGCTTTTGTCTAGTCCGGCGCCTCATAGACAGACGCACAGAGGGAATTGTGTGTGTGTGTGTGTGTGTGAGAGAGAGTGAGTGTGTGTGAGAAAGAGTGAGTGTGTGTGAGAAAGATAGAGACGCGTGAGTGACAGAGAGGCGGAGGGAGAGCAGGGAAAGGAAATGCAACTGAAAGAATATGTTGCGTGTTTTAAATGGCGTTAAAAAAAAAAGAACGAAACGCAATATGTGGCGGCCGGTGTTGATTCTGTGGCGCACCGCCACGAATTAGTCTATGTGAGGGAAACACTTCATAAAAGTCACGTGTGAACTGCTGGGCTCGGTACTGAGGGCTGCGTCGAGTTTCTTAACTTTTTCGCCGACGAAAGCAGAGCCATGGAGAGCTGCTTCGCCATGAGCTGAAATGACAGGAGGGGTTGTGTCGCCCAGATATGCTTCCCCTGGTCTGCATTTTGCCCAGACATACGTTCTTCTCCCACACAAAAACAGAATTTCATTCCAAATATGTGAAATTCCGCATTAACACTAGATTCCGCGTTAATTGGCCAATTTCGCGATTCCGTGATCGCAGAAATTATAGGGCCCTATATTAATGAGATCAGTGGTTTTTCTTTTCTGAGAGGTTCCAGAACACCGGGCAAGACTCTACCCAATTAAGCACTTCAGACACTCACGCTGAGTCCTGCTGGTCTCGGAAAGCATTTCTGTCCTTGTATGATCCCAGGGGACACCTCTGTAGTTTCAGCGAGACAAGTAGATGATGGGAGCAGAGGTCATGTTATTGATCACGAGGACATGGAGTGAGAGAGAGAGACGGAGACGGTAAAGGAAACTGAGAGCTGTCTGCAGTGAAGCATCAGGGGAACAGAAGCCCAGCAGGGAAGTATTGTGATAAATGAATGTCATTTTAGGAAGGAGACACTTGACTATATAGTGCAAGATCTATTCATTGACGTCACTTCTGAAAGAAGTATGTGGGTATTCGGCCATCTAGAAGTTGCTTTCCGTGTTCTATTTGGAACAGAACAAGATGAGTAATGATAGAGGCATGATTCTCTCACATACGCACACACAAGCTCAAAGTACACAGGGTTATGAGCTGCCCTGCTGAGTGCCGGATCCCACACATCAGTGTGTGGCGGTCCAGAAACAGGGACATTTCTGCTTCTGTGTGATGCTTTATTGAACCAAAGCACAACAAAATCACAGCTTCTGTGGATCAGATTAATGAAAGAAAGGCATATATATATTTTCACTTATCCATCCCCTTTGCTTTGCTCACATTTTAAACTGTGTGTGTATTTTGCTCTGTTTTGTGTGCAAAAAGTACCTGAAGCCGCCTTTCATAATTTTCACAGAATTTGTCTCTCAGTGGGAAGATTTTTTTTAGGGTGTTTGTATCTGTGTTTTTGGATCTGTTGCGTGTTTTGTAGGACTATAAGAAATAAATGTGTGCGGCTGAACCTGCAGCTCTGCTCTAAGTGTGTGTGTGTGTGTGTGTGTGTGTGTGTGTGTGTGTGTGTGTGTGTGTGTGTGTGTGTGTGTGTGTGTGTGGTAGAGAAAGATGGCCAGGTCTGTGAGCAGGTGCTGGAGTTAATGAGTGTGTTTTCATCTAGAGTGTAAGACCATATGACCTTGTGTGGTTGGTAAGACATGGCTCCTTTGGAATAGCACTCTAATATATCACCTCCATGTGTGTGTGTCTGCAGGTTTTCGGGGACTATTATCATTTCCAGCACAAGGGGGTGGTGAGGAGATCTTTGTCCGGTCATCACGGGGTTCATGTCCGACTGCACGCCGAGCCACAGGTAAAAACCAGCCACACGCAAAGTCACACACATTCACAACTGTACAGCTCACAAAGAGGAGATCGGAAGAAAATAGATGTGAGAAAAGGGTGGGAGGTGATGAGACAAGAAGAGATGAGAGGACACGAAAGGTGTGGAGATGAGAGAAAAATGAACGAAAAAAGAAAAGGGGGTGGAAAAGGAGAAGATAGGAGGGGGGAAAGACGAGATAAGAAATGAGGAGAAATTAAAAGAAAAAAGAGGAGAGAAGAAGAGAAAAACAGGGAGATGACAGGATGGTTTGAGATTCAATGAGAGAAGATGAGATGTGAAGGGAGGTGGAGGAAAGGAAGATATGAAAAGTTAGGAGACAAGACAGGAGGAGATGTGATGAAAGGGAACAAGAGGAGAAGAGATGAGGGAAAAGGGCCACAGACGAAATAGGATGAAATGAGATGAAGAGATGGATGTGAGAAGAGAAAATGAGAAGGAAGGGGGACATGAGACAGGATGAAAGAGGGAGAGAAAAAAACAAGATAAAAGGAGATGGGACAAGACACAAGGAACAAAAAAGTGGAGACAGAAACAAAGGAGACATTGAGAGATGAGAGAAGAGTACAGAGTAGTAGTTGAGATAAGGTAAGTAGGTTGGAGAAGAGATGAGAAGAGAGATGGAGAAGTAATTCAATTCAATTTTATTTGTATAGCGCTTTTCACAATACACATTGTCTCAAAGCAGCTTTACAGAAAGTGCATTTCTGAAATGTACATTGAAAAATACAGTCAGTTAATCATGTATTCATTTAGGGCATAACATATCGCCGGCGTTGAGTCGTCTCTTCACAGGCGTCGAGTCGTCTCTTCACAGGCGTTGAGTCGTCTCATCGCAGGTGTTGGGGCATCTGAAGTCTCTGTGAGAGGCTGAATACAAACTGGAGCTGACGAACGCTATTTACCTCGGGACTAGCGTCCCAAGATAACAGCAGAAAGGCAGATGGGAAATAATTAGCATAGCTGATGTTCATAATATTAATGCATTCGAACTGATTCAGCAGTAGTATAAGAGGTAAGCTTTAAGTGAATGCTTGGTTAAAGAGATGCGTCTTCAATCTAGTTTTAAACTGGGACAGCGAGTCTGAGTCTCGAACAATATCAGGAAGGCTATTCCAGAGTTTAGGAGCTAAATGTGAGAACGCCCTCCCTCCTTTAGTGGACTTAGATATCCTAGGTATGACCAGAAGCCTTGAATTTAGTGATCTTAAAGAACGCGATTGATTGTAGGGCGATAGAAGGTCCATTAAATACACCGGAGCTATACCATTTAGGGCTTTATAGGTCAGCAGTAATACTTTGTAATTGATACGGAACTTAATAGGTAACCAGTGAAGAGATGATAAAATAGGTGTTATATGATCATATTTTCTTGATCTAGTAAGAACTCTAGCGGCTGCATTTTGCACTAACTGTAGCTTGTTTATTGAGGATGCAGGACAACCAGCTAATAAAGCATTACAGTAATCTAGTCTCGAGGTCATGAATGCATGAACTAACTTTTCTGCATCAGAAACAGATATCATGTTACGTAGCTTAGCAATGTTTCTAAGGTGGAAAAAGGCTGTTCTTGTAACATATGAAATATGATTTTCGAAAGTCAAGTTGCGGTCTAGTATAACACCCAGGTCTTTTACTGTAGTGGATAAAGTAACAGGACATCCTTCTAAATTAAAGTTGTATTGTAAGGGATTTTGTGGGTAGTTTTTTGTACCAAGTAATACCTCTGTTTTATCTGAATTTAATAGCAGGAAATTACACGTCATCCAGCATTTTATATCATTTAGACACTCTGTCAAGTTAGATAAGTTAGTGTTTTCATCTGGTCGTGATGAGATATATAATTGAGTGTCATCAGCATAACAGTGGAAATTAATTCCATGTTTTCTTATAATATTACCCAGTGGCAGCATGTATATTGAGAATAGCAGAGGGCCTAGCACAGATCCTTGCGGCACTCCATAGTCTACTGACGTTATCTTCGATTTTTCCCCATTTAAACAGACAAAATGGTAACGGTCTGATAAGTACGATCTAAACCAGCTTAATGCCTGTCCCTGAACACCAGTGTAGTTTTGTAGTTGATCCAGGAGTATTTTATGATCTATAGTGTCGAACGCAGCGCTAAGATCGAGTAGAACTAGTATTGAGATACAGCCTTGGTCTGAAGCTAAAAGTAAATCATTTGTAATTTTAACTAGCGCAGTTTCTGTGCTATGATGCGGTCTGAATCCCGACTGAAATTTTTCATAGATATCATTTTCTTGCAAGAAAGAGCACAGTTGGACAGACACAACTTTTTTTAGTATTTTAGACATAAATGGAAGATTTGAGATGGGTCTGTAATTTGCTAGGTTATTTGGATCTAATTGTGATTTCTTAATGAGAGGTTTTATAACTGCCAGCTTGAATATTTTCGGAACATGACCTAAAAATAAAGACGAGTTAATAATATTAAGAAGAGGCTCTTCCACGACAGGTAACACTTCTTTCAGTAGTTTAGTGGGTATTGGATCTAATAAACATGTTGTTGGTTTAGATGCAATGATAAGTTTATTTAGCTCTTCCTGTCCTATAGTTGTAAAGCGGTGTAGTTGTTCTTGAGAGGCGATAATTGAGGCTGAATCATAAGACACCATAGAGGATTGTACATTTACAATTGTGTTTCGGATGCTTTCTATTTTCTCATTGAAGTAATTCATAAAATCATTACTACTATATTGTAACGGAATATTTTGCTCTGGTGATGTCTGTTTATTTGTTAGTCTAGCCACGGTGTTAAATAAAAACCTTGGATTATTTTGGTAATTTTATATTAGGTTGCGGAGATGATCAGCCCTGGCTGCTTTTAGAGCCTTTTTATAACGTGACATACTGTCTTTCCACGCGATTCTAAAGACCTCTAAATTAGTTTGTTTCCATTTACGCTCTAAGTTACGAGTTTCTTGATAGCATGCGTAGCACTGTTGTACCATGGTGCTTTAGTTTTCTCTCTAACCTTTTTTAATCTAATTGGTGCAACAATATCTAGTGTACTAGAGAAAATGGTGCTCACACTGTGTCACGGTGTGGTGAGTAAGGAAGGCAGGCTGAGGCAAAGAGCTCCAATACAAACGATTTAATCTTGAAACAAAACCAGGAACAGGCAGGAAGACAGGCAGGATACACACAAACACCTATGCATATACAAACTGAGAACCGACACAGACAGACTGACCAGAGAGAACTAAATACAGATACTAACGAGGTGAGGACAGGTGACACAGATGATTAAGACGATGAACAGGTGGATGATTGAGGGAGTGAGTTCAGGTGTGCAGACAAGGAGGATACTGGGAAGTGAAGTGCAGACAAGGACAGACAGGTGCAGACGAGGACTGTGACATTACTCCCCCCTCCCGGTAGGCGTGACCTCACGCCGTAGAACAGGGGTGGGAGGGTGGGCATCCTGGAGTCCGTGACGGGAAGGCGGACCAGGTGCAGGAGGACGGACTCCAGGATGGAACAGACGGCCATGGCGGAGCAGGACGTGGGCGCGGCCATGGCGGAGCAGGACGTGGGCGCGGCCATGGCGGAGCAGGACGTGGGCGCGGCCATGGCGGAGCAGGACGTGGGCGCGGCCATGGCGGAGCAGGACGTGGGCGCGGCCATGGCGGAGCAGGACGTGGGCGCGGCCATGGCGGAGCAGGACGTGGGCGCGGCCATGGCGGAGCAGGACGTGGGCGCGGCCATGGCGGAGCAGGACGTGGGCGCGGCCATGGCGGAGCAGGACGTGGGCGCGGCCATGGCGGAGCAGGACGTGGGCGCGGCCATGGCGGAGCAGGACGTGGGCGCGGCCAGGGCGGAGCAGACGAACCCTCGGGCGGCCACGGCGGTGAGGACCCCTCGGGCGGCCACGGCGGTGAGGACCCCTCGGGCGGCCACGGCGGTGAGGACCCCTCGGGCGGCCACGGCGGTGAGGACCCCTCGGGCGGCCACGGCGGTGAGGACCCCTCGGGCGGCCACGGCGGTGAGGACCCCTCGGGCGGCCACGGCGGTGAGGACCCCTCGGGCGGCCACGGCGGTGAGGACCCCTCGGGCGGCCACGGCTGAGCCAGACGAGGCGAAGGCCTATGGCCCCCCCCAAAAAAATACTTGGGGAAATCCACGGGTTCACTTGACTCGGGACTCGGTTCACTTGACTCGGGACTCGGTTCACTTGACTCGGGACTCGGTTCACTTGACTCGGGACTCGGTTCACTTGACTCGGGACTCGGTTCACTTGACTCGGGGTGGCTGACATGAAGCCCTGTGCTGGACGGGACCAGCGGCGAAGAGGGCTTGGTGCTGGACGGGACCAGCGGCGAAGAGGGCTTGGTGCTGGACGGGACCAGCGGCGAAGAGGGCTTGGTGCTGGACGGGACCAGCGGCGAAGAGGGCTTGGTGCTGGACGGGACCAGCGGCGAAGAGGGCTTGGTGCTGGACGGGACCAGCGGCGAAGAGGGCTTGGTGCTGGACGGGACCAGCGGCGAAGAGGGCTTGGTGCTGGACGGGACCAGCGGCGAAGAGGGCTTGGTGCTGGACGGGACCAGCGGCGAAGAGGGCTTGGTGCTGGACGGGACCAGCGGCGAAGAGGGCTTGGTGCTGGACGGGACCAGCGGCGAAGAGGGCTTGGTCCTGGACGGGACCAGCGGCGAAGACTCGGCTGGGCTGGACGGAACCAGCGGCGAAGACTCGGCTGGGCTGGTGGAGTGCCCGATGGTAAAAGGTGACCCATTATGCCACAGCACCCACTCAATATATTCCTCGAAGTTCCCTCGAGGCCCATCTCCGGGCAGGCGTGCTTTGGTCTCATCGTTAAGACCTGCCCGGAAAAACCCACAGAGGCTGGTGTCATCGTAATGGACGTGGGGAACCAAGTCCAAAAACCTCTGTGTGTGGGCCTCGAGGGACTGGTCCTCCTGGGCCAGAAGGAGGATGTCCATTGCTGCCCATTCCATATTTTTGGGTCGGTTCTTCTGTCACGGTGTGGTGAGTAAGGAAGGCAGGCTGAGGCAAAGAGCTCCAATACAAACGATTTAATCTTGAAACAAAACCAGGAACAGGCAGGAAGACAGGCAGGATACACACAAACACCTATGCATATACAAACTGAGAACCGACACAGACAGACTGACCAGAGAGAACTAAATACAGATACTAACGAGGTGAGGACAGGTGACACAGATGATTAAGACGATGAACAGGTGGATGATTGAGGGAGTGAGTTCAGGTGTGCAGACAAGGAGGATACTGGGAAGTGAAGTGCAGACAAGGACAGACAGGTGCAGACGAGGACTGTGACACACTGCTAGTCATTTCCTCTAGTTCATCTGTTTGTTTGGGTTCACTGAGCAGCTGAGATAGATCAGATAAACTATTTGAGAATCTATCTATAGTGGATGGAAGGATTGTTCTGCCTGGTCGATAACGTGGCGCAACATGACAAATTTCATCAGTACGTATTATGCAAGTTACCATGTAATGATCAGTGAGATCGTCACTCTGCGGTATAATATTTATATCAGTTGGATTGGTTCCATATGATATAATTAAATCTAGTGTATGATTTAGACGATGAGTGAGACCACTGACGTTTTGCGTGACCCCAAAGGAGTTTAATAAATCTGTAAACGCAGCCCCTAACGCATCATTTATGTTATCTACGTGTATGTTAAAGTCTCCAACAATTATTGCTTTATCGACATTGACCAATAGATCTGAGAGAAAGTCTGCAAACTCTTTAAGGAAATCAACATATGGCCCTGGAGGTCTATATACAGTAGCCAAGGCTAGAGATAATAGGGATTTGTTTCTTACATCTGAGAGCGTAACATTTAGCACAAGTACTTCAAATGAATTAAACCTGTGACCTGTTTTCTGAGTAACATTAAGGATATCTCTATAGATTGTTGCAACACCGCCGCCACGACCGATCAGACGGGGCTCATGCTTATAACAGTATCCTGGCGGAGTAGACTCATTTAGACCGAAATAATCATTTGGTTTAAGCCAGGTTTCAGTAAGGCAAAGTACATCGAAACTATTATCTATGACTGTTTCATTTACAATAACCGCCTTAGGTGTGAGCGATCTAATGTTTAGAAGACCTAGCTTTAGAAATTGTTTTGTTCACTGATATTTAGATTTTCTGATTTAATAAAAATAAGATTTTTGCTAGATCCTACACTAGATTTATTGTTTGGCCTCTCTAAACGAGGAATAGACACAGTTTCTATATAATGTTCTACACTGCTTATATCACTTAAGTTGGGACAGCAAAGACTGTGATTTGGACTTTGACTTACTAGTCATATGGTGTATAACGTCTTGGAGATGTTGTCCGACAGAACAGCCGCTCCGCTTCTGCTGGGGTGCAGGCCATCAGCACGGTAGAGCCTAGGTCGCTCCTAGAACAGATTCCAATTATTTACAAAGAGCAGTTTCTGTTCATTACACCATGACATTAACCCTCTGAGGTCGGCCCTCGCGATAGTCTTGCTTTTTTTCTTATCAGTGCAAAAGAAACTCAAAATACTCTGTTGATTTTGATCTTATACATATAAGTGTTAGACATCATTCGATCCTGTTAAGTGTCTATTATTTTTCTGTATACTCACAATAAAAACAAATTGTTGTGCTTTTTGTCAAATAAAGAAAAACAAACATGATGTGAGTTTTGCCTTCTCTCTGTCAGTGCAGTCCATTCTGAATTGCGTCCGAAAATTAACTATAACTCCGCAAATACTTTTCATACAGGCACAAGAGATTTTTCTTTATGAAGCTTGAATTCTCTTCTTTTCAATGAAGTAATTTATATAAAAAACAAATATTCTCAGTTTATGTAATCTGTATGAAAAGAGAGTATGTAAGTATTTTTTCCGTATTTTTACGCGTTAATCTGACACGCCCACGGAGGACGCGCGCTATTCAAACGCAAATGATCTGAGGCAAGCCATGCAAATGGTTAACGCCCACATCAGCTGGATAAAACATCCAGTTTAATAAGAATCTTGTAGGCTATTTACCTCGTCTTGCTGCGCTGTTATCTTAATAATCCTGGAAAAGTTACCTCAGAAGTGCTCAGAATAAGGACCGCGGATTCAGCTGATGAAGTAAGTTATTTATTCTTAAGTGCTTTGTTCTAATCGCGTTATTGTATAGTGTACGTAAACTGCACAAAGACGGTTTAAATAAGAATTGCGTGTCTGTGTGTGAATGAATGAATGGCACAGACGCACGCGCGATGTTACTACAGCTGTCCATGGCATCTGTGCCCTTAATTCACTCTCGCTCCTACATTAGTAAACGTTATTTTTACATGAACACATCCAAACTATATAGCCTACTGAGATTTCTTCTAATCGCGATATAGTGTCTGTAATGACAACATTTCGTTCTCTAGTTTTGGATAGTTTATAAAGTTTTATAAAATAGACATCAAATAAGCTTTTGTTAGACAGTTTCTGCTCATATGTTAAATATATACTGCTAGTAGGCTATGTTTTGTCACAAATAAACTAATCAACTGTTATAGTGTTTGTTCTAATGCAAGCTATATCAAAATAATGAATCCTTAACTTTGAAATACCTACGATAATAAAATGTGTTGGCCTACTTTAAAAAATAATACTTTATAAGACATATATGGAAAAAGACAATTTTCTTTTCAAGATGTTTTGAACCAATTCTGTAGAATGGCCCATATAGCCTATTTGACCAGGATTTGTTTCCAGGTGTAACTATAAATATGCTTTTGACTTTCATTTATGTTTTGATTGTGTATGTATATATGTGTGTGTGCGTGTGTGTGTGTGTGTGTGTATGTATGTATGTATGTATGTATATTTTTTTTATATATATTGTCCTTGCATTCTTTCTTGTGTGACACCCCTGAGTGAAAGGCTAATTAGTATGCAGTCTGCTCATTAGTATGCAGTCTGCTCAGGTGAGAACTGCCTAATTATTCATGAGGGGGCTGGGCCATCTGCATATTGACTTCCCAAACAAAAAAAATGTTTTTCACAATTTAAAACAATCTATAGTTTTATGTGAATGATAATGCAGGATGATTTTCAGATCATTTTGAAGCAAAAACTCTAGGCGACAACATCCATTAGTCAAAAGTCTTGTCGACAGATATTTAGTATGTGTTTTGTGGCCTTAAACTTTAAAGCTTTATTTTGTAGTTTTTCAATAACCACGCATAAACAATATTCTCTCAAAAATTCAAACATGTACATTTATGTTGCTCACATATTATGGTAGCCCTGTTTGTGCTATATAGAGTGAATTTACACCTTTGCCATGTTTATAAATAACTGTAATAACATGTTTATAAATAACTGAAAAAAACACAAATGTAAGGGCATGTCAGAACATCCCAATGGCCCCAAAAACACCTCAGACCCCAGAGGGTTAACCATTCATTTAGAGCAAATAATCTACTGAACCTTTCTTGTCCTAGTCGGTACGTGGAAAGCGGTCCAGACACGATGATCGTTGCTTCAGGCGATGTGCTGCGAACCGTCTCGATCAGGCTCCTGTAGTCCTTCTTCAGAACCTCCGTCTGCCGCAGCCTGATGTCGTTTGTTCCCGCGTGCAGCACGACAGCTCCGACGCGCTCGTCACCGTTCAGGATCTCGGGAACCTGTGCAGCGACATCAAGAACACGAGCACCAGGAAAGCAGTGAGTGCGCACCTTACCCTTACCTGAGGTAGCACGGACATGACGGACCATGGAAGTGCTGATGATCACGGCGTCGTCGCGTTCAGACTCGCGAAGAGGGGAGAAGCGGTTCCGGGTGGAGATCTCGAAGACCGGGAGGGGCGGAGAGGTTCTTGCTCTGGTCCTGGCTCGTGTCTTCCGCTGTGGGATCACCCAGGGTCCATGGTGTTGTGTCGGTGCCGGACTGAATGAAGACAGAGATGATCGCGTCCTCCTGGGCAGAGAAACGCACGGAGTAGACGAGGTCAGAGTCAAAAAGTTACTAACCACTGACTTGTGAGCATCGGCGCGTGATGTTTCAAGCGCTGATCGCCAATCTCGCAGCTCGGCTTGCTTCTCCAGCAGAACACGGATCTGCTTCTCCACCGACTCCAGCTCCAATCGTACCGAAAACAGCTCGAATGTGTCCTCACCTGCACTCAGAGGTAGTCACACATCCAATATGTTCGCCATTATAACAGATGAACAGTAAATTAGTAGTGATACTACCAATACTACTAATTTAGGACTGAAATGATGGATATAACACGTATCCTTTCAGTAAAACGGGTGTGAATGAGACGATCGATAGGCTCGAGGCCATGCGTGAAATGCTAGCGGGCTAAAGGCTAGAAGCCGAGATTCGGAAAGTTGGATCTAAGTAGCGATATCAAAGCAATCCGATTGTTTTTTTTATAAGGAATAGTGTCGAGGATAAGTTCACATGATATAAAAATAGAAAGTGCTTGTTTATAAATGAGTGGTAAAGAAGAAAATCAGGGATTAATGAATCAATTCGACGGAGCTCCAAACACAAACACAGACCGCACGCGCATGCGCTTTTTTATATGAAAGGAGAGGATATGAAAGAAAAGGAGATGAGACCTAGAGGAGATGAAAGTGGAGGAGATGGGACAAGACCAGACAACAGGAAAGGAGAGACAAAAAAAGGACACAAGAAATTAAATAAAAAGGAAACTAGAGAAGAGGAGAGAGGAGTAGGTAAGGCAAGACAGAATGGTTGGAGATAAAAGGAGGTGTGAAGAGAGGTGGCGGAAAAGAGCTGAAAGGAGGAAATGAAAATACAGGAGGCAAGATGGGAGGAGACATGCTGAAATGGGACAAGGGAGGAGATGAACAGATGAAACCGGAAGAGATGAAATGAGAGAGATGGAGACAAGAAGAAAAAATGAGAAGCAAGGGAAACAGGTTAGATCATAGACTGTAAAAAAAGATGGACGACGCCCCTTCGCTCTCTTCCATTGGTGAGAAGTGAAGCCGCCAGTGTCCCGATATGGCGCTGACATCTTGGGACTTGAGTCTGCGCAGTAGCGATCTCGGGACCAGACCTGCGCAGTAGTGAGCAGGAAGTAAAGCCGCGAAATCAACGTCCCGCCCTCACTCTCGCAGAATGCACTCTCCCTGCACTGTTTTTAAAGCGATCGAGACGCTTTGGCTTCACTTTTCAGGGCTTGTGCGGCACGCTTGGGTTAGATGGTAGGAGAGAAATTGAGATAAGAGTAGATGAGATATTGAATGAAAGGTGGGGGTAAGAGGAGATAGTAGGGGAGGGTGAGAATAAATTAGGAGACAAGATGAGGAGAGGGAAGGAGATAAGATGAAAAGATGAAAAGAAAAAGAGGAAGGAGAAATGAGGAGAGGAGAGGAGAAGAGAGGAGGCCAGACTAGAGAAGTGCCATGACAAAGTAGTTGGGTCAGAGTCTCATGATTGACTGCCTGTGATTTTTTTTTTTTTTTTTTGTATGTGTGTGTGTGTGTGTGTGTGTGTGTGTGTGTGTGTGTGTGTGTGTGTGTGTGTGTGTGTGTGTGTGTGTGTGTGTGTGTGTGTGTGTGTGTGTGTGTGTGTGTGTGTGGATGGTAGTACTGAAGTGCAGGACTCTGGCTGTGCCGATAAGTTATCTGAGAGCAGCTCAGGCGTCCCAAGCGACTGCTTATTTAGGCCGCTGGCTGCAGGCTCCCATAGATCTCCTGCTGACCAGCCTCTTATCTTCACTCTCTGAAGCTTCAGCCGCTAGTTAAAACTTTGTGCACGCTCCGAAGATCCAACTACATGGCTAATACTGATGCCCTCCCAGACCCCACTTGCCCACCAGATGCCAGCAAAAGACATTGATGACTCCTAACACTGATCCATGACAGCAGAGAACGAGAGAGGGGAAGACACAAGCTGGATTACTGCTCCCTTGTGTGCTAACCTCTATTTATGCAAGGCTAACAGCGTCAGGGTTCCGCTCTGGGCCATTTCTGTTGCGGTGGGTCAGGCGTTCTTGTTGCCAGGGTTCATCTTGGCACAAGCCTCACACGTACAACGCACACACATGCAACGCCTGCTCTGCATTCCGAGTTCAGCATGGTTTTATGCTAATAAAGCAGATTTCTGAAGGCTGCCGCTTGTAAGCACATTCCCTCCAGCGATGGGAATTTATATGAAATTGAATGCAGGTACGTGAACGTCTACTCCCTTGCTAACCGGAATTTCATTCCCTCGCAAGAGGTCAAATTGGAGTTCTCAGAAGTTTGCTGCTGAACGAAGGGCAGCAAGACGTGAAAGGAACAGGAAATGCATTCTTCCTCCAAATCTGACCTGGCCCTAGTCCACATTTGCTTTTTTCATGATAAATTTAGACCAGTGCTGGCATTACTGCAAAACAAGGGCGTGAAGGACGACTCACTCAAAGGATTTTGAATGTGTGTGTATTATGTTTGTGTGAATCTCCCTCGTCTTTCAGCAGAACACTCGCTGTGAACGCTTGCTACTTAAAAGTATATCATAATAATAAAATGATTTATATTGTTAGACTGGAAGGATTAAGCTCATTGTTTTGCACTGACATACAAAAAGCCCACATACACAGCAGTTTTTAGATGATCCTTTGGTTTAATTTGAAGCACATTACATTGCCATCTGGTAATGCAAATCTGGGATTTTGACAACTTTTTGTGTAGTGGTCGACCTATATATCGCCACGGTTGATATATCGGATGATATTTCGCATTTTTAAAATATCGACATCAGCCAATAAGTTTTTCTGTTTGGCCGATGTGTTGGAAGCAAGACTTTTATTTTGACTGCATTGAGAACGCCGGCTCTGAGAACAGCAGCGCCTGAGCACACAGCGCTCCCATTCTCTGTCTTCATTAGTTATGGTCTCTGTTTAACAGTTTTATTTAATGCGTTACTAGATTAAACTGTTAAACAAAGAAAGTAAACTGTATGTGAAAAAGTATAATAGCGTTTGCTTTTATATTATTCTTAACAGAAAGTGTATATGTGTGTCTGTGTCTGTGTCTGTGTGTGTGTGTGTGTGTGTGTGTGTGTGTGTGTGTGTGTGTGTGTGTGTGTGTGTGTGTGTGTGTGTGTGTGTATATATATATATACAAAACAGTCCCATAGCATTTACTTCCTCATATCACCTATCCATTAACCAATAGATGATTCGTTTTCTTCCCATACTGAAATAAAATAGAGTAAATTACAACCTCCAAGCACACATGTAATTATGTAAACAATGCTGTGTGGTGAAACGCCAAAGTGGAGTTCAGGTGTTGTTTCCAAGAATAAGGTTTCTTCTAACTTCTCCGTGGGTTTTTTTTTCAGAGAAGTTGATAGAATTGACTTAAGAATGAGAAAGAGGCAAGAGTTAATCGACTTAATCTGAGGGCTCTCTGGTCGTCCCCTTGTGAAAAGAAAAATGAGTCCTGTATATGAGGCAGAGGGCCCGTGGACCTTTAAGCTAATTTAAAACAATTGTTTTGCAGAGAGTGCACTTCATATGTCCATAAGTCTTTGGGCCCTAATTAGATTTCATACTCCACTGCTAATACCGCTCAGTTAGTGTGAATGCTAATGTCTGTGCACTGTGTCAGTGATGTCCATCTCATCGCACAAAACTGCCCAGAGGACATTTTTTTGCTCAGAGGTTGCTCTTTAATAGCTCAATAGACTTAATGCAATTCTAAGTTATGTTTCATGTAAGTGTTTGTCTCAGATGCTTCAACTAAAATTCCCTTAGAGATAAAAATACATAAACAGTAAGTGGATCAAGTGGATAGTATTGCTCCTATAATTTGATATAGAAAGAGATGAATGAGAATTATGAGTTCATATACAGATCTCTCACTTTTCATTGCAGATTTGGCATCATTACAAATCTGAGCTAAATGTGAGGCGTTTTTAGATCTCTTTTGAAACACTAGACAAGAAATTGTGTGATTACTGATCTTTTTTAAGGAGAAAATATTGAGAACCCATTTTCATAATTGCTGATTAAAGGGGTCATGAACTGCATTGTTTTATTGTTTTATAATGTTTCCTGTGGTGCACTTATAATTTTAGTCTGATTTTTTACTACCCTGATTTGAACACTCTGTTTGAAGGAACGTGTCTGCTGTGAGGCTTTAGTGAAATGTCCACTGCTGTGATTGGCTTACATCTTTTGTATATGAAATAGTATTATATGTTTAACTCTATCGAAATCTTTTAGCACATTTTTACTATTACAGTTCTCAAGGTTTACTAATCGTTAAAAGTGTTAATTATAGCATTATATTTAGGTTGTGGCATGAAAGGTTGCAGTGATGTACATTGTAGTCGATCAAAGACATTTGCAAAGACGTTATTGCAACTCGATTTCTGCACACTAAGGAATGCTTTCATCATTACTAACATTGCAAACAGTGTTTGCGAACTCAGTCCCTGATAAACTTGCGCTGTTTGATTGACAGCTCCAGCGATTGCAAAGGGAGTGTTCTTTGATCGCTTTCTATAAGTAATTTAATCACAGATTAAATAATCGATTATTTTCATCCTACTAAGATAAACAATGTGAAGTTGACCGTTTAGTCACTGGTTTGATTTACTGACACAAAGAACATCTGAGTGTATGAATCATTATATATCAGAAATCACTGGTCACAGATCCGGCATTAGAATTAACACAGACTTACATGTTGACGCATTACTGTCGAAAAGTCTTTAAACTCTACACCTTGAGTTAAAGGTGAAAATAGAGAAGAGTGTGATTTTCAAGGATGTAGGTGTGTAATATGTAAAAAACTGGCTCTAATCTCTCTGTGTGTGTGTGTGTGTGTGTGTGTGTGTGTGTGTGTGTGTGTGTGTGTGTGTGTGTGTGTGTGTGTGTGTGTGTGTGTGTGTGTGTGTGTGTGTGTGTGTGTGTGTGTGTGTGTGTGTGTGTGTGTGTTTTCAGGTGATTTGGGCAGAGCAGCAGATTTCCAAGCGAAGATGCAAGAGAGACATTCATATTGAACCCACAGATCCAAAATTCCCTCAGCAGTGGTACCTGGTATGTTAAAAGTTACTGTATATATTTATTTTGTGGTTGTACATTGAGCTTTTAAATGCAATGTATCTAAAGTGATTCTACAGTGGAAAATCATCCACCCTTGATTTGTGAGCTTTCACAATCCCCCATGTCTGTTTTGAAATATAGAAACATTCTGTGTGCTTATAGTCTCAAGACTACATAACATCTTCATAACAACATTATATATTAGAAAACAACGATTTTAAATTGCAACAATATTTCACATTATTAATTTCATTGTATTATTCATCAAATAAATGCCGTTTTGGTAAGAATATGAGAAATTCTAACCAACCTCATGCTTTTACTTTTGAATGGTAGATATATACAAAATAAGACATTAAATATTTGTCAGATAAGCATACATTTAAATTAGGGCCGGGACTCGATTAAAAAAAATAATCTAATTAAGTAGAGGCTTTGTAATTAATTAATCGAAATTAATCGCATTTTAATTGCATAAATATTTGACCTGAGAACAGTGAGAAGTAATTTTTTTCACATGGATTTTTAGTATACCATTGAATAATGACTGAATACATAAGCTAAAGCAACAAAATACTGTTTATTTTTGTTCAACCAAGTCCAGCAGACCAGTGTTTTTTGCCATTAAGTGTAGCAATAGCATATTGCTACACTACACTAATAGCAATAGCTAATTCCTTGTTGCATAGCTTGCACTCAACCATGCTCCTATCGACGCTTCCATCCGTTCGTTTTTTTTTGTAACAAAATTTTCCATCCACTGGTCAACCAAAGCGATCTCGTCAGCTTCTTCGTTATGAATGCTAGTTGGTGCGGCAGTATAATCAGTCCGCCGAAACTCATCCAGTGAGAAACGTTCTGCGGTGCAAAAATAAGTGCGATTAAAAATATTTTTTGTGTAATTAATTAACGCGTTAAAGTCTGTAGTTAATTAATCTTAATCAACGCGTTAAAGTCCCGGCCCTAATTTAAATATATGCATTTTAGGAAGTATAGAATGTTATTTTAATAGTAATTAAACATTTTATTTGGATAAAAAGAAGATAAAATGCAGTAGTATTATAGCCTAATGTATTTATACCGTCAAATTACAGTGGATAACACAAGTCCTGCCCTATATTATTTCCTGCAGAATATTTAGTTTGACTCTAAAATACATCACAGATGGCCAGCAGTCATATCACCCTGTAGCCCAAGACTGGTTGCCCTCTGAAGCTAAGCAGGGCTGATTCTGGTTAGTATCTGGATGGGAGATCTCCTGGGAAAACAGGTTGCTGCTGGAAGAGGTGTTAGTGAGGCCAGCAGGGGGCGCTCACCCTGTGGTCTGTGTGGGTCCTAACACCCCAGTGTTGCACATTGGTGGTGGTTGAGGAGATCCCCCCCCCCCCCCCCCTCTATGTAAAGCGCTTTGAGTACCCAGAAAAACGCTATATAAATTTAACAAATTGTTATTATTTATTATTATTATTATTAGATGTATTCAAATCAAATGGTGGCAAACATAAGCTATGAATATATACATATTTGTTATCAGGTTAGTCCCTTGACCTGCACACACACATACACACAGGCAGTCACCAAAAGTGAAGTGAGCTAATGTATTGACAGTCACGTCCGCTGACAGAGAAGACACAGCATCATATTAACCTTCGCAGAATCTTTTAAATCATTTTATTACGTGATTACAGAGTCTGACTCGCTGAGTATACAAAACTTACACAAAATAATTGCTGTGTGTGGGTGTATGCATGAATGCCCGCTCACATCTGTGTGTCTTCAAATGTTTGTTTGCGTAACTGCTTTTAAAGCTACGTTCTATATTCAGAGCACAAGCCGTATTCTAAAACATATTAATGCGTGAACCGAACGACCAAAGAGCATTCTAGGCCAAGGATGACAAAACAAATGCGAGAGCAGCCGTTCTCCATTAGCATACTAATTTGTTAAAGTTTCAGCTTTCACAACCTTTTTTAAACCACATCTGAACGTGTTACTGTCAAACATCATACTGAAACACTGCTTTTATACTGGAAAATGGAGATTGTATCATTGTTGACAAGGGAATGAATGCTTTTTAAGTTGTTTACTCTGCAGAAGCAACACAGAATGATGAGCAATTTTATTCTGTCTGCTTATTTCTATGTTTTTGTTGGGGAGATAAGGTGGCGAAGGGGGTAGTTAGCTGAAGACGTGCCCATTTAAGTTCTTCATTGTGTTTCTGCACCCAATTTCCACATTTATGTTTTATGTTCGTCTTTCCACATTGAAGGAAATATTCAGCTGTGCCGTTTTAACAGATGGCGGGCATTGAACATAAAGCAAAGTGTGAAGAAATGAAATAGAGTGAGAAAAGGAGATCGAACGAGAACTTCACTGGGGAAAAAGCTGTCGGGTTAAAAGGAATGAGTTTCTGCACCTTGTTGGGATTGTCCTGCTGACAGGCTGCCATCTGGGAGGGAAAATTGTGTGACCGTGTGAGCAGTCATCTTTCATTTACATTAGCTCCTGCGGCTGGACCTTTCTCAATGGCAAGGGTAAAATATCAGTGTGTGTGCGTAAAGTACTGCAGGTTGGCTTTCCCCTACTGGGTGGTCTCGGTCAAATTGTGTGAGACTCAGTTAACTCCCCCTCCTCCCAGAATGGCTTGGAGGGCTCATGTTCCTCTGTGCCACACACAGGAGCTTTGCTGAGTCCAACATTTGCCTTTGCTAGGGGGAAATAAAAGAACTGAAATATTATTTCTTGTTTTGCCCACCTCTTGTGAACTTGCATGTAAAATCTTAGTAATGGTTAAGAGTCATTTTCCTTGCAGTACAATCCCAGTCACGGAGATCTGAATGTTAAGGAGGCCTGGGCTCAGGGCTTCACAGGAAGAGGAGTGGTCGTGACCATCCTTGATGACGGCATTGAGAAAGATCACCCTGATCTGGCGAAAAACTATGTGAGCCTTCTTATTTCACAAACAGTAAAGAAAGCTATTTGAAGAGCAGGCATTGATAACTATATACTTATGTTAATATCAAAAGTTTGGGGTCAGTAATCAAAAACTGTAATTTTAAATAGAAATTTTACTGATATTACTGTACTTTAGTGTATTTTTGTTTAAATAAATGCAGCTTTGGTAAACATAAGAGTCTAAAACATGATCAATTACAATAAAACAATCGTAACCCCAAACTCCAAACTTTTTAACGATAGTGTACTTTTAAATAGAAATACATTTATATAATTTATTTAGTTGTATATAATTTATATTTATATTTAATAATTTAAAAAATGTTTGAAAAAACTATCTGAAATTAAAAGATTCCTTTAAAAGAGTCGAACAAATTAATTTAATTGTAATACAATTGTAAATGCAATGAAACATATTTTTGTTGTGATAGTCTGATGTCTAAAATTCATTTTTAAAAATCATGCAGAAATCTCTATTTCTTATTTAAAACTTCATATATCAGGTTTTATAGGGTTAAGATGAATAGACTTTGCAGAGATTTAATTTTCTGTAGCATGCTCTGATGATCTTGTCATCTGTGTTTTTTTTTTTTTTTAAGTGTGATAAAGGGGATAAATTATGAGATGCAACTTTTTTGGAGATATTTATAGCATGTTGTTGGCATGTTGTGTGTGTCAGCACTGTCAGGGTAAAATCTGTGAAGTTGCATCTTTAAATTCATAACATTTGAACAAATTAAATCAAACTTCTTATAACACATCTTATATGAGCGACCCATAAGAAACACATCTGATTTGCATGTGGTGGACGGGACCCTAAATCAGCCTAATTATACAGGGCTATTTTAACACTGAGTCATTCAGATGGCCCACGTACTAGTCAGTTTTGAAATGTAATTTTGAACATTTGTGGTTCACTGAATTCTTAATGTTCTAATTCATAAAAACATTATTTCCTGTTAATGTACTCTCCGCAGTAGAAATGTAGTTTCAGTTATATACTCAGGATTATGAAAACTTTGCATAATACCTAGTTTTGGATAGAAATTAGACTCTTCCCAAAGGCTTCATGAGGTATTTGGAAATGTTACCCAACATTCCTGTTTAGCCTTATTGTACATTCTATCCCATAATACTCTCTGCTCAAATTTGAAGGTGTCTCAGGCTTTGCGGCATTTCACCATAGCCATCTCTACCAATTGAATTCAAATGAGCAGGCAGTTAGCTCCTTAAGAGACATATTGGTGCGTTGGACATGACCCTGAATTAGCCTAATTATACCAAATACTTGATTATTAAAATATGTAATAGTAATAATAATTAATAATAGTGTGAATATCCAAATATGTCTGCGATGCCTTAACATGCAGTCTAGGTAGGTGTGCATCTAAGCAATGCAAGAAAAAAATCCTGTGTATTCTCAGTGACAACTGAAGGTTGAGGATTGCAATTTGATCCTTTCGATTTATGCTGTTATTTTAAGGATCCCGATGCCAGTTATGATGTGAATGACAGAGATCCAGACCCTCAGCCCAGATACACACAGCTGAATGACAACAGGTAAGAATCTCTCTCTTTCTCTCCTGTCTCTTTCTTTGCCGTTCCAATCAGTGCATCCACAGCAGGGTTGCCAGATCTGTGCGGCTCCAACAAACATGCCATATTGCCAAAGCTCTTAGGTCGTAAATGTTTTAGAGGTTCTTTCAGGTACGAGCCAGAATCTGTCATTGTGTAAACATGCATACTGCTAACTGTGTTTGAAAACCTAGCGAGCCACTTTCCTAGATAGCATTTTTGGTGCTTTTGATCAAGGTAGGCTGCTCGCTAGGTGTTGCATCTGCTTCTCTCCTCTTTGGTGCACTGATTTAAGCTGTGATGTACCACAAGTAACTGCGGCTTTTAGTGTTTTGTTAGGGATATAAAGTGGTTTGGAACAGCATCGTTCGGTGGGTTTAATGCTGTCAGCGAAGCACTTGCAGTTCAGAGACGTGCACTAACGGCTGTTAAATACTCATGAAAAATGCATTTCAGAGGAAATCTCATAACTGCACAATGTGCCATCGGTTTCTCCATAGAGAGCACTTCTTCAGACTTTTGCTTTGACTGTCTTTCTTTTTTTTGCATCTCTGTCTATCATGTAGTGCCTATCAGTTGCCTGCTGCAACACCATTGATATTAACTGACTAGTCTCTCTCTCGTCTTTCACTCTCCACGGCACTTTCCATTTTTTACATCATTATGTTTTAAGAGCATTTTGAGCACTATTTAGAGATGCACAATCTACAATCTATCCGTCTTCCGTCTTATCTTCCTATTGCTCCGTAAAATGGCTCAGATTTAATTTAGCGCACTGAAGACGTTGGGATATTTATTCTTTCTTATTGATAGGCTCATGCCCATTAAGCGTCACTTGATCAGCTGTAATGGAGGGAATATCCATTCCGTCCCTTTAACCCCCAGACCATTTCATCATCCCTCCATCCTGAAGCCCATCTACTAGCAGCCCATCACTCTGTTGTCAGGGGGATTTGCTTCAAATCTTTTCCTCTCTGGGATTCCTGCCAGAACTCCTTTTTTTTCCCTGTTACTTTCTCTTGTTTTTTTCCTATTATGTTCAGAATCTCGCAGCAGAAGTATTGAGAGGAAAGACTCCAAATTCAGTATCTCCTCAGAACAGTGCAGCTTACAAAGTTCCAGAAGCAAATCTTCTTTAACAAATCTGTTAAGGCTGCCATAGTTGTGACGGAGCGCCTCACTCAGCTTCTAACTTGCTGAAGTTACTGTCTTCATACCGGCTAATACCCTCGGCAGCTACTTAAAGTGTGACAGCCGCTCCGTGGCAACAGTGGAGCTTTAACAAGCATTCATAACCCTTTTGGTGTCCAGGCGCACACACATATCATGATCAATCAGTGGATAGAAATGGGGGAATCCATCCCCACACCTCAGCAACCTGGTGCACAGGAAGTGCAGCACATCTCGAGCGCCTTGGCTGTCAAGATCATTATCCTGAATCCGAGTCCATGAAATGAGAAGCAAAATGCATGACTGTGTCAATAGCCAGAAACATTGAGGCGGTCTCATAGAAGGAAGATTACATCAGAGGGATTTATTCATTGGCATATTATGGACTCTCATCAAAATTATATTTTATAAAGAGCAACCGAAAAATGGGCTTCTCTTATTAGAGGTGGCTTGTTTTCTTTTTCTTTGAATTCCCTTTAAAATCTGTACTTGGGATGAATTGGAGCCTCGGCTATTGAGAGTCATCAAGCGTTTTCACTGTGGTAAAATTGGAGATGGTGCCAGTGTTGCCAGGTTAGCGTTCATGCATCTTTTGAAGACAAAAACACATTTTTCTATATAGCCTATGTATTGACACAGGCTTAGGTTTCCAAACTAAAGAATAATTGTTGGCTTCATGGCTTTTATGCACAGATGGCTACCAGTGCTTTTAGAAGCAGAGGCTTTTCATTGTTTTGTCAGGAAGATTGAGGGGTAGTACAGCTTTTAGACTGATTCTTTTTATTTTTTTACAGAAAAAAAGCTTTCAGTCTGTCACTGTATTTTTCTCTGCAGTCTTACTTTATAAAGGAACTGAACACATTTTTGGTCCTTATCAAACTTTAATGAATATTGGACACTTTATAGCTCAAAATTCTCATGATGATGATTTTGTTGTCCTTGATGACTGTCCTAAAATTCCTCAAAATAAATAAGAGTTATGGCTGTCAGTCAATTAAGATTAATTTATTAGTCTTATTTTGATAGCCATAATTAAATTATAAACAAGTAAGACATAGAATATGTAGACCTTAAAAATATATGTGGATTGCATCACTACTAAAATGTTTTGTTTTGTTTGTCTGTACATTAGGTGCCCAACAAGACTTAACCAATTAACTTAACCAGCCAGACTTGCTTTGTTAACCAGCTCACCATCAATGATTTGCCGATATAGTTTATTCTGAAACTCTAACGGAGACACATTTGAGAGTTTTTCCCAAGAGGAAAATCTGAAAAAGCAGAAGATGGTTCTCCATCTGCTCTCCATTTCTATCTTCAAGAAACAATTGAGATCTCATATTAATATCATCTACTTTCCTACGGGACATCGCCAGTTGCTCAAAATAATGCGCTGATCCAAAGACAGCTGCCGTTCTGTGACACGTTCTCAGAACATGGCACCAAGAGACTATTTGAATCCGTATCTGCTGAGAGCGGGATGGAAGTAAACACAGAAACTTAGAGAGACAGTGTTGTAGACTTTTCCCTAAACCTGACTATCTAGCGTCTGCAAATTAATACTTAATAAATAAATCTGTCGCGTCTACTGATCAACACAGAGCGTCTGCAATTCGGCACTTAACACTTCTTTATACTCTAGCTCCCTGCGTCTACTATCGACAACTGGCCGAGTATCTTACCCTAACTTCTTTGCATCCCTAAACTGACCTGCTGCGCAGCAGATATTAACAGACATACCTCCAGCAATTGCCGTCTAATGTTCTTTATTACAACCGGGAGTTCTCGAGCAGTTCTCAGAGAATCTCCCAAGAAGAAACAAGGCTGGAGGATCTCAGTCAAATACCATTGAGAATCCCATAGTACAAAAGAATACAACCGTTTTTATAGTATAGAGGTATGGCATAAATTGTCATCTCATGACAAAACATGTCATGAATTTGATTGGTTCTTCATAGACAAACTCTTCTGTTACTAGGTAAAGCAAACTTTGTTTTAATGATTACTTCATTGGGATCACAAGTTCTAACCTAGTCATCTGTCTGGTTTAATTTCCCATTTATGTAATTTTTACACACACGCACACAGTCATGGGTTTTCTTCCAGGAGTCACACATACATTCATCCAAAGTACAGAATGTCTTAGTACATTGTTTCAGAGTGTTAGCATGTAAATAAGGTTAAATGTTAAAACATGGTTAACTTAATATTCAGTTTAAAATTTCCACGACAACAGTTTCCTGTATTGAAGGGCATCGTAAGATGTTTTTTGAGTTAATTTCTTTTATATGTCCTTCATATTCTCTTTGTTCCTGTGTACAAATGTCTGATATCCACAAAATGCTGCTTACATTTCTTTGAACCTACTCCACACAGGCAGTGTAAGTGAGCTGAACGTTCTGCGTCATTTTAGCAGCATAGTTAGATATTTATCCAACTACTGAAGAGGGTGGAGGATGATGGCGTACGACGTCTTTGTTTTAGTAGCCACACATACACATGCTTTAATCAGATCCCCCATAACCCATTTCACCAATACTCATCATTTCCAGGATTTAAGGCTTTTACAGTAGTGTTCAGTTCAGTGGGTCTAGTTCATTTGGATTGAACTCTCTGACAGTGATGATTGGACAGTAAAGTGCTTATTCAAATTCAAATAGCGGTGGCAGAAATGGTTTGGCATAGACTGAGAGCTGGAAGGACATTAAGGGTCTCTCTTCTTTTCTCTCTTTGTGCTGTAGTTCCGATAAGTGAGACGCTTGCTGTTGTGGGTTAGTAGGAAAAATATGGACGTACTTATTCTTATATGTTTTTTGCCACTTGAACCAACGATTGCAAATAAATGTATGCATTTAATTTTGGAATTTTAATTATGCATGCTTTTTTCTTAAATTTTTATATTTAGAATACCTTTCTTTAATCTTTCCTTATCCTTAAACTTTAATTACATAATGACTGATTTAATCTGTAAGTGAATATTAATTTTTCATACTATACATTATAATATTGTGATTCAGTTGTAGCATTTAAAATAATTGATTTTATTTCATTTTTCTATATATAAAATTAAATAAAATCAATTATTTTAAATGCTATAAGTGTGGAATTGTAAAATAACACCCTATAAACGAATGTTGTCACGGTACCAAAATTTCAGTATTCGGTACCAATACCAGTGAAAATCCACGGTTCTCTGAACCAATTTCGGTGCCAAAGCTTAATTTAGATTAAATTTACATATATTATTTAAGTGTATATCACAGTTACAAAGATGGAAACTGTAGTATTAAAAACACTTTACAATAAGATTATATTTGTTAGATAACATTAGATAAAATGACCTAACAATAAACAATAGTTATATGCTGTAGCAATTATTCTTCTTGGGGTTCATTTAAAAATGTAGTCTACTAATACATTTTTAAAATCAAAAGTTCTGTTTACATTATTTATCTGTATCAGTTAACATTTTTTAATGCACCATAAATGAAGTAAACAAACATGAACAATCAAGTGTTTGTATTAAATAACATTCAAAAACATTAATTAATGTTTATTGTATATTGTTCACTCAATGTGTTAGATAAAGCATTAAGTAATGTTAATGAATGGTATCTTATTGTAGTGTTACCAAACTATACAGGAGATAAAGCATGTTTTATTTGACCAAAACTGCCAAAAATGTCACTCTTGCCTGTCTTCAAAACTTGAGAACCCTGTAGCTGATTTCTAATACAAGGGCTAGAAATCAATTAATTCTTTGCTGATACTTCCTCGTCATCATGAAGAGCGCAGTTCGCACCGCTTTCTCCTTCTTTCCACAAGCGCTTGCTCTCCCGTGTCTCTGCTATGCAACCATGAACAGTGGCGCGCCTGGAGAAAGCAGGTTGGAACGTCGATTCTATTATGAGCGCGCTTGCCGCGCGCCTACATTTGAAATAACGAATTTGCACGCGCTATTATGGCAACGTGACATTAGACTAATTCAAAATATTTCCATACTTTCCTCCTTTCTTGTCAACAAGTGGATTCAGAGCTACCGCATTAGCAACGCCAACGGTCACCATGTCTCAGTGTTTTTATGAAAAGGACGCAACTCTGCACCTTTCGAACAGTGCCTCAAGAACCGGATTAACCCAGTACTTCGGTACTACCGGTACTTAAGAAAAGCTGGTACCGTAACTGCTTAATTTTTTTAGTACCAACTTGGTACCGAAGTACCGAGTTTTTTGACAACACTACTATAAACCTAGTACTGCCTTAGCAACCATCCAGAACACTGTAGCATTGTGGCACAGGGTTTTCTGGCTTGACATTTATATGCATATCTTAACTGTTTATTTGTTGTCTTAATTGTGGTGTTTAAGTGACTAATCTTTTGCAATTGGGCAGAAGTCAGCTTGGAGACTCTTTGTTTTTTGTACATCAATATCCAGGTATCGTTGGCTTTATTGAATCAATAAACGAGACCTTAAAAGTCCTCCTTCCTTTCTCTTTCTTTAATTCTAATAACGCCTGTGATGGATGGATTGTATGAGGTGGCTGTCAGCCAGAGGTCTAAATAACACTGGTAGGCACGAATCCTCTGCCTCTCCACTCAACCCTTCGCCTCACGTGACCCAGACCTGCCAGCCTGCCTTTCCAGCGCTGTCGGGCCTTTGGAATCTCATCAGAGATGCTGGAAATATGCCCTAGCATCCTCTGCTCCGCGCCAGCCAGGCAATTGAAGCTAGAGACTAACCATGACAGGCTAGAGACGGTGCTTCTAAATTCTGGAATGAGCTTCTGTAGTAGCGTCAAAGACTTGGCGAAGGTTTCGTTGCCACTTCCGTCATCCTCTCATTTCTCATGCCATAGATTCTCTTTCTCTATTACTTGCTGATTCTATACCTCTTTCTCTTTCTCCATATCCTTTTTTCATTCAGGACATGCGTGTTTCTGAAATCCTGCCCAAGGGCTGAGATTAGATGGGTGGAAAACGCACTAATCCTTTTTAGAGTGCTTCCTAATCCAGGCCTATTGAAGAGAGGAATAGAGATGCTCTACGACACATGGATGGATTCCATCAGTCTACTAAACAGCATACTGTACACAGACTCATCACGAGTTTTCAAGGGCACCCTATGCCTCTGAGCAGGGGAATTGTAAATGCATGAATCAGGGAATTGAAAGGAACATAAAACAAGCCGATAGAGGGCTAAAAAACAAGGTGACGGAAAGAATTAGAGCATGTCTCCGGTCCTAGTTTCAGTGTGGTGGGATTGTTGCTGGCAGGGAAGGAAAAGAAACGAAAAAAACTCGACTTCCATTCAAGTTAATTTACACTCTCTTCTCTGCCTCTCCCTGGTGGGCCTTAGACAGATTGTTGTGGTCTCCACAGGGAAGGTTGAGAAGGATTGTTGGTAATTTTGCACCTAAATAGAGGTAAGACAAGGAGAGAAGTAGAAAAAAAAGTGATCCAGTCCGCCATGTTGTTTTTTCCTCCTTGGAGGTAAGAAGTTGTATCCACAAACACTTCACTTTTTGCCTTTTAAATGGATGGTTCACCCAGAAAAGAAAATTATACTATCATTTATTCAACCTCTATGTTGTTCCAAACTTTTTTCTGCAGAATACAAAAGAAGATATTTTGAAGAATTTTTCATTCCCATCGACTCTAAATGTATGGACTAAAAAAAACACAGAGGCATTAAAGCAAGAAAGTCATACATGTTTGGAACCACATAAGGTACTGTATTTTCCTGACTATAAGTTGCAAAAGAAACCGATACGTTGTTTTGTGTATGTAAATGTATAAGTCACATTTTATTATTATAAAAAATACTGGCAAATACAACAAAATGTTTACAAACTATAACATTTACAAACACTATAATCACTATAACACTTATTTTAGCTCCCCTCACAACAAATCCTTTAAATTGAATGTATTCCGAATAGAACAGGAATGAACAATAGTATAATACAAACATTATATAGACATTATATAAATCATAGTGGCAAATTTATTTATTATAAATGCCAAGAATAAACAAAATTATTTAAAGGAACACACCGACTTTTGGGACTTTAGCATATTCACTGTATCTCCCAGAGTTAGATAAGTCCATACATACCCTTTTCATCTCCGTGCGTGCTGTAACTCTGTCTGACGCACCCACCGCTAGCCTAGCTTAGCACAAAGACTGGAAGTAAATGTCTCCAGCTAGCATACTGCTCCCAATAAGTGACAAAATAACGCCTACATTTTCCTATTTATATGTTGTGATTTGTATAGGGTCATATGAGACACAGGCATCTTTTAACCATATACATACTGGGAACTATATTCTCAGAAGGCGGAGCACTGCTACTTGGGCGGAGTGATTAGCGCAACAGTCTGAGAGAACTCTCTGCTCCTCACCACGGGGCTTGTCCATAGACAGTAAAAGAAAGGGCTAGTCAGGTGCTGCGAGCAAATCACTCCGCTATCACTAAGCTAAAGTCCCAAAAAGTCGGCGTGTTCCTTTAAAGTGAAACTGAAACTACCAGTGTGAGGGAAATGCGCTATACAAATAAACCTCTCATTAAGCACAAATCCAAATGTGTACACTGTGTCGGAGCTACTTTGATGTTGATGTGTGGCCAATTAATTAACATTTTGCCCCCTCTGTCTTTTTACAGTTTTATGGTTGGACCATCATTTATGTAAAGGGAGACAAGGACACTTGCATCACATGTTAGCATTCTTTTCCACAACTACATATCATCAAGTTGTTTTCAGCTCGTCAGCTTTATTGTGACGCATGGCACTTTAAAAATACTGAGACCACAGTTATCTGAATCACTGTTTTTGCACCTCGCTGAGCTGTGAAAGGTAAATTAGCTGAACAGCATCTCTGTGGAAAAAGCTTTCTCTGTGGTAGGGAGCTCTAATCATCTGGAATGAGGTTTCGGATTTATAAAGCCGTAGATTTGATCTGGTCACAAGGTGACAAATAAACTCTGATAGTGAAACATTACATGGACTCGGCTAAGCCCAGGTTTGAGTCACTATCAATTATCATTTTGAATGAATGAATGCTGGTGCCCCAGGTTTACATTCACCACGTCTTTTAAAGAGCAAACACTAACTTTTACGAATTGACAGGCACAGGCTGTGCTGTCCACACTCATGAGTAACTGATAGTTTGATTGCTTTTATGCCTGAATGGCTGCCAGCCAAGTGACCTTGAAGGAAGGAAATACTTTTTCCTTTTTTGTCAGGAATGTCTGTTTGTGATTTAAAAGGTTGTGTTATGTTCCTATGACTTCTTTTGAAAGTCACTGTGTAAAAGAACTGCCCTTATCCTTGGCTGTGCCATGACTCCATAATGATACCCATTAAGACCTTGAGTTCAAGACACGGCCACTAATCTGTCTTTCTGACTGCATGTGGGTGTCTTTGAAAGTTGTGGATGGGAATATGCAAATCGAAGCAATATCACAGCATCAGACCTCTGACAAGTTGCATTTCAACGAATAGTTTGAACATTACACATCCTTATAAGATTATATGGCCACTCACCTTTGAATCACTATCAGTCAATCTCAAGGAAGTCCTGTGCAATTTTTATTTATTTGCTTTAAAGGGGTTGAGTTTGACCTGCAGTCTAAAGCTTCATTCACATTTAGCATTGTTCGGCAAATAATTTTCAATAGTACGGAGCACCTATAAGTACGTTGGCATAAAATAGTTTTGATCTCATTCAGTTTGAGAGAGATAGATCCTGATGGATGTATCCGAATGACTCGTTTTCTTCTCTATATGATAAAGGATTTCACCCTGAAGGTATATACTGTAATTCCACATGCCCTGGAGAATACAGTCAGACACAATTACAGTTCGTTTTCAATTACTTGTACACAGCAGGTTTTGTTGAAGGCTGAGAGTGTTTTCATGTCATGTATTTGCTCAGTAATCAGAAACGGATCTTAACAACCTGCATATGGACACCTTCATCCTCAGCAATTATTGATTTGATGAAATGCAATATGTCCAGTGCCCTAATTAGAATCTATTATTGCCCACCTGAGCTTTTCACACTTAAAGAAATCACCCATTTTTGTTCCTGCTCCTTGTTTCATGACAAGTGAGTATAATGAGACAGATTTTATTTTATTTTAAACCTTTGATTTGACTTAAATGATTAGTTCACCTCCAAATAAAAATTTCCTGATAATTTACTCACCCCAATACCATCCAAGATGTTCATGTCTTTCTTTCTTTCTTCAGTGGAAAATAATTTTTTTTTTGTTGAGAAAAACATTTCAGGATTTTTCTTCACATAATGGACTTCAAACGCGACCAACATGTTGAAATCCAAATCAATGCAGTTTCAAAAGGCTTTGAAGTGCTTCAAAAGGCTGTGCACGTTCCCAGGAATGGGGTCTTATCTAGCAAAACGATCGTTGAAAAAAAATGTATATACTTTTTAACCACAATTGTTCGTCTTGTGCCGTCTGCGTTGTGCCAGGCAAGTGCCCAGGCATTACGTCATCATGGTGGAAACGCCACGCGTCACGTCATCTATCTAAGTTATCCGTCTGTGTACTTCGGTTCAAAAAGGCAGGGAAGGGTGAAAAATTCCATCTCATTTTCTCCTCCAACTTCAAAATCTTCCAGCACAAGACAAACAATTGTGGTTATAAAAACTATAAATGTTTTTTTGTTTTTTAGAAAATGAACGATCGTTTCGCTAGATAAGACCCTATTCCTCAGCTGCGAACGTGCACAGCCCTTTGAAGCACTTCAAAGCCCTTTTAAACTGCATTGATTTGGACTTCAACATGTTGGTTGCACTTGAAGTCCATTGTGTGGAATCAAATCCTGAAATGTTTTCCTCAAAAAAAAAACTTAATTTCTTTTTCCACTGAAGAAAGAAAGACATGAACATCTTGGACGGCATTGGGGTGAGTAAATTATCAGGAAATTTTCATTTTGAGTTGAACTAATCCTTTAATGGTTCAATGATTTGTTTGCATTATCACTAAAAATGTTCCTGGATGTTCCCTTTGGTATCGTGCATGCTTTGGTTTAAGAAATACTCAAATATCATTAATATAAATAAATATAATTTTGTTTTAAGGTTGTTTTTATATACATTTATTTTTATATATGCTGTATTTTTTTTAAAGCAACAATGGCTGAGTGCTTAGAGGCCAAGAGTATGAATCGTATTCTTTTGTGTCGTTTTTGTGTTGTGTTTCTTTTGTTCTTGTGTGCTTTTTGTCTCTGTTTTTGTGTAAAATGGCAAATGTAGTGAAGGCTCTGGTAAAGAGATGTTGCCGTTTCAAAAACATCTGCAGTGTCATAGGCTCTCCAGTCCTACTCTGGGGTCCCTATCGTCCTCTTCTCTGCTTTGTCTCGAGGAAACAATGAGCTCCAGTAGGACACAAATGAATGGAGAGAATAGCTCTTGCAGTGCACATACAAAACCCAAAGCCAGCTGCTATTTCTTTAAACAGTGAAGTTCATCCCCACCATGATACAGAGCTGCAGAGATTTGTCTGCTGTACTGTAGGGACGATCAGACACACAAGTGACAACCATAATCAGCCATTTATTTATTTATTGTCGTTGTTGTCGCCTGCAAGGATCTAATTAGATTTTAATTAAAGGATAAAGATAATGCATCTGTATTTGGGTGCACCGAGAATTTGTCTCTACAAACGCGGACTGAATTTGAATTGAGTTGAACTGAATGTGAACTGGATGTGAACCCTGCCAATGCCACACTGTTCACTAGTGCAAACTCTCTCTTTGTCTCTCTAGACACGGGACACGTTGTGCCGGGGAGGTGGCGGCTGCAGCAAACAATGGTGTCTGTGGAGTGGGTGTGGCCTACAATGCCAAAATTGGAGGTGAGTGAAGAATCCGAATGATTGGCGGTTAGACTTTTGCATATGGTAATACGATCAATCAAAGAGGTCATGCATTAAAACTATCCAAGCACTCATTTCCTACCCTTTGTGCATCTGTCATCACGCTTCTCTGGACTAATCTAAAACGCTTTATCTTTCAATTATAAAACACATCTATTAAGGTGAAATATCTTTGAAATATCTTGGCTATTCTGGTCACATTGAGCGCTAGACATTGCTGCAGGCACACACAAATTCCATATCTCTTGTTTTAATAGTCTGTAGGAAAATATTTTTCCGTCTAGATGAGGGTGATTACGGCAGAGGGCATTGCCTGAGCCTGCATGTAATTTCTGTGTTCGTATCTCTGTAATAAGAGGGTAAGTCTGCCCATGTGTGTGTGTGTGTGTGTAAAGAGAGCAGATGTTGCTGATCTCTAATTGGCCGCTGGGCCGTGAGTGGGGGTGCGTGAAGTGTCTGAATCCTGTTGCTAGGATTATTATTAATCAAATAAATAGCCACAGAATCATTCTTATTAATTAGATCCTCTCTCCAATCTTACATCATGTTCTAGCAGGACACGACACTGCAACGAGCAATTAATCTCAGACTAAAGAAGTCAGACTTTTGAACTTTTAGCTTAATTAACATTTTGCAATGACATTGATTGTATAAAAACTAATTTAAATTTTGTATATAACACTTATTTTGTTATTTTTAACAATGGTTATTTATTTTTTTTTAGGGGTTCCTCACAAGTGAATCATCATATTTGTGGTTCCTTGGCATCAGAAAGTTTAAAAACCTCAGTCAAATCCAAAAATATTCTGGTCGGCTGTGGTTTTGTCTTTATACATGTTCACTTTCAGTGCCAATAAAAAAAATTGTGCTGGAAACTTGTGCAACTTCCTTATTTGCTTTTCATTTTATTTTCCAAATATCCATCACATTCACAGACAGTACATTTTTACAAAACCCATTTTTCCCTTCTCTCTGGTTTCCACATTAACATGCTTTTTGTCCGCCTCTGTTCTGCATGCAGGTGTGCGAATGTTGGACGGAGAGGTAACAGATGTTGTGGAGGCTCAGTCTCTGAGCTTGAACTCCCAGCACATCCACATTTACAGCGCCAGCTGGGGCCCAGAGGATGATGGGAAGACAGTGGATGGACCTGCCAAACTGGCCAAAGAAGCTTTCCTGCAGGGGGTCACCGAGGTCAGATTTTACCACTGGAGGTCACCTGGTCATAATACTGTTGGTTGCTTGTTGGCGTTTCTGCCACTGGAAGCCTTATCATTGTTGGTGGATTGTACCTGGCCATAGCTTTTGAAAATCTGATCACAAATGAGATGTATTGCCGATAACAGAACGATTTCATTTTTTTTACACAAAAATTCCTTCCTGCTAAAAAGCGTTTGTATATCAGTGCGTAATACATTATAAATGCTGAATTTTCTATCTTATCAATTTTTTTTATCTGCATGTGGACAGAAACAATGATAGGAAAGACATTGATGCTCATTTGCATAAATTAAAACTTTTCTCAACTTTGTTGAGTCACTGGACACATATACAAATGTCACTAGAAATCACCAAATCTCATTGAAAATGAATGAATTCCATTCACAGTGTCGCCTCAAGTCAATGTCAGCATGAATGCTCATGTCAGGTCATCCGAGCAGATTTTAGATCAGCTAAATGTGTCACAGCTGCCATCGGCTTCGATCAGCACCACCGACGGAGGAACTGGGCTGGACGGGGTGAGCTGTTGAAGATGTCATCGCCTGTTTAAATGCATATACGGAGAGAGAATTGAGAAGGATTGTAGAAACACAAACACACGGTTATAGAGAATAATATATTTAGGGAGATTTCTGTGATCTTGGCAGGAGATGAGCAGTTGTTTTCCTTTTTCGTTTTTGAAATGTTAATTCTTTCTTGTGTGCCACACATACCCTTATCCCTTATACCTTGATAGAATTTCAGCATACACAACGTTGCACTATGAATATGAAAATCAATTTGTTTTATCCATGATTTGAAAAATAGGTTGTCTGTTTCCTTTCACCCATTCTTGTGTCTTTTTCCATTTTTTCTACTGTTTTGTAGTGTTTTATAAGGCAAACACTACTGTTAATTTTGCTCATACACTACCATTTGTGGGTTGTTAAGAGTTTCAAATGTTTCTGAAAGAAGTCTCTCATGCTGACCAAGGCTGCAGTTCAAAAAACTGTTTTCTATTTTAATATATTGTACAATGTAATTTATTCCTGTGAAATCATTCTAATAAGCTGATTTGATGCTCAAGAATCATTTCTCATTATTATCAATGTTGAAAATGTGCGGTTTAATAATTTTGTAGAAATCGTGATAATCGTGATTTTTTTCAGGATTTTTAATGAGTTGAAAGTTCAAAAGTTTATTTGAAATAGAAATCTTTTGTAACAGTCTCACTTTTGATCAATTGAATATGTCTTTGCTATAACAGTATTAATATCTTTTAAAAGAAGTATTTCAGACCACAAACTTTTGAACAGTAGTGTATGTACGATTATGGATATAAACAAACCCCTACATTTCAGCTGTTAAGTCATCACGCACCATTTGTGCTACCGACAGGAATGATGCCTCAACTCATGCAGCTTACAGAGAAGAGGCTATTACTGAGCGCTATTACTTTTCTTAGCAATCAGACTTGTGATTTTGCCTGGGGGATGATAAAACAAGTGAAAAAAACAATTGAAAGATACTTGAGCCATATGTGTAAGTAGATCTTGTTTGTTCATTACAATATTATGTTTATTCCACTACCTTTTATAAATCTTGTGCTATAAAGTGTTTTAAAGCATATGCTCAGAATCTCCTTAGACAGAATTTCACGGCAGCATCCATAAAAAATCTCCCCCCCCCCCCCCCCCCCCCCCCCGTGAGTGTGTTGACGCATTCTGACAGCCATTTAGAAAACTTGCGTTATCTTCGAAGTAATTTAGTAAAATATATTAAATGGAATTTAATCCAAACCACCTGCCTTTGTCTCGCTCTGCAGAAATGATGAGATTCGATGCAGTGAGAATAGAGCGTGTCGTGTTTGACAGGCAAAGGATCTGACCTTTTTAGGACGGCTGCCCGCTGCGAGTGCCGCTTCTGTTTCATCCCGAACGTGTCCTTGGTAATCACAGACAAGCTTTTGTCGGAGCGCTACAAAAAGATTTAATCTTTTGTTTCGTCTGTGAGAATAATGGCACTATGAAACAGGCGTGCAGAATGAGTTTGACTGCTGTTAATTTTGGTGGGGTTTAAAACTGATTTCCCCCTCTAGTAATTACTCAAATTACGCATCATATAAACACATCTGCCTCAGCGACTCGCTTTTTATTTCTGTGCAATACAGTTTTTTTATCCCCAATTTTTTCATTCTTAGAAGTGTGCCTCTGAATATTTTGAACCAAATTGCGGCATTTCAAACAAACAAACTAACAACCCATTTATTGCCACAATAATCCTTAGTCAGTCAGCTGTATTCAGCTGTTAACATTACCCATATGGACTGCAGAAGATAGAACAGAAACTTTAATCAAATTCTGCCGACATGCTTGACTGCAGCGGGAGAGGAGACTAATATGGAGCTTTGTCAGCTGTCCAGCCAATATTACTAAAGCATTAAATACAGCAGATTTCAGAGGTCACAGTATTGGTTTTAAATTAATCATGACAGCTATAATTGGCTCGTTCAATTGGATTTTTGTGGGCTATTGTAATAGAGATGAGGCCTGTACGCACAGACATTAATGGACACTACACAGATGTTTGATTCATAAATAAATTTGTCTCACATAGCCAGACATTTGATTTGCATAAAGACTATCAGCAGCTTATTACGGCCAAGAATCGCCCACTTATATTTTTTAAAGATTTCATGCCACAGACCTCGCAAATCCTGTGATTAGTTCTACCTTAGAATGTTTCTATCAGCCCAGCAACTGTAAACTGCGGTTTGTTTCCAGGCGGTAAAAACTTGTATACCAAGTCTCAAAAGGCCGGCCAATCATATTGGAACTGGCAGTTTTTAGTTGCGTGGGATGAGACTATAATTCATTTAGACAGCAGGTGTCTGTCTCTATTTACACTACTGTTCAAATGATTGTACTGTTCATACGGGTCAGAATGATATATTTTTTAAAGAAATTAATACTTTTATTCAGCAAGGACACGTTAAATTGATGAGTGACAGTAAAGACATTTAAGAAATGTTTCCTTTAGCAGCAAACCAGCATATTAGAATGATTTCTGAAGGTTTATGTGACTGAATACTGGAATAATGATGCTGGAAATTCAGTATTGCCAGATTTGCATAAATTATAATGTATTTCACAAGTGTTGTTTTTACTGTTTTTCATCAAATGTGTAGCCTTGGTGCGTAATAGAGGCTTTTTTTTTAAAACAAAAAAAAAGCCAAGCTTTTGAATGACCTATACATTGGAAAGATTGAATGACCAGGTTGAGTGTATCTGTTTTAGGGTCGAGGTGGGCTGGGCTCCATCTTCATGTGGGCATCGGGTAACGGAGGGCGAGAGCGGGACAGCTGCAACTGTGATGGATACACCAACAGTATCTACACGCTCTCCATCAGCAGCACCACGCAGTATGGCAATGTGCCTTGGTACAGCGAGGCCTGTTCCTCAACCCTTGCCACCACCTACAGCAGCGGAAACCTCAACGAGAAACAGATTGTATGTATTTAACACTCACGTTCATATGTGCAAACATATCTTCATAGTCACAGTTGAGACTTGCCAATTGAGGCTAGTCATATAATAAACTAATTTTTGTTTGTATTTTCATACAGAAATACATACGAAACACTGCATCTTCTCAAAGAAAATCTTCTATTGTTATATATATAGATTTATAAATATTATGAGTATTTATAATTTAATAGATATGAATATTACATTTAAATATTTGTTGTGTTTTAAGCATGAACTTGCCAATTTTTTAGTTTATAAAACAAATATAATCTAATATTCAAATCAATTCTATTCTTGTGAGCTTTCTGTTCATCAAATAATCTTGACAAAAATATTAAGCAGCACAACTGTTTTCAATACTGATAATAAGAAATATTTCTTGTGCTGCAAATATGCATAAAAGAATTTCTGAAATGAGAAATGAGGCATTTATATAGCGCTTTACTATGTAATGTTGTACACCCAAAGCTCTTTACAATCATATCAGGGGGTCTCCCCTAAACCACTACCTGTGTGCAGTATCCACTCGGATGATGCCGACGGCAGCCACAAAACAACGGCGCCAGTGCGCTCACCACACACCAGATAGGTGGAGAGGAGAGAGAGTGATAGAGCCAACTGAAAGCATGGGGATTATTATTAGGAGGCCATGATTGATAAAGGCCAATAGAGGGACTTTGTCCAGGACTCCAGAGTCTCACCCCCTACTCTTTGCCTTTGGATTTTTTATGACCACAGAGAGTCAGGATCTCAGTTTAACATCTCAACCGAAGAACGGTGCTTATTACAGTATAGTGTCCCCATCCCAATACTGGGGCATTAGGACCCACACATATATTGGGGCATTAGGACCCACACAGACCACGGGGTGAGCACCCCCTGTCGGCCTCACGAACACCTCTTCCAGCAGCTACCTGGTTTTCCTAGAAGGTCTTTCACCAAGGTAGCTTAGCTTCAATGGCCATTTAGTCTTGGGCTACAAGGTGATGTGGCTGCTGGTTCTGAAGGATCATGTGAAACTCATACACACTTTGCTACAACCACGTCTCATTAAAGGCTCCATATATAGAATAAATTCACATTTCAGCATTGCAGCATTTACACGTTAACAGCGCACAGACAAACCTTAATTTCTTCACACAAATTGTGACATTCTCAGTTGTCAGCAGAACTGTAAATGTCAGAGCAAACAGCTTGTGTGTGCCAAATTTTCCACACGGTTTAAATGGCCACGTCACGACTGTACATGGGGAAAGTGAGTGATGGAGTGCCGCCCTATTCAGCGTGCTGTGAAGATGAAGTGTCAGGCGGTGAAATGATTTCCACATCTGCTGCTGTGATTTCCTGTGGGCTATATGAAAAAGAGCTCAAGAACGCCATGCCCTAAGGAGGCAAAAAATCAATTTAGAGTAGCATCTGAAAACTTCCCCATCACAGGTGCTGCTGCTGCATGCCGTACACATCTGCTTTTCTGTCCCCAGCGTGTCCTCCAAGAATGGAAATGAGAAAAGGGTATCTGAAAAAGCAAAGAGAGAAAGAGCAGAGAAATTAGACCAAGTGAAGAAGCAAAAGACAGAGACAGCAATTTTTGAATACCAAATATGCTGCATTGCAGAATCTTTGGATCTTATTTGCAAGTTGTTTTCTCGTTTTCAGTTACATACCTTCGTTTTCTCTGCATAAGCTGTATGTGAGAGTGTCTGAATTGGCTTTTGAATTAGGGCAAGTTAATTAGGCCAAAAGACACCTATAAAAAGAAGTTCTAAAAGACATCTTGATGGTCATTGCCTTTGGATCATCTTGAGCATTTTTGCGCTTAGTTTGCTCTGTGTAAGTGTTTTCTGCAAAAAAAAAAATCTGTCAAATACTCAAACTCATGTTGTTTTGAAGAATTCCCTAGTCACTCTTTTCTATTTAATAAACGTGTATGAGGACTGGGGATGTCAATCTCCATAAAGGCACCATAAAAGTGCTCCATTGAATTTGGAATGATATAGTCATGTCATTAATTAAAAGATTTGAAACTCTGATTCATGATTTCTGAATAATTTGTTCACTTAAATTAGTATGATCCATCTGATTTATGAATGATTCGGAATGATCTGTTTGGGTCATTGACTAAAAGATCTGATTCATTGATATATGATTGAATGATTTGTTCACTGGATTGGAATTTGAATGATGCAGTTGTATCATTAATTCAAAGACTTGATTCAGTGATTTATAATTTGTGAATAATTTGTTCATTGTAATTGGAATGATCTGTTTAAGTCATTGAAAGATCTGATCAAAAGAGCTAACTCAAAATTTTACACATTTTAGATATTTTTAATGGACAAATAAATAGTATTTGAAAAAAAATGTATGTTCCTTAATGTTATATAGCTAGCAAAATCTCAATCTCAAGATATTCAAACTGATAACTTGTGAACTTGGGTCTTTTTGACCAATTTAATTCAGTTCAATTCAAACTCACATTGAGGGGAAAATATGATTTCTTCTGCTGTGGGTAGTTATCTGAACTCTGTTTAAATCTCTGATATGCTCATTCCTGTGAAAGTGATTTCAGACTCTCCAGGCAGGTCTATCTCTGCCAGCTAACTGAAGCTCATCTGAGATATTTCGGGTGGCTTTAGAGTGTTTGTTTGCTTGATGTCAAGTCTGTCCCAGTATGTTTGACTGCGATAGCTCCCCCTCTTCCTCTTCTGAGACCCCCTGTTCCATTAGGATGATAAAGGCAATAACAGATTCAATTTAAAAATGGACGCAATCTTGCCGACAGCAGTGGGGTGGGATTTTATGTGTCTATGTGTCTGTACATGTTTAAATCAGACTGAAAGGGACAGAGACAAATAAAGCAATGATAAAGAACGAGTGTGTGTGGGTGTCTGGCAGGTACTCACCTGTGTATGCTATGATGGTTCTGTAGCCTCGGGCTGGACTTCCTCTCTTCCTGACCGTTGTCAATCACACATGTCCCCATGTCTCCTACGGCATGATTAAAACCCCAAACCCCCAGGTGTGAGGTGCCAGCTTATTAAGTCTCCCAAGCTGTCACACATCTCATCACAGAAGCTGCAGCGAATGAGGTTTTTCCTTCCCTCTCGGACTTACATTGTTGTCAGGCACTTAGACAGGCGCCTCTGGCTGATAGACGCCCACACCAACACCTCATATAGCTACAATCTATGTCCTTTCTGATAACTGGACAATAACACGTCTGACCTTTCCATCCAACTTTGTTTGAACAGGTGACGACGGACTTGAGGAAGAAGTGCACAGATTCGCACACGGGCACGTCCGCCTCGGCTCCCCTGGCCGCTGGAATCATCGCTCTCGCTCTGGAGGCCAAGTGAGTGATGACTACAATGACACCTGTCTCTACGGACAGACATACTCACACATGTTCTACCCACTCCTGTCCATCATTCCCCCTCATCGGTTAGACTTCATTACCCCATGCACATCATCTTCAGCCCTCCGACACACTCTGACATTGCCTTGACATTGCTCATCCAAAATAAAGAAGGAGAGATGGAAAGAGACGTGTGATGGCTGCCAATCTTCACTCCTCGTTCAGGGCCGATTGACCCCAAGGCCCCCATACAACATCAAGCCATCATGCTCAATTAAAAGATCCTGCAGAGTATTTAATCCTGTATGCTGTGAGGCGGTAATAAGACGTCTCACACAAGCGCTGGGTTTCTTTGTCTTTTTTGTGTTTGGTGGAGTCTCGGGGCTCCTAGTTCGTACACAGTGTTTGTTTATGTGTGATTTCGGACCCTGCTGTTCAGGGCTGTAAACCCTGCTGGTGCTAGCTTTGATTGTGCTTGCCCCACAATGAAAGAGACAGGGACGTTTTTGGAGAAATGTTTTCTAAGGTCCCAGATTTCTATTCTCTTTCTATCACAACTCTGCTCTTTTCATCGGGCAGAAGTCTTTGTGATGTCTCGCTGTAGGTGACTTTTGAACGTCTGTGTGTAAGAAAGGCAGTCATGCTCATTTTCCACTGAAATGTGTGCTTGTGCCTGAGCTAGCGCTTGGCCACGGGATCTTTGAATCTGTCTCAGAAGTAATTTTGCAGTTTAATTTGTAATATAACAAACATTAAAAAATATATTATGTAAAACGTAAAGTGTGTGTGTGTGTATACATAAATATATTTGGGGTCAGTAAGAGGTTTTTGAAAGAAGTCTCTTATACCCACCAAGGCTGCATTTATTTGATATAAAAAAATATGCATTACAAACCGAACGGTTCGTTGGACCATTTTTCCTGCTGACCAAAATTTTGTTATTTAAAATGTAGGCACGTGGCAAGCGCGCGCTGGCGCGACCACAACATTACCCAACATCAAATGGCAAACGTAATGAAAGCAGAACGAAACTGCGCTACTCGTTATTTTGTGCTTCACGGACCGTTTCTCAGTTTGGACCAATGCAGCGCGAGCAGATCTTGATCAAGCGACACTGTTAGCCTACTACACAGCGCTGAGACATCCAGTAAAGAAAGCATTTGAATTCACCACTGAAGTAATAACATCACTGCGAGATCTGGTGAGAAGCATTCACATTTCTCCGTTATTAACAGATCAAACAGCACTGACGTGGAAACCAGGAACTATCCAGTGTCCACAGATCAGCAACATTCACCCTGGATTTACTGTAGTAACACTAACTGTAACCATGGAAGTTTGGCAGGAATAGTAAGTTAGGCTACAATGCTTTCAAGTAGCGTTACGTCAGTTTTATTTCGACATTATGAATAAAATTGCTGCCCTCAAATGTTAATCTGAAATAAAAAATAAACCTTTGTTTATAACTACTACAATATTACATTTCATTTTTTTTCAAGGAGCAAGGAGCTGTTTTTGTTTTATATGCTCCTAAGAAGAGTCAAGTATAGCTCCATTATTGCTCAAAGTAAAAAATGATCATACTTTATGATGTAAGTTTTAATTTAAAAAAATGTAAAAATTTCTCTGGCATTTCTTTCTTTTTGCTGTATCGAAAATGTACCGATCCGTGACACCTGTGTATCGTACCGAACCGTAAATATTTTGTGAACCGTTACACCCTTAATATATTAAATTCAATTAAATTCAAATTTATTTGAATAGCGCTTTTCACAATACATATTGTTTCAAAGCAGCTTTACAGAAAGTGCATATCAGAAATTTACATGGAAAAAATACATTTAGTTAATGTAGGACTTGCGTCCCGAGATAACAGCAGAAAAGCAGATGATGGGAAATAATTAGCATAGCTGCTGTTCATAATATTAATGCATTTGATCTGATTCAACAGTAGTATAAAAGGTAAGCATTATGTGAATGCTTGACTAAAGAGATGCATCTTTAATCTAGTTTTAAAAAATATACTGTATATATATATATATATATATATATATATAAAGAAAGAAAGAAAAGCAGGATTGGGGTGTCTGCCAAATAAATGCGCGTCTCAAAGCTTCTATTGTAATTTATTGTTTATAATAGGAGTGATCTAGTGCTGCTGTGCATAAGTCTAGCCGTACTGTTGTTGTTTATGAAACCTTTGAGTGGTGAGGACATTCTTCCCCCTGTCCATTAATTTTCAGATTCCTGGTTTGAGTCCAGTATGTTTAAAGGCTCTGGCATGTTTTCCAGCACTGGTACTTCATCTGTATAAAAGGGGTATCTGTTCAATATCTGTACAACATGAGAATTGCTGCATCTGTGCTGTGTCTTTTGGTTTATAAATTGTGCATGTGACATGAATTTGCCCACTAAGTCATTTATTGTGAGGTCAAAAATATTGAAAGCTTATGAGTTGGATCACCTACTTCATAAATCACCCTGAAAAATATACGAATGCCAGAGCAGGATTTTTTCATTCTGTCCTACGGCGTATCTTTACGCTAAATCCATTTCATTTGGGTGGAAATGGCTTGTTATATGCAGGTATTTTTGTCAATGCTTTGTCCAATCACAGATGTGGTATACCCTGAAATACCCTGTTGAGAAATAACAAGGCTTTTCAACCTTGCCCGTGGGGGGCACCAGTTCCAAAGCCGCTTGTTTCCACCATGTAGAGCTACAGTCGACAAACGAATAAGCTGGAGTCGTGAACCAAGGAAATACAGTTATAAATTGAATCTGATATTGCTGCTTTATCAGGGAATACAATTCTGAGTTTCAAGTTGGGGGAAAAAGGGCCTCGTCGGCTGTTTAATTGCAAAATGATGCATGGCTCCAGGATAGAATATTTCCATTTGCAATTTTCAGTGCCTCTAGTAAAAGAAAAGCTTTGGTTATGTGTCTTTCAAAGAGACATCCCGTCACATCCAAGAGGATAATTATGTGCAAATTATATTTTGAATCTAAAAATAAATCTGTGGCCCTGCTGCCATGTAATGCTCATATTGCTTTTCATTTTTTTGTACGACATCCAGCATGAACCTGACCTGGAGAGACATGCAGCATCTCGTAGTAAGAACCTCACGTCCTGCCCACCTAATAACCAACGACTGGAGGACCAATGGTGTGGGCCGATTAGGTAAATGACAATTCACACCTTATGAAAAAGAAGTTTATTCAAGTGTGCCATTAGTATACTTCTTTTAAACTAAAAATAAGAAAGTATACTTTCAGTCTACAATTTATGTACTTCTCAGAAATATACTTCAAATTGCACTTGACTTATACTGACAGAAAAGTCTAAGTATATTTGGCCTGTACTTGTTGAACGAGATAATATCTTAAAAGTATAATTAAGTATTCTAAGTATTCTTGGCTTGTACTTGTGTTTACTATTTTGATTAAGTAGCTTATTAAATACTTTTTTAAAAACATATTACACACTGTCTTATAAACTAACATTTTCAAGTTTATATAGTAACAAGCTTTCGGGTGGAATAGCTTATAGAGTAAAAAAAATAAGCATGGAACTGAAACTGATCTTGTACACAGCGATAATATAATTACCCCTACGAAAAATAAGTTGATTCAAGTGTTCTATTAGTATACTTCTTTTCAACTAAAATGAAAGCATACTTTCAGTCTACATATTTTATATACTTCTCAAAAATATACTTTATGTACTTCTCAGAAATATACTTAAAATTACACAAGTATACTTGACTTATACTGAGAGAAAAGTCCAATTTGGCCTGTACTTGTACTCAATCTTTTGATGGAGATATACTTAAAAGTATGATTAAGTATTAAAATTATACTTGGCTTGTAGTGGGTTAACTCTTTTGATCGAGTAGCCTATTAAATATACTCTTTTTCTACATGGTTTTTCATATACAGTCTTATGAAACTTATAATGTTCGAAAATATTTATTAAAATATTTATATAAAACAGATATGTTTCTAATTCTGCGTATCTGAATTTTTGTGAAGGCTAGTCCAGTGGTAGTGTACATTTGAATTTACTTTAATTCTACTTTATTCTTTCCCCACCATTGACTGAAATTTCCAGCTATCCATGTTTTCACTGTTATACGGTAGGGGGCGCTGTGACATCTTCACGTACAGAATCTCGTATCAAAAACACAGTAGGAGAAGACGCTGAAACAAGCGATAGAAGATTGCTCACTCAAATGTAAAATAATGTGATCATCAAACAGCGTGTGAATCAAAACTGCTTTATGTTTCCAAATGAAATGAAGCGTAACCCATGAAGAGAAAACGACTGTGAAGCTTTGGGGGTGTTGAACTCGATCTACTCCATATGTGTTTGCATCATCGTTCTGAATCTGATCAAGGCATATCTTTGACACAAATTAGATTTTTTTCAACTTTTTTGTTTAAAATGTTGCCTTTCTTTATGAAACTTACCAACATTCAAGTGTTGATAAAAAATGGATGCATGAATTAAATGTTTTAAAAATTAAAGTAAAAGATGATTTTTTTCAAGTATAAAAAAATAACATTTGAACATAGTAGTATAGGCCTCCTGCAAGTGCAAGAATAATATATAAATAGTAAACTATAAGTATAATGTTAAGTTCACTTAAAGAAAACTTGTACAAAACTACAAAACTAGTACTTTCCTGAGAGTACACTAAAAGAGCAAAAATAATATATAAATAGTAAACTATTTAGTATGATGTTAAGTTCACTTAAAGAAAACTTGTTCAAAACTACTAAACTAGGAGTTTACTGAGAGTACACTAAAAGAAAACTTGCAAGTATACTTGTAGTACAAAACTGCTAAACTATTAGTTTACTGAGAGTATACTTCAAAGTGTACTTTCATAAACTAAAAATATGTTACAAGTATTAAAATAGTAAACTACTAGTATACCCATAAGTTCATTTGCAGTACTAATGAGAAACATAATTATGAACTAGTTGTGCACTTATAGTTTACTACTGTTACACTTACTGTACACTTAAAAATGTACTTTTATATACTTCAAGTGAGCCAATTTAGTCCCAAGCGGTATTAAAATAGTACACTTACAAGTTTACTACTAGTACATATTGACATTAGTATACTTACTACATATAGTATACTTGAATATACTCGAACATTACTTAAGTATACTTCATAAAATGAACTTGAAGTATACTGCTTTTTCGTAAGGGACTTGATCAATAAATTAGAGCTGCATTTATTTATTCATTGGACATGTCTGACCTTGTTGCTTTTTCCATCTCTCTGTCTCTCTCTATGTGGAAGTGAGCCATTCTTACGGCTACGGTCTGCTGGATGCAAGTGCCATGGTCGCTTTGGCCCAGAACTGGACCAGCATTGGCCCGCAGCACAAATGTGTCATTGATATGCTGACCGAGCCCAGGTAATGACGGTCAAGCACCTCATGCAGCACAGGCAATACATCAATACACCAGATAGGTAATGCCCACTAATGCTTGCTACCTGGAGAGATAGAGGTCACCTTTTAAGGACAGGCAAACTAGATTACATTATGTTATATTCATTATACTGTTGCTTGTGAGAGTGTAGTATCATTTCAGATTCTTCTGTGTTGTAGGGACATAAGAAACCACCTGATCTTTAGCAGAAGTGTAGAGGCCTGCTCTGGGCAGCCAGACTTTGTGAGCTCTTTGGAGCACGTGCAGGCCAGACTCACCCTCTCCTATAACCACAGAGGAAACCTGGCTGTTCACCTCATCAGCCCACTGGGTACTCGTTCCACACTACTGGCTCCACGGTAAACACACTCAGACACGCTATTAGCATATATATATTTGCATACACTGAAGTTCAAAAGTTTAGGGTTGGGATTTTTAAACGTTTGTTTTTGAAATAAGTCTTTTATGGTCACTATGGCTCCATTTATTTGATCATAAATACATTAAAACAGTAAAATTGTGCAATTATATTATAATTTTAATGTAATTTAATTGTGCTGAATTTTCAGCATTACTTCAGTCTTCAGTGTCACATGATCCTTAAATCACTCTAATTTGCTGATATTTGATTCTCAACAAAATTGTTAGTTATATGTGTGTTAGTTAAAACTGATACATGTTTTCAGAAATTTTAGAAAGTTCAAAAGAACGGATGGTTTAAATAGAAATATTTTGTAACATAAACATCTTTACTTTTTTATGAATTTAATACATCCTTACAGAATAGAAAGACTTTTGAATGGTAGTGTGTAATCAATGAACCGTAGCATGCATAGACTCTAAATTAACTCATCAGCTCTAAAAAAAAAGAAAAGAAAAAAAAATACATCTGATGCCCAAGAAAACACATTTATTCACTTTTCTGGCCACAAACAAACACAATTCACAGCATTATCTTCATGAAACATAATTATTTGTATTGTAAATACACTCTCAATTCATCTCAGATAGACTTGCACACACATAGAGATCTTCTTTCTCTTCTGTTTGTCTTCAGGCCTCAGGATAACTCAGCGGAAGGCTTCAACGACTGGGCGTTCATGACCACCCACTCCTGGGATGAGGACCCTCGGGGAGAATGGACCCTGGAGATCGAGAATGTGGCTGGAATTAATGACTATGGTACTGCAATAAGCTTTTTTATAATCAGTATTTTTGTCGTTTTTTTACTTCAAACTTCCTTTAAAATAAGATAAAATAATGTGACAAAGGAAAATGGTTGGGAAGATACATTTCAGAGTATAAATCTTGAATTAAGTTTAGTTTTCGTACCCCACTGGCCAAAAGCTTTTTTATTTCTAGTTAAAAAAAAATATATGCTTGAAAGAAAAAAACAATTTGCCAGTGGGATAAGAAAACATAAACTTACTTCAAGATAGATTCTCTGAATCTTACATAAATTGCCTCGGAAGTATATTTATCTTATTTTAAGGATGTTTAACTTTTACTGCAAAACGAGACCAAAGAAAACACTGATTAGAAAAGGATTTTTGTGCTGTGTGAATTCTATTCGGGTTTTTGTTGACGGTCACAGCTTCTTTAAAGTTCAAGGTCTTTTCCACAGGTGTTCTTTCTCAGTTCACACTCATCTTATATGGCACCGGCTCTAGTGCAACAGATCCTTCCATTTCCGATTACACCCGGCCTTCAAACAACAGCTGCAAAACCTTTGACACCCAGCAGATCTGCATTGGTAAGACACATGCCCTGGACCAAAGGGCATTGAAATAAACATACACAACCCTTAATAGACAAGCTTTTATAGGTGAAGACATTCATGACCAAAAGGAAATATTTACACACAAACACAGTAATTCCATTAGCAAAACCTATGTCATATAAAAATGTTGGTTTCACTTAATTTGGATGGTCCCTTTAACACATTCTGTTGACTATAAGTAACGTTGCACCTACATGTCTACTAACTCTCATTAGAGTATTAGTAGAGTATTCGTAGACTGGTAGGGTTAGGGTTAGAATAAGTTGACATGTAGTTGCATAGTTACTTATAGTCAGTAGACTGTCTGTTGGAGGACCATCACAATAAAGAGTTGTCAGATATTAAGCAGACAGTACACTAATACTCTAATGAGAGTTAGTTGACATGTTGTTGCAAAGTTACTTATAGTCAACATAATGTTCAAAAGGGACCATCAAAATAAAGTGTTACCAAAATGTTCATGTCTCAGTATGACTACCCATTGTGCTTGTGAATATTAATGTTTATGAGTATAAATATTGCACTTCTGAGTGATGCCAGAGAGCTTTAAATTAAATTAACTGCATTATTAAAGAAGTCGTACCTTCTCAACCTTCAGAGGGCAGTAAACTAAATTTTGTTAAATGAATATTGTATGATTTAAAGTTGCTGTGGAGACTTGATGATGGATTTCTCATGGCCTCATATTGTGCCTGCAGTACTGCAGAGTGCTCAAGGACAAACTTTGCTAAAAAGTTATTTCACTCACTTTTCATAAGGTGTTCTCACTGTGACTGCAGGTACTACTGAATTTTACAAGGTCAATAATTTATCCTAATTATTGACCTTGTAAAATCCATCCATTTTTTTAGCACAGCATAAATTGATCCTATTGACTTTATTAAATGTACCTGGTCTTATTCCAAAAACATATGCAAATACTGCCGTGAATGTTTAGCTAATATATTGAAATTATGCAGACTGTAGTATGTACTTACTGTGTCTTCTTTAGTGGAAACAAATCATAATACTAAAGGGTGTGAAGTAAATTCCTTCAAATTTCTGCTTCATTATTTTTGACCAGGAAAGTAGCTATAAATAGATTGAGTTTAACTGTAGTTAACTGCCACCTTGGCAGATGTTGAGCTGACAAGTTACCTAAATGGCCGCTATTTGCTTTCTGACACATTTCAGATCTCTGTGTAATGTTAAAATTGCATAGCTAGAAAATGTTGCAATCATGTTCTTGTGTTAGGTTATTCATTGGTTTATGTTATTCTTTATAAAACTAATGTGGTAACACTTTACAATAAAGTCAGCACAACAGCACAATATTTAACATGAATTAACAGTGAACATTTTTCATACATTGTATAGCATTTATGTTAATTTCTACATATACTAACATATGTAGAAATTAGTATTGTGTGTGTGTGTGTGTGTGTGTGTGTGTGTGTGTGTGTGTGTGTGTGTGTGTGTGTGTGTGTGTGTGTGTGTGTGTGTGTGTGTGTGTGTGTGTGTGTGTGTGTGTGTGTGTGTGTGTGTGTGTGTGTGTGTGTGTGTGTGTGTGTGTGTGTGTGTGTGTTTGTGTGTGTGTGTGTTTGTGTTTGTGTGTGTGTGTGTGTGTGTGTGTGTTTGTGTGTGTGTGTGTTTGTAAGTGTGTGTGTGTTCACTCTTGCTATGAATATGGCTGGTATAGCTGGCATGGCCTTAATTATTAACAAACAAACAAAAAAAGTTAATGATACCCATTGCATTATCTAATGTTAACTAAAGTGTTGCCAAAATGTTTATTTCCATATTCACTTTCATCACAACCTCTGAAACAACAATGTCTCTTCTGCTGACATAACCAAGGCTGCATGAGTGGGGGGAAATAACATTAACAAATAGTAGTCCACAATCCGTTTTGTTTCTCACAAAATTGTCACATTACAGAAGTAAAATATGTTTAAAATGCTATTTCGTGTTTTTTACAAATTCGTAACATCTGCGATTAAGCGTTCTTCTGATCTCTGTTTTCCAGAATGCAGCACGGGTTTCTTGCTTTTCTTGCAAGGCTGTGTGAAGTCCTGTCCTCCCGGCTTCAGCTCTGGGGTGCAGGTGCTTAACTTGTCGCTGGACAACTGGGTGGAGCACTCTACCGTACAAGCCTGCCTGCCCTGCCACCCGGCCTGTCTTACGTGCTTCGGGTCTGGGGAGAACGAATGTCTTTCCTGCCCCCCCCACAGTCACTTAACGGTCACTTCTTGCTTGCACCAGAACCAGGTGCAGCGGAAATCCCCCAGCATTCCTGTGCTCCAGCACGAGGTGGATCCGAGCTCGGAGGAATCCTTGCGTGAACCTGGGCTGTCCTCGAGACTGCCGGCGCTGGTGGCAGTGCTCAGCTGTGCCTTCATCCTGGCCACTTTCGCAGCCGTTTTCGTGCTGCTTCAGTTACACTCCGGAGCAGCCAGCGCCCCGTTCTGTCGGAGGACCAAACTGCCGGTGACGGACACAAGCGGAGGGGGGATACGAGTGGGCTTTGGGTTTGGGCTCAGTCGGGGTAAAGTGTCGTACCGGGGAATCCCCACTGTGTGGGGGGATGAGGATACGGCGATGAACTCTGAGTCAGACAGCGAAGAGCTGGAGTATCACAGCGAAAAGACTGCCTTTATACGGACTCAGAGTGCCCTTTAATGCCCCATGTTGGGCATTTTTTCTATATGTCTTCCTCGTACTTGGATACAGAAGTAGTCTGCACTACTTAGACTTATAGATCCACTGCGAGGTGTGTGTGTGTGTGTGTGTGTGTGTGTGTGTGTGTGTGTGTGTGTGTGTGTGTGTGTGTGTGTGTGTGTGTGTGTGTGTGTGTGTGTGTGTGTGTGTGTGTGTGTGTGTGTGTGTGTGTGTGTGTGTGTGTGTGTGTGTGTGTGTGTGTGTGTGTGTGTGTGTGAACGCTATATATGAGCTATAATGTTGCGGTTTGACCCGTATGTCATTAAACCCAGGACATCTCCGCTGCGCTAAATGATTCCCTTTATTTTCACTTTTATTTGTCCCAGTGGTCTGGCTCTAATGCCCTAAGATTTCAACCACTAAAGAGGATCAATAACATCAGTGGTGTGTGTTTGTTGTGAGCGTGTAGGGTTTGAGTAAACTTTGAGCAGACTTTGTAACACGAAAAGGGCTGTAATTTGTTCCAGTCAACTTTTTATTAAAAGTTTGGAATGTTTTATGCACAGAACTTCTTGCACTTTCTGTAACTTCCATTACTCTATTGGCATCATTTGTGCGATAAGTCCATGCATCCTGACAATAAAGTCTGCATTCTGCTCTCTCTGCTAGTCAAAGGCAGCTCCGGGATATTTCCGCTGATTCGATCAGGGATGATTTAACTGTGCATAATTTCTATTGCAATAGAAATGTTGCAACAACATCAGCAGAGTGAACCATAACATCATGGAATTAGATAACACACACAACTCTCTGCCTACTAAGAGCCTCCGGCACGGATTCAGAACAGTGGGAATCATAGACAAACAAACGATCGAAATGCTGAACTGAAACAGCTCGATGTGCAGAGATCTTATCTGTCAGTCAAGCTAGATACAGCACCATCTTTGGTTGATATGAGGAGCTCTCGATCAACAAAAAAAAACTTTTTCACATTTATGATTTTTTTTTTGTTACGTAAACACTATTTTACGTAACTTTATTTTACATTACTTTTTTGATAATTTATGATAGTTTTGTCTCTGATCTAACTGGCTTTTTATTTCTCAAATGGCTGTGGATATTCATAGCGGGTTTTCAGTATTAGTGTTTGAACAAAAAGAAACTGTCCCAGAGGTTATCATTGATTTTCACAGCAGATTTTGACTTCAAAACTCGTCTGCCCTAACACAGAGGAGCCTCAAGAGGAAATGTGTCATATATATATTTCTCAAAAGGTCAATGTCAGCCCTGAGACATGAATTCAACTCCTTTTTGAGGAGCTCTTGCTAGGGTCTTTCTGAATCATGTGACATTTGAGTCGAACAGAAATACAATTGCACTACAAACCGACTCAACTGATCCAGAACGTTAGTATACTACCTTCTAAGGCAGCTTGTTTACCCAAGGAGAACATCATAAATGACAGCTCTTTTATAAGCAGCCACAAAGAAATCCAAACTAAATTAAAATAGTTGACTATACCATGCTTCTTAGCTAATGATGCAATAATCTAATAAGAATAAAAATACTCAAAAATGGGTAAAATAGCTCATTTTAATTTAACTGTTTACTACTTAAAGGGCTAGTTCACCCAAAAATTTTAATTCTGTCATCAATTACCATCATGTTATTCCAAAACTGTATGAATTTCTGTCTTCTGCTGAACACAAAAGAAGATATTTTAAAGAATGTCAGTGACCAAACAGTTGATGTTAACAGGTTGACGAACAGTTGAAACAGTTGATCAAATAACAGACCAAACTGTTGACTTCCATAATATTTATTTTTTCCATACTATGAAAGTAAATTGGGCCCATCTACTGTTTGGTTACCTATATTCTTCAAAATAACTTTTTTTGTGTTCATCAGAAGAATGGTTCATTTTAACCGATTTTTCAGCATTACATTAAAGCATTTAACATTTTTGTTGCTGCTGCCAATACTGCAGTCATTAAATTAATTACAAACATCTGTTGCATTCATGTTTGATCCCATTTAAAAGTACTTGTATATCTGTTGACAATTTTTTTTTATTGATGCCAATTTGCCATAATTCGCAAGGAGACACGGACCATCAGTCTAAATTAATAACACACACATTATGCACTTCTCTAAGAGTTGTGTGGTGGAGGATCATCAATATTTCATGTGTAATATATAGGATGGCCAAAACTTTTCATGTTTCCATGAAGGCAGAGAAAAACTTACACAGACTGTTTTTCATTCCAACTCCCTGAAGAGGGAGGAGAGCTCTAGTTTATGGAAATGGCACATTTAAAATGCTTTCCGTAATTAGTTCAGCTGGGAGGGACTGGATCTTATATTCTGCACTGGAAGCTTCTGCCTACTTGGCATTATAAGTGAGACTGAGGCTGCTACATACATACTAATTGAGCAATAAGACAGAAATATGGACGGTCCAGCTACTGAGAGTGATGTCATAGTGTTTCTCATCTTCACTGCTCTTCTAAAGGGAATATTGGAAATACATTTCCACCATGCTCAGCTCACTCCCATTGATTTGCCATCCAACCATTAATGTAACAAGCATGTCTTTGACTAATAGTACAAGAATCAGTGCTGCCATCAGTTTGCACAGTTGTATTTTTACTTCTAGTTTTGCAAAAACCTGCAGAGAGCACCTTATTATCCTCCTTAGATGTTCCACAATCACTTAAAAGGTTTTATCAGTCTCGTAAATGGGTTGAACGAGTGGCACAGATCTTCAGTTCCTGTGAGACGAGGCACTATTTCTGTTCTTTTAAAATGATTCTATTAGGCTGAATTTAGTGTGTTTGCTATGTTCTTTGAGGAAAGGCTCAACATGCCCTTCAAAGATAAAAAAGTTCTGCTGACATTCAGAACAAGTAGGTGGAGCTGGATTGTTTGAACTGAAGCTCGACTTGCATCTGAAGCAAAATATAAGGAATTGTGGAGCTGGTGTGAGTATGTTTAATCAATACTTCAATTGAGTTAATTCTGTAATAAACTTATTACTTATCTACTCACAAATTTGCTTTGATCTTATTGTAGTGAAAACAAAGTTCCAAACCTGTGTTTTTAATTATTATTGAGCACATAAGATGTTTTTAACAATGTTCACGCTGCTCTTTTTCATAGAATGAATACAAGAGCTGTCAAGCTCCAAAAACTACGAAGCATTATAAAACTGCTCCATGTTACTTGTGTGCTGTTTTCCAAGTCTTCTGAAACCATATTATATTTGTGTAACTGTAATAACGAGACAAAGAAACTATATAATAGGAATAATTTTCAGAAAAAAAAATGTCCAGCTGATGAATGAAAACATTGAGAGCCAATTAGAATCCAATCTAGAGCTTTAAAGCAGCAGACGACAAAACCACAGCACGTGTGGATAATATACAATTATTGTTCTGGGTGTGAACAGTCCTTTAAAAGGCATATCTACTGCACGCACTTATAACAAAACAACATTATCATGCATTTGTGCAGACACTATATATCATTAGTTATCATTAATGCGAATGGGCCTTGAGTCTCTTGCCAAAAAATAATCTTGAATATCCTTTTCACTTTCGCAAAAATTGTGTTTGGTTATATGAGACATGCAAGAACCAATCATTTACATAAATTATTTTTGTGTCAAGAACTATGGCAGAGAACATGATTTTCAGTGGTTATAATATCTTAGATTTCATTCTGTTTCTCTTAGAATGATTTAGAATACAGCAGAGGAGCCATATGAACTACTTTCTGGAGCTTTTTGGTCATTTTCACAGCTCGACAGTCCATGGTTACTGTACTTGTTCATTGTATAGGAAAAGTGCAGCTTTGACATTCTTCTCATTTTGCGTTCCATTTGGGAAAGAAATCATACGGGTTTTAAACAACATGAGGGTGAGTATAAATGACAGCATTTTCATTTTTATCCCAACTAATTCCTCAGAAAGTCTCAATTTCTATCAGCGCCTCTCATTTTATTAAAGTCCTCAGTGGCAAGATTGAGTTTAATTGCCGTCTCAGCCCTCAGACTTATTAAGAAGAATGGCCTCTTTCTCAAACGCCTGGGCTCAGAGAGCAAGACGCCCTTTTAGCACACAAACCCATCTGCTGTGGAGAAAACCGAATCTGGTCTCAACTGAGCATGAAAGGGCATCTAAAAAAACACATTAAAAAAAAGGAAAGCCAGTCTGATTTCAGTAGACCTGTCAGCCTATGTTGGAGATGGTGGTATTTCCAGCTCTCTCCTAAGGCTGTCTGGTTAATCAGTACCTGATATCCCAGCTATCATGGAGGATGTTTAGATATAAAAAGCAGCATCTTTTGTGAGCTTTTGTTAACTGAACTCAACATTTCACACCCCATGCCTCTCTCCTTGTCAAGACAAACAACTCCCTACTGCCCCCTGTCTGTGAAACAGAGCACAACAATTAAGCTTCTGGCAACAAAAGGAAACAAATGTGACATATCACTTCAAAATGTGCACAACCACCAAGAATATATTTTTTTATCATGTGTGATCTTTATTAAACGTCCATTTTAATGTCTTTGCATTTGCTTGTACGAGTCATTTTTATGAGCACTCTCAATAGGAAACCAAAACAAAAAAATGAAAGCTCAAACCTCTCAATTCACTTTTTCTTTCTTAAGAAATTAATGTAAACAGAAAATCTTTTCCATCTCAGAACACATAACAAAAAGACACTAACAAAGATATCTGTCAGATTAGTAAGCGTATGCACAGGAATAAACAAGCATGGCAGTGAAATGCACAGACAGTGAATGTGAATTAGACGAGACCGAATTACAGAAAGGAGAACATTCTGGAATAGCAAACGCACCCTGCGCTGGGCGCCAGAATCTGTTCCAAAGCAATCAGACAGACGTTTGGCACTCCATACTCGGAGTTCCTCCTGAGAGGAATTATCTTCCTGATAGGACTCTTTTCTGGAACTTGATTAGCAGGAGAAGACGGCTGATGGTCTAACTGATGTAAATGGACGTGGGCGTACAGAGAGATAATCAGGCGAGGAGTTGAAAGTCAGAGAAGTGAGAATATGAATCTGTAATTTAAATCATAGATAGTACAGATTTCCCTGGGTCAAACAGACAGGATAGGAGAGGTGAGACACGAGACGACACGATAGGTTGACAGACAGACAGGATTTTCATGTTCAAACTTATCAGATTCGAGCAAACCGAGGTTACAGACAAAAGCCAGAAGGGGACGACTGAGATGGCTCTGCTACACGTTACAGTTGGGTTTCCTACAGCGAGATAAGGCCTAAATGCATTTTCATGTGGGAAATTGGCTAAATCTGACCACGGGAACCTGTTGCTACCCGCACTGGTACCTTAACCTGAAAACATTGTGAGAAGGTATATCAAGCCAATATACTGAGTCAGCTCTCATCATGCGATTTGAGCAATAACCTTTGAAAAAACAAAAACAATGAAGGAGCTATCTGAAGACCTGACCGCTGCTGGGTCGTGGACGTCTTCTGCTGTCAGCGAAGTGTTGCGAGCCGCCCTGAAAGAAAGAGCTGTAAATGCCGCGTCTGTTACAGCACTGACAGCCTTCGCAGGCCGAGCGTGGTGATTGACATTCATAGAAAAGAAAAAACATGTGGCCGCCGAGCGAAGGCAGAACCGCCCACAGTAGAGATAAAGAAATAAAGAACTGCGTGAGCTCAAACGACAATGACACAGATTCAAGCATAGCTAGCTTCCGAGGCTTTATGAGTAGAAAACAAATAAAATGGACAAATAAAACAGCAAGAGAAGCTTTACATATTGCACTGAGTCCCACAATTTTGTATAGATCCAGTTGTGAATGTAGCTTTTGAGATATTTACATACAGTACAAACTCCAGGGATGACAGAATGATAAAAAGATTGAGAAACGGTCAGCGGTTCCAGCCAAAGACAAAAGCGGAAAAAACAATAGAAAACAAATGAAAACAACGGTCGGCACTGCTGGAATAAAAAGATGTTGATCAATTAGAGTTCTGCCTACTAAAATCTGATTTTAATAAAAACAATCATGGACATTCTTATCTCAGCACCCGGACCGGCTACCAAATGTGACTTTGGCTGGAACGCTCTCCTCCTCAAGTTTCCCCCCCCATTTTGAGGGTATAGTTAGCGCCTTCGTGTTGATTCAGATACGTTAAGTCTGGATAAACGATCTCCGAAAGAGTCCTCTGCTCATCCAGCTGTGGTTCTCTGCTTTAGCAAAGGTTCCGAGGGTCCACACGGAGATCCCGGTTCTGGTGCAACACCACTCTAGCACAGCTTGAGCTTGTAGGCGGAGATATCCATTGGCTCCAGATTGATGGAGGAGTCGTTGGAGAGCGGAGGCTGAGAGTGCATTAGAGACAGAGACATGGGCTGCAGGAGCTGGAGATCCAGCCCACGGAACAGCCCAGAAATGGAGAGCTAGGAAGAAAGATCAGAGACTCAGATTTAGAATGACTAAAAATAGCCTTTATCAGACCTACATGCATCCACACACTATGTATATTTATGTGCGCGCTCATTTTCTTTTTAGGTCAACTAGTTTTCTCTCTAAGGACACTGACCTGGCCTTGTGTGGTGGAGCAGTTGAAACCAGGGTTCTGGGCCTCCAGACCACAGTCCAAGCCCAGTCGATGGAGGAGCAGAGCCGTATGAGGAGATGGAGAGTGAGCGTCCTGCTGAGAAAATGAAACGATATGAAATAAATGTAGATTAAAATAAATCTCCCACCAAACACACCCACAATGAAACCACCAGACCACAAGATCTCAAACACTTAAAGTGTAACTTTTGTTTTCTCCTTCTCATTATGAACTCAAGTCTTCATCAGTTGCTCAGCAGGTGAAATCAATACAGATACACTTTTATTTATTTTTCCAGGACTCTCATTTACCGGGCTTTGGATGCTCCTGAGGTTCAGCAGGTGGAAGTCGCAGGGCAGGGTGCCAGCCAATGGAGCGTATGTACGCATGGGTGGCACGCCATGTTTCCTGGGCAACACCGGCAGTGCCAGCACCTCGTGGTTCAGGATGGTGGAGGTCATGTGACTGAGCAGCGACGGGAAGCTGACTGGTCTTTTGTCCACCGGCTGGAAAACACAGACATGCATCAGGAATCACACAAGTAAAACAACCTGATGAAAGTGCACTTACCTTCACATGCCATACTTTAACAGCAAAAAGAATTTGGACACTTTTTGGGGTCACTGTAAGAGATCAGATTCTCAATTCAGATTCTGCCTCTATATACTACTGATCTGTTGCCTGTTATACAATCCACCTTATTTTGCAATGCAAAAGCAGGCTATTTTCTTTGAATGTGTGGGACTTCAGATTCATTAGCCACTACAGGTAAGTAACTAGAAGAATAACAAAGTGCAGTAACGATAAATCTATTTGCACTGCATACCAGTGTTTATGATTATGATAATTGATTCAGTTTACAATATCAAGCAGCATAACTGATTGTTTTTCTACAAGTAAAATACCTGCAAGCGAATGACTCCAGAAGCCAAAGTACCAGTGGCGTCGCCCACTCTTACGTTATAAAATAAGGTGAATAAAAGGTTTGGGGGCTCAGCTACAGAGGTAGAGATAGCAGACAGGCAACGACCTTTGGCCTCTTAATCCAGGTAGAAACCTGTCGCTTGTTGCTATGGTAACAAGCTGAACTAGGGCTCTCAAAACTGCTGCACAGCACTACTCTCCACCACTGCAGTAATGTTACCTCTTCCTGGTCGTCTCCTAAAAAACCTGCAATGATTTTGTTTATCATGTTGGTGACTTTGGCATAGGAGCCAGCAGGCTGCATGCATGAGGAGAGAAAGACATGATGATAAGTGATAGACAGACAGGAACAAAGATCAAAAAGAGGTTGTGAAATGCATGAGGAGGGCTGTAATGAAAAGAAACACAAGGGAGAGCTTTGGTAAAGCCCCTATATTATTATCCAATATCAGACACTATATTATTTATAATCTTTCAGGCGACAGCATGATTTGAATTAAAAAGTATATTATTCAAATAAAATTGTGTCGGCGTGTAAAAACTCTAAAGCCCATTAACTATTATTACACACTTGCCAGCTTTTCGACAGTAGTTTCAGAACCATACTGTCCCTGGAGCCTTCACAAAGCTCTCATGTGTAACGATAGAGCGCCCCCTACAGGCCACTGAGTGACAGTTTATATACTGCTCACCACTGATACAGGACACCCATATTTTGGTATGCATAAAAGTGTCTCTAGCCGAAATTGCAGGCTTTAATCAGATTAATCATCTGCTACACGACCCGTGCCAGTCAGAGTGCACAGGTTTTTATCAGTCAACCAGGAAATAAAACTATTAAAAAGGTATTGGGCTGCACTTATGACAAAAAAAAAAAAACAATCATGGTTTGACACATCTAATACTTTAAATATTTTTAATTTTGTTTGAGGCCCCCAGTAGCATGTAAACTTTGTTCAGATTTTTTTTTTTAGATATATATTATTATTATTATTATTATAGAAAAAAAATACAGAAATATGCCTCCACCCACAAAAATATGTTTTACGTTAAAAGAAGATCTTTTCATTTTAACTTGTTTTAATTTAATGTATATTATGTGATAGGCTGCTTTACATGTCTGTCAGGTTATCTCTTCCCCTAAGTAGGTGAGAATAAGTGTGTAATAACCTAAAGTCTTGGGAAGAACTAGTCATGGATTTTGTCATCTTATTCTTAAAATATATTTTGTTCAGTTTGAGGTACTAAGTACCAAGTAAACTGTGTTCAGTTTTTTATTGTAATTTTAAATTATTATCATTACAGATTATTATTACAGAAGAAAGGTGCTGTATGTAATTTTTTTGACTGAACTAAAGCACAAAAGTACCGTAATAGGTTTGCTGAGATTTAGGAAACATGTTAAGTTCACATACTTGTTTCTCCAAAAAAAAACAATGCGACAGCCAGTGTATCTAATTTAAAATGTGCGTTTTGTGTTGGAATGTCTAATTGTTTTGGTCTCTGTGATCCCGCCCACTGCCAATTTACCCAATAGTATATATTAACACCCTGGGTTGCCATTTGATGGAAAACACAGGGTATTGTAGCCATGGAAGCCAGCAGGTCAGAGATTGCATATTATACGCAACTAAAAAGCCTCGGCATCCATCTAAAAAGCTCTATGTCCAGAGGCATATTAAAACGCGCCTAAGTCAACTCATCAACTTACAGTGTAAAGCTCATCACCTTCTATTGTCAATTGCGCTCATTCCTGTTGCGTGTCCTCAAAGTGGTAACCCGCATGAGCAACGAGACTAAGGAGAGGGCGGGACAAACAACGATCTCCAATATTTTGAATTTGGACTCCAGTACCCAGTTCAACCACTAGCTGTCAATATTACATACTGCACCTTTAAATGTCATTTTAATTTGTGTGATTGGATTAGTACATGCTTATTTTGGAGACATGTAAATCAACCAGAGTTTGACTGCTTTAGTTCATTCATGTGCTTGTGCAATCAGAACTCACATCTTCACTGCTGCTCCTCTTCTCCAGCAGAAGGCGGAAGCGGTTGACCGTTCGTTTGTTGTCCTTCAGGCCCTGCCCTAGACCCCTGTTATCATCTTGCATCAGTCTGCGGTCTAAGATCACCTCCAGCTGACCTGTAGAAGATGGAAAGAGCATAAGAGGGAAAGACGAAGTGGTAGAGGAGGATAATAGGATAGAGGGAGGCAAAGCATTAGACAGTACACTCACTTCATCTTCATTATTGGATACATTGCATCAAATCAATATAGAACCTGAGCGCTGTGTCCCACTGTTAGTGTTTTCCACCTCCCTGTCGTCTCAGTCCCTGATTCATGTTCCATTCTGCTAAAAACTCACCGCTACGGACCTAAAAAGTACCGATACTTTGCTACTAAGTCGATACTCAATTGAAAACAGCATAATGAGGCAAGTTTTTCAACAGTATTGACAGCTCGATTTGGTACACAGGTGTAAAAAGTTTGAATCCTGCTATGCCAAAGGCTCAACACATGAATATATTAGGACATGCTTTTGTTGCTTAGTAACCTTCCTGAAGCATCGTAACCTAATTAATATTAATAAGCCAATTAAAAAGTTGGGCTACATGCTGTCATTTTAAAGTTTATGTAAATAATATCCAAATAAAGTGGTGTGTTTAATTAGTTTTAGCACCAAAATTTGTATTTCAAAAATTGAAAATAAAAATCTCTAATACTGGCCGATAACAAATATGGTACTGATCAGGGCTTGACAAACACCTGCCTTGAAATTTATATAGCCTATAATATATACATTTTTCAATTGTAGTCTTTTATTAAAAAATACATCTGATATAATAAACTAAATGCAATGTAGTTTTATCAAAAATATAGATTTTGAAATAAATATCGATACTGAAATATCTTCCAAAACTAATTTTCCGCAGAACAGATACACAATACCAGCTGCTCTTGCTCACTCTGTCATCATTCCGACAGCGAGTGACACACAAACCCTTCTCTCCTCACTCACTCGCTTCATTTGCTCCGGATGAACATTGTTGGTGTTACAGGGCTTGAATTTCACCATGGGATGATTTTACTCATTCCTGCAGATTTGTTCACTCACCCAAAGTGCATGCACATAAATCCACCTCTCAATACTAAATGTAATTATTTTTGCTGCTTATTGCGCTTAAACAGTCAAATACACACAAAATGTCAAAATGCCGGTCTTGGCGAGTATTCACATTAACAGTTTTAAGTGAACGTAAACAGTTAAGAAAGAAAACGCATATGTAACAGTATAATGGATCAGTGAGTCAGGTCTTAAAGTGGAAGAAGCCTAATATACCTACTGCAAAATGATGAGAAAATATATATATAAACAAATATATAAATATATATGTATATATGGCAGTTTTCCCCAATGGTATCAACGTCAAAATTGTGGCCAGTGAAAATGCTGAGTGGCTAGTAACTTTGGGGGTAAAAAAGTTAATGTCAAGGCCTGGTACTGATATCACTGATTTAATGGCATTTTAGTTTAAAATATATATATATATATATAAATTTGTATCATGTAACCTAATTAATATTGTAATATACCAACAAAATTATAAATAAAAGTTAAGCAGTTATTGCTGGACAAGAAGCAATATGGTAATGATATATATTGTGCATGAAATTTCGCTGATTTGGCATGGACCACTGTAACATCAGTATTTCAAAAACCCCACTCACCGCTGGACACGCTGCTGACCCCCAGTGCCTGGGCCGTGTGGAGCGTGAGTCGGTACTGGCTGTCCTGAATATAAGCCGTGGTGGGCATGGGGTAGAAATTAGCTTGCAGTGGAAGTTTCTGGAAGTACCGACGAGGCTGCATCTGAAGAGGAGGGAAACGGTAGAGCATTAGCTTGATTATCTGGTAATCTGGGTCTAGGCCTATGAACATTTGCTCCATGATGCTTTATTTTATTATTTTAAAGACAACACGGAAGTATGATGTGCCACATCTGTTTGAACCTTGACAGATTAAACGTTTGTAGAAATGTGGACTTCACCTGGAAGCCGTTGAGGTCTGTGTAGAAAGTGTCTTCGCTCTGGATGTCGGTAACAAGCCGCATGGCCAGCTCCTTGTTATTTTGATCTCTGATGTCCACCATGGTGGTGATGTCCAGAGAAAGACCATCAACTCCTGAATGACAAAGACAAAGAGTGATATGTCAGGAATAAATGATCAGACAGGACAAGATGTCCTCAAACGATCGAATTTGTGTGCTGAACAGATGGACGCCTGAAGGATGGAGGGAGTACCTGGAACATTATGAATGCGAACCGTCTGCTGGAAGTGTTGATAATGTGCCACAACCTCAGAGAAGAGAGGACCTTCCACCACACGCACTATAGGGGCTTCTCTCTGCGAATAGGGCTGAGAACGAGCGGAAAGGAAGGTGTTAATTCACCCCACGTTGTTTGATAAATTGTTTTTCACCCCAGTCAAGACTACCTTGGCATTTCCGTCCGGGAGGAAGAGATAGGCCCCGCTCTTGTCCTTCGAGGGTCGAGTTCCGTATGTGAGGAACTGAATCTGTACCCTCACCTCCTGGGGATCGTCTTTACGTCGAATGCTCTGATGGAGAAAAGAGTGTAAGATAGAGAGAGAGAGAGAGAGAGAGAGAGAGAGAGAGAATTAATCATTTTAGACTTATCTGCTGACTCAGATTCTAAAAAGGACACGACAGCATATGTACTACAAAATAGGACAGCGATGGGTTTAATTTCATTTGGCAACCAACAAAAATAAAAACACTTGTCCAGATGACTGAACATAAAAATAGACTGCTGATGTCATAGCTTGGAAACTTCCTTTTTTATAACCATGCAATATTTGCTCAGTGGAGTTGATTTTCAGCATTTTTCAGGGCATTTTTTCCCTTTTCTTTCAAATATTTTCAAGTGATGCACAGATATTACAATTATGGCTGATATTGACGAGCTGATAATTATCATTAAATGTATTATTATAATTCATATTATGGCCGATATTAAAATTCAGTACTATTATCATCAACATTATACAGTATAAAAAAAGATATTCATTGTGAGATTTCCTAAAAATTACATTTAACAGCATTTAACATGAAACGAGCATGCACAATTAAATATCCAATACTAGCTGATATATATACACCATATAGACTGATGTCAATGAATTAAAAATCTCTAAAATTGGCTGACAATTGATAAATGGCCAATATTAAAATTCTATACTATTTTGCCAAAATAAATTAAAAATATATATAATTTTAAATGCGACAAGTGATTTAGGCATCACTACATTATCAATGTACAGTATATAAAAGGATGTTCATTGTTAGATTTGCAAAAAATATTGGAAATGAGTATGCTCAAATATATAATGTCAGCTTTATATAGGCTGATGTCGGATTAAACATTTCTAATATTGAAAGGTTAAACACTATATTGGACAGCCCTGTTTTTTCTTTTCATATAAAACCATAGAGTGAATTCAAACATACATATAAACAAAACAAATAATAACAAACAGTGGAATTCACTAAACTTCTTGTGACAATTTTGCATTTTACCCTCAGCCCTGGTTAATTTCTCACTTTACTTCCTGTAATTTAAAACAAAGATAAAAAATGAAAAAGATAATCTCACCTCCAACAGGCCTGTGGTTCCAGAGAAGCCTAGAGTGAGAGACTGGCTCTGGATGTAGAACGGTTGGGCATCTACCGTTTGCGATCGCACGGGCAGAGGGTCCAAACCTCGTATGCTCTGACCCTGTCCTGGTATCCTGAGCAGCGTATCAGAGCGCAGGGTCATGGGCGAGTCAGCAGAGTCGTACAGGTGGAAGACGGCCAATCCCAGAGCGGGGAGGCGTGCCATGAAAGAGGCCTGAAGGAAGAAACAAGCATGTAGGTTTTGAGACTACATTTATTTAAGATTGCTTCCAAGGAAAATAGACACAACTGGACACACCTGGTAAACCTCTCCACTCCTCTCAACGGCGGACATCCACTGCGCGCTGAGTTGAACCGGTAACGTTTGCCCGTCTTCTGTCAGCACCCTCACTCTCACCGAATTCACCAGAACGGTGACCACACACAGACGCTCCTGCTCGACAGGGTTAAACAGCACTAGATACCTGAGGGAGAGGATGAAAATCATTTGACCGCATTTGAGGCATTCAAGATCTGTGGATGACGCATCTCACCTGGGAGAAGATTCCAGCTCGATAAGTGTGCGCTGCGGGAGAGAATCCTGTGTGGCGCGTCTGTCGTCCTACAGTCACATGGACAGAGGTCAAAGGTCAGACTCTCAAACACACTGGCTGATTTTAGAAAAAACAACTCTGCTCCTCACCGTCTCTAAGAAAGGCTCTGTCTGGTAGAAGCGGTAAATGTCTTTATTCTTTATTACCAGGAAGTGTGCAGCATTCATGATTACTCGTTTCAGACCGACCAGAGAACGTAATAGCCTGCAGGGGGGGAAATAAACAAATCAAGAACCGCTTACAAATCGAAAGGATTCAATCCAACCCTGAAAATGGCCCATCAAAGATGATATTTCACAAATATCACCCTGAGAGACTTCCTTCGATCTCTTAACATCCTCAATTAGTTAATGAGGATCAAATATGCAAGCTTTTATCCAGAGACCTGTTTCCATAGTCGATGACAACAGCCTCCTTGGCAGTGCCCGTGATGGCATCATGGTGCTGGAACAGCCCTATGTTGCGCCTGGCATCGGTCAGGAGGGAGTAATCTGAAATGGGGTAACGCCCTTCCATGCCCGCACGTCTCACGTGAGCCACCGCCAAACTGTAGAGAATTTCAGCCCCTCTACAAGAAACGAAAACATACACAAAACCAAACAAACATTCAGTTTCCAAATGCAATGATGCATGACACTGAACGAAACCGCAAGCACAAGCAGAGAAACCAATGATAACAGAATTTAAAAAACGAGTAATAACAGTAATTAGGCAATGCCTCGTGCTTAATTTAGGAGAAAAACTTTCACCCACGCGGAGAATCACTATTTTAATTATTCCCCAGTAATACCGCAGAGAACAGGCCATTATTCAAAACATAATTGAATCTCTGGCAAATAAAAACAGACACTTTCCAAAGTTGCTAAAATAATGGATTAAATTCAGATACCCCAATGGCAGTTTGTCAGAGCAAATTTAAATTGTTGCCAATTAAAAATTAAAAGGCTTTCACAAAACCTTGTTAGCAAAAACATTTGACTGAAAGCTACTTGTTGAATTGTTAACAATGTGTTAAATAACAGCTTTGTGCAAAAATGCTCTTCAATCCCAGCTTAATTTGCAGAGACAGTAAAAAATTAGCCATTTGTAGTTTGATTTCTGTGAAAATTTTTAACTAAACGCTGTGCACTATGCACTGATTAAAATTACATTTTAATAACGTTTTGGCTAATAAGGATAAATACAGTTATTTTCATGTTATAGCCAAAAAAAACAATAAATAGCTGTTATTAATAATTGTTCTTTTAAATGCTACATGTTAATTTAGGCATCAAAGCCAAGTATAGTATAAAAATGGATATTCATTATTAGATTTTCAGATTACAGGGTTGTTAAATTATCAGTGTTTAAATATTAATAAGTGGCTTTAGAAGACTATTTTTTAATAAATGCTTTTAAATTAACATTTTCAAATAAAACACTAAAAACTAATATAATCATTTAAAATGCTACAAGTGAATTTAGGCATCACAATATTATAATGCACAGTTAAAAATATATTATAGGATTTGCTAAAGATTACATTTAACAGTATAATAAAATCATTAGTGTTTTTAATAGATTGAATAACTTTAATTGACTGCTAGATGATGGCAAATGTAATGTGCATGTAAAAATTGGGAAATGAGCATGAACAAACAAATATCAGCCAAAAAAAACACCGGGTGACACTTCTGTCAGCTAAGAAAAGGAAACTGAGCCAATAATTCACACAGGCTCGTCAAAATTTGGCAACAGAAGATTGTCTGGTCTGATGAATCTCGATTCTTTGAGACGTTCAGATGGTAGGGTCAGAATTTGGCGTAAACAGCATGAAAGCATGGATTCACCATGCCTTGTATCAGTGGTTCAGGCTGCTGGTAGTGTAATGGTGTGGGGGGTATTTTCTTTTTCTATTTTAGTACCAAGTGTGCATTGTTTAAATGCCACAGTCTACCTGAGTATTGTTGCTGAACATGTCAATCCCTTTATGACCACAGTGTACACATCTTCTGATGGCTACTTCCAGCAGGATAACAGGCCCATGTAACAAAGCTCAAATTCTCTCAAACTGGTTTCTTGCATATCACAATGAGTTCACTAAACTCAAATGGTCATCACAGTCACCAGATCTCAATCCAATAGAGCACATTTGGGATGTGGTTAAACGGGAGATTCGCATCATGGATGTGCAACAACTATGTGATGCTATCACGTCAATTTGGAGCAAAATCTCTGAGGAATAATTCCATGTTGAATCTATGCCACAAAATATTAAGGCAGTTCTGAAAGTAAAAGGGGTCCAACCCGGTACTAGCTAGGTGAACCTATTAAAGTTTCCGGTGAGTGTATATAAGCTACTAACTATAATATCAATATAGCACACATCCCTGGCTAAATCAATTTCTTTTCATCTATTAACAGTGAGATTCTAGATATAAGTTGGATGTTTCTCTGACTAACCGTAGATGAGACTCTAGCACACGGTCCAGGTTTTTGTAGAAGGGACGTGAGGTGTAGTATCCACTCCAGTAATGGTCCTCTCTATCTGCATAGGCGAAGAAGTCTCCACTCAGCACAGGGTAATCGGGTGGTCTCGTCCCCTGGGCAACTCCATTAGCCTTGTACACCGCATTAAAGTAGTCTGTCAGCGTTGCAAACTGGGCCTGAGAACACAGAGATTTGCTTATAGGGCAATTCCAATTAATTCTGCATTTTCCTAAATCAGAAACATCTTCACTCTTTTCTTCACTCACAAACAAGATAACTTATTCATTTGAATTATTCCTAATTGTACATCAATGCTGAGGTAAAAGAGATGATTTTTTTTTTTTTTTACTATATTTTTGACATTGCAGCAATAGGTCCAGACCTAATTAAAGAATCCTCCTGACAAACATGCAGGCAGTTATTGTAGTTTTGTATCGATAGAGGTCAGATCCTACATGTTTATCTGTAAACATACCTTTACATGCATTTCTGGGTGGGAGTTCATGTAATCGAACAGTTTCTGGTAGTTGAAGTACTGCTGGTCCCACTCTACAGCTTTGTCGTAGCGGAAGTCGTCCCCCAGAGGAACCAGCAACACTTTACTACGGAACAGCTTGGATTTTTTACGGTATTGATCAAGCAGAACCCCAGCTCTGAAACAGAATATTAAGTAAATCCACTGGATTGTTTTTTTTATTTTTTTTATTAAGGCTGTCAAACTATTTAAGCATTAAATAGACTTAAATCAATAACAAGTTTGGGCTCAGCAGATTTTTAAATAAAGAAATGTATACTTTTATTCATCAAAGACGCAATAAATTGATCAAAAGGGACAATAAAGACATTTATAATGTAACAAAAAAATATATTTCAAATAAATGCTGTTCTAATGAACTTTCTATACATCAAAGATTAATGATAAAAATGTATCACGGTTTCCACAAAAATATTAACCAGCGCAACTTTTTTCACCATTGATAATAATTAGAAAAGTATTAGAATGATTTCTGAAGGATCATGTGACACTGAAGACTGGAGTAAAGATGCAGAAAATACAGCTTTACGTTTAGTTATTAAGAGAAAATAAAATGTTCTATTATAATATATTTTAAATTAAATTTTAAGAGTTATTTTAAATTGTAATAATTCACATTACTTATTTTTTATCAAATAAATGCAGCCTTCGATGAGCAAAAGACACAAAAGAATTCTTACAGATGGTAGTATACATATCGTTTTTTTTTAAAACATTACTATATACAGGTCCTTCTCAAAAAATTAGCATATTGTGATGAAGTTCATTATTTTCCATAATGTAATGATAAAAATTAAACTTTCATATATTTTAGATTCATTGGACACCAACTGATATATTTCAGGTGTTTTAATGTTTTAATACTGATGATTTTGGCATACAGCTCATGAAAACCCAAAATTCCTGTCTCAAAAAATTAGCATATTTCATCCGACCAATAAAAGAAGTGTTTTTAATACAAAAAAAAGAGTCAACCTTCAAATAATTATGTTCAGTTATGCACTCAATACTAGGTCGGGAATCCTTTTGCAGAAATGACTGCTTCAATGCATGGCATGGAGGCAATCAGCCTGTGGCACTGCTGAGGTGTTATGGAGGCCCAGGATGCTTCGAGAGCGGCCTTAAGCTCACCCAGAGTGTTGGGTCTTGCGTCTCTCAACTTTCTCTTCACAATATATCACAGATTCTCTATGGGGTTCAGGTCAGGAGAGTTGGCAGGCCAATTGAGCACAGTAATACCATGGTCACTAACTGGTAAACAGTAACTTCCTCCAGACTCTGGCACCTTGATTTCTGAATGACACGCAACCACTGAGCAACAGTCCAGTGCTGCTTCTCTGTAGCCCAGGTCAGGCGCTTCTGCCGCTGTTTCTGGTTCAAAAGTGGCTTGACCTGGGGAATGCGGCACCTGTAGCCCATTTCCTGCACACGCCTGTGCACGGTGGCTCTGGATGTTTCTACTCCAGACTCAGTCCACTGCTTCCGCAGGTCCCCCAAGGTCTGGAATCGGTCCTTCTCCACAATCTTCCTCAGGGTCCGGTCACCTCTTCTCGTTGTGCAGCGTTTTTTGCCACACTTTTTCCTTCCCACAGACTTCCCACTGAGGTGCCTTGATACAGCACTCTGGGAACAGCCTATTTGCTCAGAAATTTCTTTCGGTGTCTTACCCTCTTGCTTGAGGGTGCCAATGATGGCCTTCTGGACAGCAGTCAGGTCGGCAGTCTTACCCATGATTGCGGTTTTGAGTAATGAAACAGGCTGGGATTTTTAAAAGCCTCAGGAATCTTTTGCAGGTGTTTAGAGTTAATTAGTTTATTCAGATGATTAGGTTAATAGCTCGTTTAGAGAACCTTTTCATGATATGCTTATTTATTGAGACAGGAATTTGGGGTTTTCATGAGCTGTATGCCAAAATCATCAGTATTAAAACATTAGAACACCTGAAATATATCAGTTGGTGTGCAATGAATCTAAAATATATGAAAGTTTAATTTTTGGATATATGAAAGTTTAATCATCTTGGATGCAAATCCAAGATGGCGCTGAGTATAGCTGCCTCGGTGTTAGGTGCGCTTTGTTTTGTTCTGTTTTCGTGTGTTAACTTAGTTTTTGGCTGTGATTCTCGGTGCTCTTTTACCAGAGAAGAGCTCATGAACATCAGAACAGCAATTCCAGTGGATTTAGTTCCCACTTTCCTTGCATCATCAGTGGAATTATTGGACCTTTTGCTGAAGGGCTCTCTCGCTGTCGTTCACGCTGTAAAGCGCCGCAGGAGAGGAAAAAGAGCTGTGTCGCTTGTGCGTCTTCGCCGGCGGGGACTTCGCACATCGCTACCGGCAATATTTCTCTCCAACGTGCGCTCAATGTGCAACAAACTGGATGAACTTCAGCTTCTGGTGAGGAAAAACAGAGACTTTTATTTATCTTCTGTTCTGTGCTTCACGGAGACGTGGCTGTGTGAACTGATACCGGACAACGCGCTGCAGCTGGCTGGTTTCCAACTATACAGAGCGGACCGTGATAAAGAACTCTCCGGCAAAACAAAGGGTGGTGGTGTCTGCTTTTATATTAACAATGGTTGGTGTACTGACGTAACAGTGATTCACCAGCACTGTTCTCCTGAAGTGGAATATTTTATCATAAACTGTAAACCGTTTTACTCCCCACGTGAGTTTACTTCATTCATTCTGGTTGGTGTTTACATTTCGCCTCAGGCCAACGTGCAGGACGCACAGCGCATGCTGGCCGACCAGATACTCTGTGTGGAGCGGACAAATCCGGACTCCCTTGTTATTATTCTTGGTGACTTTAACAAGGGATACGTCAGCCAAGAACTCCCCAAATACAGACAGTTTATAAAGTGTCCAACCAGAGAGGGGAACACTCTGGACCACTGCTATACCACAGTTAGCTGTGCCTACCACGCTGTCCCACGTGCTCCACTGGGACACTCTGATCACGTAATGGTTCATCTGATTCCTGCTTACAGACAAAAATTAAAACTCTGTAAACCTGTAGTGAGGACATCAAAGAAATGTACCAGTGAAGCTGTTGATGATCTTCAGGCGTGTTTTGACTGCACTGACTGGGATGTTTTCAGGACTGCTACAAACAATCTAGATGAGTTTACAGAGGATGTGACGTTCTACATCAGCTTCTGTGAAGACAGCTGTATACCAACACGCACCAGGGTGAGTTATAACAACGACAAACCCTGGTTTACAGCTAAACTCAGACAGCTAAGGTTGGAAAAGGAGGATGTTTTTAGGAATGGTGACAGGGCCGAGTGCAGGGCGTTAAAATACAGGTTTAGCAAGGTGCGAGAAGCTAAACGGCTGTACGCAGAGAGACTAAAGAACCAGTTCTCAGCAAATGACACCACTTCTGCCTGGAGGGGGGTTCAGACAGATCACAAACTATAAACCCAAAGTCCCCCACTCCATAAACGACTCTCGCCTGGCAAATGAACTAAATCAGTTCTACTGCCGCTTTGAGAGTCAATTGGACACCACCCCCCGTGACCCCTTTGCTCAGTTTCTGCCCCAGTCCACCATCTCCTCCAACCCCTCCTCAGATTTGGCCAGCTCCACCCCCTCCCCTCCTCTTTCCATCTCAGAGGGGGAAGTCAACAGGCTATTCAGGAGGCAGAAATCCGGCAAAGCAGCTGGGCCAGATTGTGTGTCTCCTTCCACCCTGAAGCATTGTGCTGATCAGCTGTCTCCGGTGTTCACAGACATTTTTAATATCTCACTGGAGACATGCCATGTGCCAGCCTGCCTCAAAGCCTCCTCCATTATTCCTGTCCCCAAGAAACCAAGGCCCGCGGGACAAAATGACTACAGACCCATTGCCCTGACCTCTGTAGTTATGAAGTCTTTTGAATATCTTGTGCTGTCCCATCTAAAATCCATCACTGATCCACTCATGGACCCCCTGCAGTTTGCCTACAGAGCCAACAGGTCTGTAGACGATGCAGTAAACATGGCCCTTCATTATATCCTCCAGCATCTGGACTCCCCAGGAACCTACGCCAGGATCCTGTTTGTGGATTTTAGCTCTGCTTTTAACACCATTGTCCCGACACTGCTGCAGGACAGGCTCTTACAGCTGAACGTGCCTGACTCCACCTGCAGGTGGATCACTGACTTCTTGACGGACAGGAAGCAGCACGTGAAACTGGGAAAACATGTATCAGATTCCAGGACCATCAGTACCGGATCCCCTCAAGGCTGCGTTCTTTCCCCCCTTCTCTTCTCCCTGTATACCAACAGCTGCACCTCCAGTCACCAGTCCGTCAAGCTCTTGAAGTTTGCGGATGACACCACTCTCATTGGGCTCATCTCTGGTGGGGATGAATCCGCCTACAGATGGGAGATCGACCATCTGGTGACTTGGTGCAGCCAGAACAGTCTGGAGCTCAACACTTTGAAGACTGTGGAGATGGTTGTGGATTTTAGGAAGAGCAAAGCCCTACCCTCCCCCATCATCATGTGTGAATCTCAAGTTACCATTGTGGACTCCTTCCGCTTCCTGGGTACCATCATCTCCCAAGACCTCAAGTGGGAGTTGAACATCTCCTCCATCACCAAAAAGGCCCAGCAGAGGATGCATTTCCTGCGGCAGCTGAAGAAGTTCAGTCTGCCAAAGACAATGATGATGCACTTTTACACCGCCATCATTGAGTCCATCATCACCACCTGCATCACCATCTGGTACAATGCCGCCACCGCCAGGGACAAGAGCAGGCTGCAGCGTATCATTCGCTCTGCAGAGAAGGTGATTGGCTCCAATCTTCCATCACTTCAGGACCTCCAGGATTACGAGGCGAGCAGGAAGGATTGCAGCTGACCCCTCCCACCCCGGACATAAACCGTTTCAGACTCTCCCCTCTGGCAGGAGGCTGCGGTCCATCAGAACTAAAACCTCTCCCCACAAAAACAGTTTTCCGTCTGCAGTTAGCCTCATTAACAAGGTCCGACCCGCCCCCCCCACTGACACTCCCCTCTTGCAAGTGTTCAAAATTATACAAATGTCTATGCAAATGCCCATGAAAATATTTATTGTTGGTTATTTTAATCTGGTTGTCGTACATTCTTTTGATATATTCCATTACATTTATATTTATCTACTTTTATTTTTGTCAACTGTATGTCTGTTTATGTTTTGTATATTTGTCTAGCACTTTAAGACCAAAGCAAATTCCTCGTGTGTGTAAAACACTACTTGGAAATAAAGTCTCTTCTTCTTCTTCATCATCATTACATTATGGAAAATAATGAACTTTTTCACAATATGCTAATTGTTTGAGAAGGACCTGTATTTATGTAGGGGCATAATTAATTGTGTTCATTTAATACATTTTTATAAATACAAGATATTAATTAAAAATAAAATTAATAGTTTTATTAAAGTTTTAATGTATTAATTTTAATAATTTATTATCATTATATTATTTTAATTGTATCTAAATGAATATCAAGTCAATGAATGCGTTTAAATTCCCTAGTTTCCATCTTAGCAGTTACATCTGTAGTCATACCAAAAGGAAGACTACATGTTTGAACATTTGGGAGGAAATTACTCATGAAGCTAAAAGTATCCTCATAAAACCCTCTGCCTATTCCAGTAAACCTCAAAGACTTCTGAAGTGTAAGGACAGGTGCAAATTAATTGCTTCAAGCTTGTTAATATCCGGGTTTTCTTCTATGAAGCTAAAGAGAGAGAGAAAGAGAGGGGGGGGGGGTGGATTTGGGTTTGAGCCCAGTTCAAGCACAACCCATATAAATACAGCTGGCGTCAGCTGGGTGATGGACAAATGAATTTTGTAGGCTAACACAGGAAATTAACCTACATTCATTCTTTGGCTAAACTCCCCCGAATCACATTAATCAGCCCTACAGCCTGCCTCACCTCTCGGCCACGTTGGCATCTGAGATTGCTCGGGGCGGCACCTTCCAGGGGCAGTTGACTCGACTGCCCGGCAGTCTCTTGAAATCAAACTGGCAGCAAATCTTCGGGTCTGGGCCACACGTGTGCGGCACGTCGTAGCTGTAAAACGGCATCATGTGGCAGAACATGTCTGTGCTCGATTCAATATCTGTAGATTAAAAAAAATTATTCATGATTACAAATGCTATATTCTTATCTATTATAGTTAACAAAATGTTAACATTTTTTGAAGAAATATGAGTGGTTCTTATGTAACCGGTTCAATTTGACCCTCTCCGAGTGGGATTCAAATTGGTGTTCTTCGGTATGAGAGGCGGACACAACAAGGACACTAAATACCGCAATCTCTAGCGTCAGTCGCTAGTGTGCCTCTTGAGCCCAGGGGAGTGAGCTTTACACACTGCCACAATGCTAGGGAAGTTGCTAAGGTGTTGCTATTGCTGTACAGTTTCTAGGGCGTTACTAGGCAGCTAATTGGCCCAGGTCAAGAGCACATCCCCAAAATCTCTATGATATTCTGCTCTCCAGATATGGTTTTGGTCCATACAAAGAGAGTCTAAAGGATATTTTTAAGTATCGTTCATGTCTTCACGTTCATGTTATTTGTTGTTGTTAACTAAAACTTTTACAATTGTTTTTGTTAATTGAAAAAAAAATAACTTTAAAAATATAGCCTTGGCAACTAACTGAAATAAAATTAAAAAAAAGTTGAAGTACTAAAATTAATAAATAAAAATATTAAAAAATAAAACAAAAACTAATAAAACTGACAAAAGCATGTAACAAAATTAAACATTATTTTTATATATATATATAATTTTATTATACATAAAAGAACTACATTAAACTAAAATTTAAATAGAATCTGAAAATAAAAAATATTAATAAATTACAGTATATAAATAATACTAAAATAACACTGCTTATAAGGTAACTTCGTGCATTTTATCTGTACCAATTTTAAACCGTGTGGATTTAAATGTGAATGCATGTTTTTATATTTGTGGTCATTTACCCCAGGCCTGCCTCCACATGAACTCAAGGCTCCGAGTGGCAGAAAAGTGCTTTTTGATGGAGTAATGGACCCTCTGAATCAGCATGCTGGTCATGTTCGCACGTTTCAGTAGGTAAGGCATCGTGGCGCTGTGCCCGAACGGATCAACGGCCCAGCCTGAGCGAGGGGTCACACCTGCAGAAACACAAAGATTAAATATTCCACTTTTAGGATCAAGCCTGCATCTCCCATATCTAGAGAAAATGCAAACACGGTAACCACTAAGCCACACCACCCCACAAAATAATCATACCCAGATTTCTCTCCAGCCACTGATGGCCTTCAATGAGCTGATCGATCATGGCGAAATAGTGAGCGTTGGCTTCATCCGTCATGACCCAGCCTCCTGTCACCATCTCAAGCTGTCCGCTGAGGATCAGCCTGAGAGAAAAAAGAGGATTCTTAAAACTGAAAGCACAGATCGGAAGACGAGGTGAGGAAATCCACAACATTAGATCAGGCTATATAAGGAGCATCTCACTTGTACCCCAAGCATATGGACTAATTAACCTTCAGCTGATTATAGAGTTAAGAAGATGAACTGATCAAGAACGGGCAAGTGGGACTGAATCTAAACACAACAGTGTGAACAAGAGCGCTGATTGGATTGATTGAACTGAAAAATGGTCTTTTTATGACAGGTTCGCTACCGTTCAAAATTTTGGGGTTGCATTTAAAAAAAATATTTTTTAATGTTTTTAAAAGTATTTTATGTTCATCAAGGCTGCATTTATTTGCTCAGAAAATGAAGTAAAAATAAATATTACAATTTTAAAACCTGTTTTCTATTTGAATATTTTTAAAAATGCTATTTATTCCGGAATTTTCAGCATCCATTAAATGTATTTAAAAAACAGTCATTTCAGAGGTGTAGCAAGTCATTATATTTTGATAAAAGATTAGGAAGACAACCTTAGACATTTAGCTTCAAATGTTTATCTAATATAAAAATTACTCACTTGCGCATTGCCTCTTGTTTTTGTACATCCGCACTTTCCCACCATTTGGCGAAGAATGATATTTCCGACCAAATGAACTTCCGGCGAGGATCTTCCGCCAGCTTCACCAACATGTTGTTGAAGATATGCTGGGTCTGGTCATTATAGTACTTGTCAAATGTTTTGATCCATCCTATCGCAAAAGAAGTGCAGCATGAAATCAGTTAAAATCATCCAAGGAAAGCATACAGATCTCATGTAAAACAGAATCTGTGCCAAAAACAAATGTTCTTTTGATAAAACACTAAAAGGTTTAGAAGTAGTATAGCCTTTTGGCAGCACTTTGTTCTCCAAAGAACAATCTGTTCAAAATAACACTTGTCTGTTCAGGCAGGTCTGATCTTTGTGTCAGCGCAGGAAGAACAGATCCGTGCTGACCCTGAGAACGGCAGACAGACATTTAGGGTTCCGGAAGGCTGACTGAAACATATTGGAACGCTTTCAGTATTACACAATCTGCATTAAACACGCATCACCACAAAGACCAGTGACACGGTACAGACACCAATAAAACAACAGGGAAACGGGTCACTGACTTTAATGTATTAGATTCAGCCCTACAGTTCTTTCAATCATTATGCTGCACAAAAAAATGCCAACTGCAGGGGTTTCGCAAGCAGATTTGGAAACATATCTGTCCTGTGGGTAATACACATTGTGTTTTTCATAAGGTGCTTCACAAATTGTGCCTACTGCCTACGCTGCAAAACGCAAGCCCAGCATTGACCCACTTTACCTGCACGACACTTTCGGATACACATGGCTAGCTGTTAGACTAAGGATGCTGCATCAACAACTAAGTAAAAGTAAAAATTAAAAAAGTTGCATCCACTTAAGGACTGTGGGTGAAAACTTTATAGGAGAGATTGAAACTTTACAACATGTTTACGTTGCTTAAAAAACTTAAGTAATTTAAACTCAAAAAAGGATAAGAAAATATCAGTAAGTTGTCTTTAATGAAATATTATTCAAACCATGTTATGCTATAAAAGCTTTCTATTTCAAATAAATGCTCTTCTTTTGAACTTTCTATTCATCAAAGAATCCTGAAAAAGAGAGTTATTTTAAATTGTAATAATATTTCTCAATATTACTGTTTTTAATGATTTTTGATCAACTAAATTGCAGCCTTGGTGAACATGAGAATCTATAATGCATGTTTATAAGGAAATACGTTTAATATCAAATTGATATTAATGGTATAATTAAAAATAATAACAATATAACTTAATTCTACATAGTTATTATACATTTAATGTATCATATAATACATTATTATATTAAAATTACATTCATAATTTGTTTACATTTACCAATCTAATAAAAATATCTAAAAATTGAAATAACATATTTATAATGGCATTTCCTGCCTTTTTCCTTTAATGAAGTGAACAGGCACTTGTGAGACAGCTGCTATCATTTGCTCAGGAATTTTTTTTTTAATAAAGACTTATAACCAGGGTTATTATTATTATTTCGCCACATCTGCTTCAGCTGTTGGCGAACATCAAAAATAACAGTTTTGCAAGCTGTTCAGTCTTCATAACTCTCATACTCTACCTCTGAAAGTGAAGTCAAGTAGGTTTGCATCAAAATATCAATAAGTTATGTGCTTGTCCAAGTCGAAAGCTCACCAATTAGCAGCCATTTGATTGGAGCGTTGCTACATAAAGGCCCATTCAACTCATGTGCTCCAGAAGTCATATATGATAGCTTTATATGAGAAATTTAATTTGTTTACTCAATGAAAACCTTCTCCACTGGAAGGTTCACTGAAAATCTAAGGAAGATAAACATTATTAGTGAATTAGTGAAACTTTTGATCCTTTTATTTTGCTTGTGTCCGTTTTGAAACTTGAGACTTGGGTTCCAGTTACACCTACAGAAATGTCAAAACTATAGTTACGCTTAAGACTAAATGCATTATGCATGTAGCAAGAAATCCAATTACAGGACAACAACTTGACATATAAACACAGCTAAAGGCTTGACCTAAAGGCTTGCCAGTGTAGAGTGAATCAGCCCCAACTTCAAAAAAGAAAACTTCATAAATTCTTCAGTAGAAGAGGATGATGCATGTTTGAGTGAATGAAGTTTCAATCACTACCTGGATCATTGTGCGAATGAGGGACCACAAACACTTGCAGGGGCTCGTCGTCCCACTCGTTGGGCTCGTAGGTGATCTCAAAACCTTGCTTCCAAACACCTCCGTCCACATTATCGAAGTTTAGCAAGGAGTATACATCCAGCATCTATGGCCAACAATCAATACAGAGATGTCATTCCACTGATTCATCTGGAAAACTTGATCCATTTCAAAATTCTAAACATCTTTACAAAAGCCTCAGAACCTCCACTTGAAGACACAAAAATGTGATAAAGATGTTACATTCAGCGATTTTCCACAAACAGGACATGGCGCGGACTTCCTTAGAAATACCTCATCTCATGGCAATTTGATATAACTGACAGATGACAAAGGAACTGAATTTAGAGTAGGCGTGACTGCCTGAAGCATAACAATGCACTAAATGGAGACGAAAAGTGCCTGTTCACAAGCATCCATGCATTGTGTGTTCATGCATTTTGGGGGCTGAGCAATGAAGGGTTGTTTGGGTTGATTTCAAATACCAACAGTTTAACTGTTATTAAAAAAAAGCACATTTGATATTATGTTGACTTAAATTGTATATTATGTGTAGGAGCCCTTGACAAAGCAAGCATAATAGAATACTATTGCCATTCTTGTGAAATCAAGTCTTGTGAAAATCTTGTGAAGTCATCACTATTAGTCATTACATGTGTAACTGCAGGAAGGCAAAGTCAAAAGTTGCAGACTCAAAACTCTTGAGTACTGACGTAATTCTATAACCACGACTAGAGTTGTCAAAAACTTCGGTACCAAGTCGGTACTAACATTTAAAAAATGTAACGCTTTGAGCGCTGTTGAGCAGAATCGTAAACACCTCTGATTGGCCATTGTACTCACGAGGTCATCAGATATGTCTGTAATTTGCTACAATGATCAGTGCTTCAAAAACGTTGTTAATATACATCAATGACGCTCTTCACCGAGCGCTTACACAGATACACACGGGAGTGTTTGAAAGCAGGCGTCTATCAGTGGAGTGGTCCGCTGATAGCCGCCTGCTTGTGATTTCAAAAGAGGGGTTTAAGATTCCGCTCAACAGCGCTCAAAGCACAATTTAAAAATGTTGGTATCGAAGTCGGTACTTTTTGACCACTCTAACCACCACAAGTGAATCCCAAAGCCACACTGCAGTCCACTCCTAGATAACACTGCATTCAATTGTAGTCCTCCCACACACACTCCAACCCACTGAGAAGCTGTTTCGATTCTCACCTGCAGGTCAGTTTGGCTCCTGCGGCCCAGTGCAAACTGGCAATCCAGTGGCTTGACAGAGAGAAAGGTGGGCCTGCCATCAAAGGGCAGCACCCAGGAGCCATTGGCGCTCCGGAAGGGGAGATGCCCGCTGGGAGAGATGGCCCCCGTGTCTGTGAGCTCCAGCACAGAGTCTTTGATGTGGCTGATGATCTGATGGTTCTCCTCCAGGAGCTGCTCCAGCTGCTCGATGCGGTTCTGCAACACCGAAATCTGGCTCTGAAAACAAGGAGGGGGATGGAGGTGTAATCTATCTACCACCACAATCTATGACATCACACGTCTACAGTACCATAAACAAACGAAACTTTTACATTTTCGAAAGAAAACTTGAGTAGCGTCCTCATTATTCTGAGTAGGGATGCACTGATAATTTACACTGATGATAATTTATCAATAATTTATTTGTAATGTTATGGTCGAAAACCGATAGAGCTGCCCCCTAATACTCAAAAGAAATGATATTCTGGAACTTAGATATGTCTCGGGTCCATTCTTCTGTGTAAATTTATGGGATTTCTTCTGCCATTTGATCATCCCCCAGGCAGATCACAAGTCTGATAGCTTAGAAAAATAATAGCACACCTCTTCTCAACAAATTGCACGATTTGAGGTATCATTTAGATCCGTTGTACAAAGAGTGAGAGATGAGTTACATGTTAACATAAAACTTAGGATTGGAAGTTTGTTTAAATCCCTTGCCTTAGCAAGTGTTACTATTATCAAGTGTCACAGCAGCTGTAAGTGTTCGCTGGTGTAAAGCTCACTGACAATCAAATTGAAGAAGGATTTAGTACAGGCTTTGGATACAAACAATATCTGCATTTGCATAATGTGCGTGCGTTCCTTTTCCCA
>CM060640.1:20996414-21053914 GCA_030578275.1 Meda fulgida
CATTTAACATAATTTGATTCCTATTGTCCTTTATTTTTAAATTCATTTGTACTGCACAACTGTACCTATTCAGTATGTACGGTTTCTGTAGCCCCAGTCAATGGCAAAAAAAGATCTGTTCTATTATATTCTATTCTGTTTCCAAATGTAATGTGTTTTTATGAATATTTAGATGACCCAGGACTCCTCTGTGCTGAGGGAAGAAGGAAACAGCCATTTTAAAGCCGGTGATGTGCAAGAAGCTCTCAGCTGCTACACCAAAGCGCTGAAGATCAGCGACTGTCAGTCCGAGAGTGCAGTTCTGTACCGCAACCGAGCAGCATGCTATCTTAAAACTGAGGACTATACCAAAGCAGAGGCAGATGCCACCAAAGGTAAAAATTATTTTAGGGTATTACCTTCATCTGCAATCTCATCACTCTGCTCACCGAGTTGTGTTCCTCAAGCTTTGGACGTAGATCCAGGTGATGTCAAGGCCCGATTCCGTCGAGCGCAGGCTCTGCAGAAGCTCGGGCGGTTGGATCAGTCGTTTCTGGACACTCAGACATGTGCACAGCTGGAACCCAAGAATAAAGCTTTCCAGGATCTGCTCAGACAGTTAGGAGCACAGATCCAACAGAAGGTGGGGAGGTTATGAGGAATTCTTGCAAAGAAACATATCACTGCTACTATTTGTGATCTGAAAATGAAGCCATATTGTGTTTATACATAGGCAGCACAGCTCTCCTCCACAGACTCACGAGTTCAACAGATGTTCAAACTCCTTCTGGACAGCTCAGCACCGATTTCAGACAGACATAAGGTGGGCAAGACTACCATTAAACTTATTATGACTTTTAACATGCAGTCTTTGTGATGTTCTCTGTTTATCTTTGCATTTTTAATCAGGCTGCTCAGAATCTGGTGTTTCTTTCACGGGAGGACGCAGGTGCAGAGCAGATCTTCAGGAATGATGGAGTCAAACTCCTCCAGAAGCTTCTTGAGTCCCAACAGGAGGAACTGATACTTTCTGCTCTCAGAACTCTGGTTGGCCTGTGTACTGGACACCAGTCGAGGGTGAATAACGTCCCATTGTAATCAAGTTTGATAGTTAAGCCCATAGTATCTGAAGATTCTCAATTTATGCAAATTTTTGTGGTTGTAGACCATGGCCATTGTGAATGAGGTCGGCATGGACAGGTTGTGTGGCGTCATGGGTTCTGCTGCTTCGACCGTGTCTCTTTCAGCATGCCATCTGCTCCAGGTCATGTTTGAGGCTCTTACGGAGGGCATGAAGAAAGAGATCAGAGGGAAAGACGAAGCCATACTGCCAGGTGAGACCGACCTTCACTTTGAGAGCTCAGTTTAGCGACCTACTTTAAGCCCATGACAAGACCAGAAATAATTTCCAGCAGAGAATTTCTGTTCTACTTCTTTAAGACTGGTTTATGGCAGTGTAAAGTCTAAAATGAGTGTTTATGGTTGTAATCGCTTACGCTTAATAGGTGGATCAGACCCCTGACTTCATATTTATTTTATGAAAATGCCTGGCTTACAGTACATTATCACACTTATTACATGACTACTCAAATAAGTAAATATTGATGAAATTGTGATAAAATATATGAAATATTGAGTTTTTTTATTGTATTATACAAGAAGAAATAGTTATATGAAAAATATGAAAAACTAGCACAGCTATGCAGAAAATCGATTTACTGGAACAGCAAAATTGAAAAATTATAAATATTTCACTGCAGAATTCTGCAATTGACCAATCAGATTCAAGTAATCCAAAGAGCCATGTAATCATTTTCTTTACATTTTTTATATTTCCTCCAGTCTGCAAACCTTTAAAACAGTCTTCTAAAACATAACTGTAGGCAATTGCTCTAATAATATATGCAAAACAGAAAACACCCCTTGGAATTATATTCATACTATTAGACATTTCTGATGTAACTTGTCTAAAAAATAACTGAAAACGTATCAATTTTGCAAATGCTTTGTATGTATTGCAGAACCGTCGCGTGAGCTGCGTTCCATGTTGCGTCATCTAATTGAAATGCTCCCTGCATCCAGCGTGTCTGGAGCCGGCCGTGACAGCGCCATCAACCTGCTGGTCAAACAGGTGCCGCGAAAATCTTTGAAAAACCCAGACAACTCGCTCACACTGTGGGTCATCGACCAGGGTAAGTTTGACAGTGTTTGACCACAAGATCTGCTCGCATTTGAAATTTAGTGTGGACTGGTTTTTCCCTGTGGAAATCACTGATGCTAAACAATCTGTGACACCTGAACAGATTATTTCATCATTTTCCTTTTCCTTTTAGGGTTAAAAAAGATTCTAGAAGTAGCAGGAACTGTTCCTGAGGTCGAGGGTGGGCTGCCGCTCACGGACAACACTCCCATGAGCTGCTCTGTTCTCCTTAATAAGCTTTATGATGACCTGAAGAGTGATAAAGAAAGGGAAAACTTCAGCAAGCTCTGTGAGGAATATGTCCAGTAAGTGACATGTTATATTATATACTTATATGTAATCTGTTATTGCTTGGTAGAAACTAGAAAAATACTTAGATTTTCTTTTCACTGTCCATTGATGTTTTCTACAGGCATCACTTTGGCAGCTCAGACATGGAGAAACTTCGAGCGATACAGACGGTCTCTGTACTGCTGCAGGGCCCCAGTGATGTGGGAAACTGCACCCTGGAGCTGAGCGGGATGATGGAGGCCGTCATCTCCCTCTGTGCGTCTGAAAACATCACTCACCAGCAGGTGGCTGTGGAGGCGCTCATTCACGCTGCGGGCAAAGCCAAGAGAGCATCATTCATCACAGCCAATGGTGTGGCTCTGCTGAAAGACCTGTACAAGAAGAGCGAAAATGACCGAATACGTGTGCGAGCGCTGGTGGTGAGTATTCAGACTCAAAGACATCTACGTTTGGAGTTATCGTTTGTTTGAGGAATTCTGTATGGTGCCCCTGTGTATGTGTGTTTTTTAGGGGTTGTGCAAACTTGGCTCTGCTGGAGGCACCGATTTCAGCATGAAGCAGTTTGCAGAAGGTTCAACACTAAAACTCGCCAAGCAGTGCAGGAAGTAGGTTTTGAGCTTTGCTAATAACATCGTAGCAATCAGTTATGCATATTAGGCAACCACGCCCAGTGTGTAAAAAATCTAGTTTGAATGGGTTTAACGTTTCAAACTAATGTCAGGGGGCTAAAAAAGGAGATTTAGCTAAATGTTTTTAGGCTGTGTCAATGTAACATATTTACTTTATATAATAATATGTTTAATGAAATGATTTATAGATTTATGTGTTTATTAATGTATTATTAATTGTTATTCAGTACATTTTTTTAATTTGATTAATTTATTACTTTTTATTGTTTAAATATTTATTTAATCAATTATTTTATTCTATTCATTTTGCTTTTTAATCTATTATTTTAATTTAATTATTTGATTTATTATTTAAAATCTTTATTTTATATTACATTATAACGTTGATAATATAAAATAAAATATAAAATTATGTAATATTAGAATCTATACCATCTTTACATACATCAAGTCTTTATAATAGTATAATATCTTACAGACATGAAACATTACACATTTTTCACACATTAACATATATTGTTGCCTTTATATTTTAAGAAGGAAGTCTGTCATATTTTTACTAATCCAAGACTAATCAGAATCTGCTCGTGTTGAGCTGCATGTACCAGTAGCATGAAACCTATGTAGATGCTTTAGTTTTCCAGCTGCAGCAAAAGAAATTTTTACATGGGAGTGCATGTGTAAATTAGACCTAAAAGGTTGATCTATAATTGCTGAGGTGTTATGTGCAGGTGGCCTTTAGCTGTCTTTCTCTTCCAGGTGGCTTTGCAACGAAGCTCTTCCTCCAACCTCCCGACGCTGGGCCATCGAGGGTCTGGCCTACCTCACGCTGGACGCCGATGTGAAAGAGGACCTGGTGGAGGATAAGAAAGCCCTTCAGGCCATGTTTGAGCTGGCTAAGGTACCACCCTTCCTGCTGTTTTGGAGATACACATCCCCTATTATACTAATCCTTGACAGCTACAGCGACTCCCTCATGTTCTAATTTTCTTTGCAGTCTGAGGACAAGACAGTGTTATTTGCCGTCGGATCTACACTGGTTAACTGCACCAACAGCTATGATGTTGAGAAACCAGACCCTCAGATGGTGGAACTTGCTAAATATGCTAAACAGCATGTACCTGAGGAGCATCCAAAGGTAACACATAAACACTCAATCATATATCCACCGAGGATGGATACATCCACCAAAAATTAACGTACTATCATTATTTATGTAATCTGTATCCATTTGTCATTTCAAACCCATATCACTATTTTTTATTTTTTTTTGAGGAACACAAAAGATGTTTAGCAGAGTGTTCATGCTGCTCTCCTCCTTACAACAACAGTATTTATTGACCTGGGCCTGTCAAGCTCCACAAAAGCACCATAAATGTAGTCATGGCAACATATTAATTAGCGAAAACAGACCAAAAGTCATTATTTGCTCATCTCTTTCCTGTTGTTTTGGAAGAAAGTCGTGCAGGTTTGAAACGTCATGAGGGAGTAAAAATTACCAAATTTTTACTTGTGTTTTTGTGTAGGATGCCCAATCATTTGTAGAGAAGAGGGTGATGAAGCTCTTGGAGGCTGGAGTGGTGTCAGCGTTGGTTTGTATGGTGAAACACGAGAGTCCCGCTCTCTCGGAGGCCTGCAGAGAGTGCATCGCCAGGTCTGTTCACTATGAAGCTCAATCAATTTGGAAAATTCTGGCAGAATTCAGAGGCTGCTACTTTACAAATACTTTATTTGCACTTCAGCCCTGGCCCTTTCCCACTGCTGGCACAACTACTGTTCCAAATTCAGATTAAGCCTTGGATCAATTTGCTCCATCAGGCGAGATTGTTTGAAAATGGATTTTAGTGTGCAAAATGGTTGATTTCCGTCCAAGGAAATGGCCCTTTTATCAGATGAAATTAGCAACTCTCTGTCTCTTCCTGACAGGGTGATTTTGGCTCTGGTGGAGAGACAAGAGGACAGAGGTTTAGTTGTGGCACAAGGAGGAGGAAAAGTAAGTATATTCTCTCATCATCCCTGTTAAGCTTCAGTTCCACCCAGGACCAAATATTACTGATCTCAAACTTTTTGAGTGGTAGTACATGACAGTTTTCTTGCTTGCTTGATACAGGCCTTACTACCATTGGTTTCTGAGAGCACAGATCGAGGAAAGACCAAAGCAGCACAAGCTCTAGCCAAGATCACCATCACATCCAACCCTGAGATCGCATTTCCGGGCGAGAGGGTACGTCAACAACCTGTTTAACCTTTCTCACTGATTTCAATCAGGAATTATATGATGATGTATGTGTTTGTGCAGGTCTATGAGGTGGTGAGACCCCTGGTCAGTCTTTTGGCACTTGACTGCACGATGCTGCAGAACTTTGAGGCTCTGATGGCCCTCACCAACCTGGCTGGCTTCAGTGAGAGACTCAGGTCAGCGGTCACCCACTAAAATGTAGGGCAAATGTAAATGAAAATGTGATGTGCAATGATCAATCTTTTATAATAAATACTGTAATATTCCATTAAAAAAACAAGAATTGTCCATTTTGGTTTCATGGTGACTTTAAGCCACTGAACAGCAGAACAAGCTCCAGTCAAACCACATTTCAACCCCACAGGCAGAAGATCATCAAGGAGAAAGCTGTGCCTAAAGTTGAGGGCTACATGTTTGAGGACCACGAGATGGTCCGTGCTGCTGCCACAGAGTGTATGTGCAATCTGGCCTTAAGCGCTGAGGTACGTCACATGACAGTATTCGTTTTTTTGGACCTTTTGAGCTAAATCCTTTTTGAAAAGACTGATTTTTATGGTTTTGTTTGATGCGTCAGGTGCAGAAGAGTTACCTGGCTACAGACAGTGACCGTCTCAAGTTGCTGGTGCTCTACAGTGGTGAAGATGATGAGCGACTGAGGAAGGCTGCATCAGGCACACTGGCTGTGCTGACAGGGGATATGCCCGAGCTGTGTACACGAATTCCTGACACGGTGAGTAACACTTTGATAAAAGTGTGCCTCTTAATTTAAAGGTTCCTAATTTTGTTTCGGAGGTCTTCTGCAATAGGTTTACATGCATTCAAGGTCAAAAAACATTTACATTTCCTCATAATATGAATTGCACATCACCTCATTTCTCACAGGGTCTGAAACGGTTTGATAAAGTTTTTCTAAACCCCTCCTCTCTCAGAGTCTACTCTGCTCTGATTGGTCAGATGGCCCAGTCTGTTGTGATTGGTCTACTGCTTACAATGTATGTCGGAAATGAAATGGCCATTACCATATCTGAATTTCATCTTCCTCCGGGCTTGTTACAAATGGCGCTTTTCCACTGTGTGGCACGGCTCGCCACGACACGGCTCGGTTCGCTTTAGCTCGGTTTGCTTTTCCACTGCAGTTAGTACCGAACTGAGCTGTACCGTACTATGCAGTTGAAAAGCATCAAAAGTGATACGAACAGTAACAATGGTGCTGGTTTTACCATATCAATTTGAGTCCTCTTCCTTTTGAAGTGCATCAAAGTGGATTTGCTTTCAATGGCACAGAAAACAGGGTCTTTTTGACATATTGTCAACACACACTAAACTCTTTCAGCTTCAGCCACGACTACAGTGTTTGAGGGTCAAAGTAGACATTATTCATTGGGCATGGGCACTTCATTGGGCAGCCAATGAAGAGCATAGGCTGGCATTATGCAAAATGTGTTACACCCCTAAGTAGGTTCTTGCAGGAAGTAAAACTGGAATTACTGATGAATAGTTTCATGCAGTTCAGAATCAGTTCTTTTTTTGTGAGTACTTGTGCTCTTTGATCTTTGAAACTTTACAGAGCTTTACAAACCGCTATATTACTACACTACATGAAAGGTAATATTCGAAAAAGCGTAACAGGTGTACTTTAAGAATTCTCACATTCTTCATCTCATTCTCAGCCCACTTTTTCTCGTCCTTTTCTCTAGACGAGCCACTGGCTGGAGATCTTCCAGGCTCTGTTGCTCAGCGAAAACCAGGACCTGCGGCATCGTGGAGTGGTCATCATAATCAACATCATGCAGGCCGACAAAAGTCTGGCAGAGAAACTGATTGAGAGTGAGACACTGGAGATCCTGTCTGTCCTGGCTAAAGGAGACAATCCCAACCAGGACTCTGTTCGGAAAGCCGCCCAGCGCTGCTTGGATCTGGCTATGGAGTACGGCCTCATCCGAAACAATGAGGGAGAAGTTAATGGTAATTCCATGTGATGCAGTCAATGAGGTTAATTTCCCAACCTGGAGGTTTGGAGCCTTTTATCCATAATGGATAAACACATAGCACACATTTCATACTGCCTAAAGAGACCAAATATTGAGCTTGTTCACTTCCATTCCATTAAGTGAACTCAATTTATTTTACATGCACATACCAAGATATACGATTATTCTACTTAAATGTTTGAGCATACACTGAAAATATTAATCTTGTGTTATTTATGCTTCACCACCTCACCATGTGTATTCAAGTCTTAATTGTTGATTGTGAATTGTGAAATTATGCTTATGGAATGCTATGCTCTGATTTTATATAAACACTACTTTTGTTTGAGGTGTGGTGGTCTTGTTTTTATTCTTGCTTTTGTTTACTCACAGATTAAGTAGATTTGTTTGGGTTTAACAATGTTGGCTTTTTCACTCTGTTTTGCAACTACCAAATATTCAAAAAATAACTTAATAAAAATGTACATCTTAAGATTTAGTTTATTTATCGCCATTTCCTATTACATGGGAATTGGTTTGAATATTTCAAAGGCCATTTTCTAGTGCCAGTTTCATCGTATATTACACCTAATATTTCATGTTTCATAATAGGTGAAATCCTTGATTTTTAAAGTGATATTGCAGATAATTCAGAGGGGTTTCTACAAATATTTTTCCGAAAAGCGACAAAACATTAATTTACATAAACTTTTTTTTTTTAAATATTTTGTTGAATAAGTATTTTAAAAATATTTCATTTTCTGATTATAAAACAAACTTGACATTTTCAGTGGGGTCACTTTTGATGTAATATGCAAATATGTGCATATTTAACTAAATTATTATACATGGATTTCTCGGCGACGTCATCACTGCTTGCACACGCAACCAAGAGGCAAAAGACCCGCGGTCTTCGTACCGGAGTAAAGGGTTTAAAGGGGGTAAAGACCTCAACGGTGCAGCATCAAAGTATTTGACGAGCTGCACATGACCACATAGCACGTAGTTGTATGCATCAAGGAATTTGTTCGCTCTAATCATTTCCCTTGTATACACACTTGGTGTCTGAATTAGATAATTATATATATCAGGCCATACAATTGCTGGCCACTTCTTGTCATCCACAATCCAAAGATCGTTCGGTATTGCGTAGGGATCCGGCAAGATCTCGTCAAGTCAAGTCAAGTGTATTTATATAGCGCTTTTCAAAATATAAATTGCATCAAAGCAGCTTCACAGTATCAATCAAATAACATAACAATGTTTGTTTCTTAGTGGAAAAAACATCCACGTTTGGTAGGGCTGATCAAAGGTATTAATGCTTGGTTAATTAATTTGAATATCCCCAACTGAGCAAGCCAAAGGCAACAGTGGCAAGGAACCGAAAAACTCCATCAGGTGACCTACTGGTGTCCTAAAACTCCATCAGGTGACTTAATGGAGAGAAAAAAAACCTTGGGAGAACCCAGGCTCAGTCGGGGGCCAGTTCTCCTCTGGCGTTTATGAACTAGAGGCCGGATTTAAAGTAACTGTAATTTGATACAGAATTTTGTTTTATTTTATCACTTCGGGGTGGGTACGCGAACCGGAATCACAACGTTTTATCTGTAGAGTGGGAAAGGGATCCTCCATAGGGAGAGGCTAGTTGGCACTTCAGCAATGCGTTGTCATCGGGTCCAGGCAAAGCTCCTAGTCAGATCTGGATACGGCCTGGATCCGGTAGGCTGCGGGAAAACCTCGGGATAAACAAAGACACTAAAATTAGCATAGATGCCATTCTTCTTATGATGTAACGAGTACATCAGGATTTAAGGGAAGTGTTCCCAGTTCCGGCTGACCTAATCTATGCAGCCTAACATTGAATTATAAAAGTCTATAATATATAATGTGTATGCTAGGTCAAAGAGATGTGTTTTTAGTCTAGCTTTGAACTGACAGAGTGTGTCTGCTTCCCGGACAATGGTAGGAAGACTGTTCCAAAGATTTGGTGCTAAATAGGAAAAGGATCTACCGCCAGCAGTCGATTTTGATATTCTAGGTATTATCAACTGGCCCGAATTTTGAGATCGCAATAGACGTGAAGGACTATAATGCGTTAAGAGCTCGCTCAAGCACTGCGGAGCTAAACCATTTAGTGCTTTGTAAGTAATCAACAATATTTAAAAATTTAAACGATGTTTAATAGGCAGCCAATGCAGTGTTGACAGAACCGGGCTAATATGGTCATATTTCCTGGTTCTAGTAAGAACTCTAGCTGCAGCGTTTTGGACCAGCTGTAGTTTATTTATTAAGCGTGCAGGGCAACCACCCAGTAGAGCATTACAATAATCTAGTCTTGATGTCATGAAAGCATGAACTAATTGTTCCGCATTTGATAATGAGAGCAAATGTCGTCATTTAAATATATTTTTAAGATGGAAAAATGCGGTTTTACAGATACTAGACACATGAATTTCAAATGAAAGATTGCTATCAAAGAGCACACCCAGGTTCCTAACCGACGACGAAGACTTAATAGAGCAGCCATCAAGTGTTAGACAGTATTCTAGGTTATTACATGTGGAAGTTTTTTGTTCCAATAATTAGAATCTCTGTTTTTTCAGAGTTTAGTAGTAGGAAATTACTAGTCATCCAATTTTTTATATCAGCTATGCGTTCCATTAATTTTGTGAACTGGTAAGTTTCGTTAGGTTTTGAAGAAATATAGAGCTGAGTATCATCGGCATAACAGTGAAAGCTAATTCCATGTTTTCCTAATGATATCTCCTAATGGTCGCATGTACAGAGTGAACAGCAGCGGTCCTAGTACTTAGCCTTGTGGTACGCCATACTGAACTTGTGATCGATAAGACACCTCTTCATTTACTGCTACAAACTGATAACGTAACACTAATAGAGAGCTACAACCACGATCGGATGATAAAAGTAAATCATTTGTAACTCTAATGAGAGCTGTCTCAGCACTATGGTGCGGTCTAAATCCTGACTGAAAATCCTCGCAGATATCATTTCTTTCAAAAAAGGAACACAGTTGTGAGGATACTGCTTTTTCTAATATCTTTGACAGAAAAGGCAGATTTGAGATCGGCCTGTAATTGACTAATTCTGAAGGATCAAGCTGCGTTTTTTTAACAAGCAGTTTTATCATAGCCAGCTTAAAGGTTTTTGGTATGTATCCTAGAGACAAAGACGAATAAATTATATTAAGAAGAGGATCTATGATCTCTGGAAGCATCTCTTTCAATAGCTTAGACGGTATAGGGTCTAAAATAAAAGTTGTCGATTTAGATGAATTAACGAGTTTGCAGAATTCTTCCTCTCCTATAGCAACAAATGAATAAAATTTGTCCTCAGGGAGACTACAATGCCCTCCCTGATGCGATACTGTAGTAGACGGTAGCATAGTTATAATTTTGTCCCTGGTATTGTCAATCTTATAAGTGAAGAAGTTGATAATGTCATTACTGTGTTGCCCGGAAACTTCTGTGCTTGAAGCTTTCTTTTTCGTTAGTTTAGCCACTGTTTCAAATAAATACCTAGGATTATGTTTATTTTCTTCTAATAGGGTTGAAAAATAAGCAGATCTAGCAGCTTTTAAAGCCTCTCTGTAAGCAATCGAGCTCTCTTTCCATGAAATCCGAAATACCTCTAGTTTTGTTTTCTTCCAGTTGCGCTCCATTTTTCTGGCTGCTCTCTTAAGGGCCTGAGTGTGCTCGTTGTACCACGGCGTTGGACTATTTTCTTTAATCTTTTTTAAGCGCAACGGAGCAACTGCGTCTAAAGTGCTGGAAAAGAGAGAGTTAAAAGTTTCTGTTGCAATATCAAGTTCTTCTAAGCTATCCGGGATGCTGAGATGATGAAACTGATTAGGAAGATTATTGATAAAGCAATCTTTAGCGGCAGAAGTTATAAGTCTAACATATTTATAACACGGAGTCGGCTTTGCAGCCTTGGCTAAATGTAATTTACATGAGACTAGATAATGGTCTGAGATGTCATCACTCTGCTGCAGAATTTCAACGGCATCAACATCTATTCCATGTGATAATATTAGATCTAGAGTATGATTACGACAATGAGTCGGTCCTGACACGTGTTGTCTAACTCCAATTGAGTTTACAATGACTTTAAGTGCCAATCCCAATGCATCTTTTTCATTATCTACATGTATATTAAAATCACCAACAATTAGTGCTTAATCGTTAGCCAATACTAATTCTGATAGAAAGTCCGCAAATTCTTTGATAAAATCTTTATGGTGGCCTGTATACAGTAGCCAGCAGAAATCTCAAACGTGATTTATCGTTTACACTATGTATTTTTACATTAAGCACCAACACTTCAAAAGAGGTATATTTAAAAATAGATTTCTTAGTGGTTTTGAAAATATTACTATAAATTACAGCAACACCTCCCCCTTTGCGTTTTAGACGAGGTTCATGTTTATAACAGTAATCTTGTGGGGTGGACTCATTTAAAGTAATGTAATCGTTTGGTTTTAGCCAGGTTTCTGTCAAACACAGCACATCTAGATTACAATCTGAAATCATATCATTAACTATGAGCGATTTTGAAGTAAGGGATCGAATATTCAGCAACCCAAGGTTTATCATTTGCTCATCTGTATTATATCTGTTTTTTATTTGTTGAACATCAATTAAATTTTTTATCTGACGTTTTTTGGATTTCCAAATTCGGGGAACAGACAAAGTCTCTATATGATGATATCTAGGTGAAAGAGGCTCTATGTGATGGGATTTATCTGACCTTGGTGACGCGAGGCCGCTAGTAGACGGTCGGTTTAGCCAGTCTGTCTGCTTCCTGACCTGAGCCCCAGATTGTCATGTTTTAGCTCTAAGACTATGTGCCATATTACTAGAGAGAAGAGCAGCACCATCCCAGGAGGGATGAACACCATCTCTTTTTAACAGGTCAGGCTTGCCCCAAAAATTTTTCCAATTGTCTATGAATTCTATATTATTCAACGGACACCACTTTAACAACCAACCATTGAGTGAGGCCAATCGGCTAACTATCTCATCACTCCTGCGAACAGGAGAACACCATTGCTGAGAGTAAGTTTTTATTTTTATATAATCGCCTATGGTTTCCCACATAATCCATCGTCAAATCTTTGATTTACAGTAAAGTAACGTTATATGTGTGCAGTCATGATATGTTGCAGGTCGTAAAGTAACGTAAACAAGGTTAACTTATATAAAAGCAAAGTCGGGCTATATAGAGGCTATTACATTACTAACATGATAATTCGTATGCATCACAGTATGTCCGGATTTTGATTCGTAAACAGTTGGACGTTTTACATAATGTTAAGATGAAACACAAACAAACAGATCCAACTCTGAAATTGCAGTTTATTATTGAGTCAACAAGAAATTACAAACGATGCGAAATCTACGTTAATTTCAATGTTCTTTTACAGAACTGGGCATTACAGATAGCGGTTTTAGCCTCCTGATACGCGCGCATCCGGTATTGTTTGTATACAAGAAACCCGTGTATTTTCATAGACTACTGTTCAAAAGTTTGAGATCAGTAAAATGTTTTTAATATTTTTGAAAAAAGTCCCCCATGTTCACCAAAACTTTATTTATATGATCAAAAATACAGTAAAAATTGTCATATTGTGAAATAGTATTACAATTTAAAATAACTGTTTTCTATTTTCATTTGTTTTACAATATAACTTATTCCCCTGATGGCAAAGGTGAATTTTCAGACTTCAGTGTCACATGATCATTCAGAAATCATTGTAATATGCTGATTTGCTGTTCAAAAAACATTTATTTATTAATAATGTTGAAAACAGGATCTGATGCACAGAAAGTACAAATGTTCTTTTGGACTTTCTGTTCATTTAATGGATCGTGAATCGTGTCTTTACTACATCAATGTAATGCCTATTTTCTCAGTAAAAGTATTCATGTTATAATATTCAAAATACTGAACCCCAAACTTTTGAACAGTACTGTAAATTAACTTCATATCGCGTTGAAACAAGCGGCACGAGCCCTCTAACGTTCTCAATTGACCCTTCGCAAAGACCCGCCCCCCTTAGTTACTGTCGCTATGTCCGACAAGCTACGCCGCTCTCATGTCCTCACGCAGTGAGAAACACATCTTGGAGCAGACAGGAGACTGACAGACAGGACAGACCAGGTTACTTTTGATATTAAACATATTAAACAAAGTCTCACCTTACAAATTTGGTCGTTTTTTAAAAGAAATGTAAACAATAAATACCGTTTTGTGGCTCACATGTGTATGACAGATCGCTGTAGAGCCTCAGTTAAAGCTGCTCGTGATCCAATCATCTCTTCCTTCTAGTTCATTTATAGCATCAAATAAACATGAATGAACATAAGAAGGAATGTTGTTTTAACCGCGGAAAGACGTCAGTACACTCCGTTTTTCACGTTCAAATCTTCCCATGTTAATCTACTATCTCTCCTGACTGCTTTGTCGGACAAAATGGCGGATGGCGAAGTATGATTGGTCAGATTACCTGTCAATCAAGCTCCACGCGAAGGGTCAATTGTGTCATATGACTCTTCGTGACCAATCAGAGACGTTCAATACGTGCACGATTTGTAGTTCTTTCATTCATGTAGCACACGTTGGCGTTAGGGAAATAGTTGTTTACAAGTGTAAGTATGGATGATTGTGCAATTTTCACGTACACTAACAAGGACTTTATAAATGATATTTGTTCCGGAAATCAGAACCGGTCCAGATTTGACATCGCGCTGCGGTCTGGATGGACTGAGAGGAAGAACAACACCGGGTTGTTTCGGTACCAGCTGGACGATCTGGAGACGCGGATCCTCCCTGGTCCCTGTGGATACATCGCTCAGCTGAACATCATGAGAGGCATCGAGAGACGAAAACCTCAGGAGATCCTGAGCGTCCGGCAGAACTTTGACCCAAGGCAGTTCAATTTCAACAAAATCAACCCCAAAGAGCTGCTCTTTGAATTACAGTGTGAAGAGAGGTGCCATCAAAATGGTTCAAAACGGAAGTGCAAAGTGATAATAAACGTGAGTCCGCTGGAATTCGGTCACTGTCTGCTCGTACCTGAACCGGGCCGGTGTCACCCACAGATACTGACCCCTCTGGCGGTCCAGATGGGGATAGAGGCGGTTCTGCTGAGCGCTGATCCGGGATTCAGGGTTGGCTTCAACAGCCTGGGTGGGTTTGCCTCAGTTAACCATCTCCATCTCCATGGCTACTACCTAAAGCACCAGCTGAGGATTGAGAGCTCCCCAGCAGAACTGATCCTGCCTAAAAAACACGTGTATGGGCTCCTGGACTTCCCAGTAGGCTTTCTGTTCTACACCCAGGGTCCAAACCTGGATTTGACAGTCAATGCAGTATGCAATCTCACTGATATTTTGGTTGACAGGAACATCGCACACAACCTCTTCATCACCCGAGGTTGTCCTCCAGAGAGGGAGCTTGAACAGTCTTCATCACGAATCGGGGTGAGGGTTATCGTGTGGCCCCGGTTGTCTTGTTTTGGGGCCAAAGAAGAGTCTGCCTTCAATGTGGCCCTGTGTGAGCTCGCTGGTCACCTTCCCTTCAAAAACAGAGAAGACTATGACACAGCCACTGAGGACGGGGTACAAGACATCATACGGAAATATTTGCTGCCACAGGAAGAATTCAGGGAATTGCAAAAGCATGTCATGAAATGTTTATTATAGATGGCACGTTTACTTTAAGCACACATCAAATTATCCTGTATCTAAATGAGAATTTCAGGGAACATATAAGTATTTATTAACACAAATGTTTTAATCTGTCACTTGAAGTTGCATATGAAGTGCTGCTAAGATTACATCTATATATATATATATAATATTATATATAATAAAACTAAACTATTATATATTTGTGTGTGTGTTGTGTGTATTTTTTATAGATGTGGTGTAAAAAATATGTATATTCACATTTGTATTACATTATATATAAAATTAATATATAGCCTATATAATATTTAATAGATATTATGTTTAAAAAAACATGATTATTTAATACAATGATATTGTCTACTAAAAAAAAGAAGTGACAGTGCCATCTATACAACAATGCGATAAACATTTCAAACAGTTGTGTGCTACGTTTGGTTTATTGTTTTTTTTTTTTTAAAGAGAATGCACATTAATAAATATTAGCACTTTTGTCCATCATGTAAATGTGACAGATTTAGCCATACAAGCTCATTTTCATCTGCAGTCCCTATCACGTGACCTCATCGCTTCACATTTTGCTTTTTAATCCAATTTTGTGGAGTCAGATCAAATAGTGAATAAAAAATAATGTACTTTTTGTAACTGTAAAAGGAAAGACATTGCTTTGTGAGATACAGTATTCCAGGCAATAAGCGCTGTTGGATACTTTTGCTGAATTTGGAGTTGCATAGCATACTAGCCTACTACTATTCCTGCCATTGAAAGATGTGGTAAAAGTAGTATTCGGTTCTAAGTTCAGCATTTATTTTAGCAGATATATTTGATAACCGGTATTTTATACATGCAAAAAAAAAAACAGGCCTACATACACGGCATATACAGCAAAATAGTATGCTTCCATACAGCTCAATACCTGATATCCTTCTCTATAGCTCTCTCTAGTGGTCTGTGAGGTTAACATATTTTGATTTGGGAAATAAAATGAGCATTCAATTGGATAATAGGCTCCGTTAATGTCTATTTATAATGTCTATTAATGTCTATTCATTAATACATTTAATTATATTTCATTGCAGTGTTCCCGCGGATCCTTAAAAAGTCTTAAATAAGATTTGTGAAATGTAAGGCACTAAAAAGTCTTGTTTTTTTAATTATGAAAGGTTTTAAATTTTAGAAGACACTTTGACTTAGACGGATCTAAATGCTATCCCAATTAAAACTATCTATTAGCGAACATATTGTTTTTTATTATTCTATCTTTTTGGATTTGCTTTTTCACGTGACAATTTGCGTCATTCGTGGCAGCATTACGTCTGTCTCCTGCACCTGCAGGCGAAAGAAGGAGAGAAGGAGAAGAAAGTTGGTATATGTCAGTTGGTTCATTCTTTATGTGCTTAGGGGTGTGCGGTATATATTGTCTATGACTATATTGTAATCATTGTTTTAATGATTGCCGCTTCTGTGTCACCTCTGCACTGCAAAAATGGATTTTGATTTAATTATTTAATTTGACTGGTAATAGTGTACTGTATTATTATTCTAATATAATTTAATCTGAATGTTAGAATTTGACATAAAAGGTTATACATACCTCTTAATAAGTTTAGAAATAATGTCCATATATAGGTGCAAATGCCCCTGGAAATCAATTTAAGGTGGCAAATATTGCCCCTTATTAAAAATGTTAATTTCTGTCACTGCTGTGTCATTTCATAGAATATGAAAATTATGAATATCTTTGTGAGTCTGCTGTCAACAACGGGCCTAAACCAGCCATGGTGCCAGTACAAAAACACAATCAGTAAAATATCATCTAGGCTATTTATTATCTTTAAAACTTTGAAAATATCGAGATATTTTATATGGTTATAAGATGAACATACAGAAAACCCAGGTTCTCACTTTTAATTATAGGCCACCTGGTGTCATTACTGGAAATATATGTCTCAACTGGGAATCAGTTTCAATGAAATATCTGAAATATTCATTACAGAATGTTCCATCCAAGCAAACAGCCTAGTCTGAACTGTACACAATGGCAGTTTTTCATAGAAACTCCAGGTAAGTGGACACTATTTCGTAAGTATCAGTTCTTGATCCGATTGTGATGAACAAAGCTTGTGCTACACGCACTGCCTAGCTAACGCTTATTCAGGCATGAGGTGTAGGTTTCTTCATGAAGGTGCCTGAAAGAGAAGCTAGTTTGATGGTGAAAAGATATTAATCTTCCCTTGTGGCTCATAATAGTTATTCATCTGGAATTTCACCCCAAAGCACAATTTGACTGTCCTGTTTACAGCTCAGTGAGGTGAATATCCCTCCCACATGTCGAATCGAAACCACACGCCTGAGGGGATCCAACCCAGACAACGTAAAACCACTCTGGCTTCATTTAAACGCTCTCTGTGACCGAGAATACCTATTAATTCCAGGTGATGGTTGCTGTAACTAACACTAAAGCGGTCTGAGGAGACCTGTGTCATCTGTTTCACACCACAACAAAAGCCCTGCTGTGCATCTTGTACAGACCCTTTTATCTGCAATCTAACCTGGTACCACAAACACTCCAGAGGCGATACATTAGCCCTGTTCTTTACTGAACTGATCCTACTTGTTGCTGAGGTTTGAATCAACCAATAGAGGTCAAACCCTGACTTGATTTCAAGTACATTCAGCATCAATCAATAAAACAGTGATGACTAAACATTCAAGGTGCAAATAAGGGTTTGATGGCCCCTCATAACACCTATACAGAGGACATGCTTATATATTATTTGTTCAATCAGTAAAACTATATCTATATGTTCAATATTATAAAATTCCAGTCAAAACTACTAAAAAGGAACTTTAATTGGCCAATACTGAAACAATACAAAATAGGTTGATGGAACGGAGGTGCCAGTAATTTATGATTAATAATTTGTTAGGTACAACTACATGTTAGGCTAATGTCTTTAATTGGTACAATGCATTACATAAGTGAAACAAATCACAACACAAAAGAAACACACACACACACACATATATACGAATATATATACAAGCCTCTCTCCTCACAATGTAGTGACCCTTGGGACTTAAACAAGGGAAAACAGAAGTTGAATTTAAATGGAGTGAGTATGCATGAACCTTTAAAGCAAATAATAATGTTTTGTTTTTACATTAGCAAAGATAAAGAATAAAAAAGAAAAGTCTTGCTCGCATAAAGCCACATACTCTATGAATCAGTAACAAATATTATTCAGCCCTCAAAGATCCAGGATAAGCAGCACTGAGTGACGCCTGCAGACAGAAGAACGTTAGTCGAGCGCAACGGATAACATTTACTTTACACATGAAACATTTAAACCCTCCAGCACAACTTCAAAATAAACTGTCTGGATCTAACGAGAACATATCAATGTCTAGGCAGGTTATAGTGGCTACGGCAATTCCCTGAACCATGTCGAGTCAGTTTGTGGGATCAAGTGCAACAGTCGGGTTCCGGAAGTAAAAACTTCATTTATTTTCTTCATAGAAAAATCTTTTTTTAATGTTAACTTATAAAGCGTTAAAGACAGACCTACTGTGAGCTGCGTAGGTTGTTAACCGAAAGTATTTGCTTCTGTTGAAGACATCAGCCTGCATTATTTTAGCTTATTTTAAAATCATCCTTTTTAACAGTAGAATTTGTGGTCAAAAACTACATTACCCATGATGCTGTTGTCACGCTGAGTGTCTGTTATAAAGCGCACAGCAATGGAGAATTCAAAACAGTCTTTAATAAACAAAATCCAAAGGGAACACGCAAGAAACAACCACTACAACATAAACAACATGGCACAATGAACGGAGGAAACTAAGGGCTTAAATGCACAGAGAGTAATGAGGTAACTGAATGAACAACAGGTGAACGTAATCAGCAACTAAGGGAACTAAGTAGCAAACAGAACAAGAAACATAATGAAAATGAAACACTAAGAAAACGAAACATAGTTTAAAACTAGGGCTGTCAGTTAAACGCGTTATTAACGGCGTTAACGCAAACCCATTTTAACGGCGTCAATTTTTTATCGCGAGATTAACGTTCTTTTTGGCCTAGCAAACTTTGTAGTTTTTTTACATGCTTTTGCAACAGGATGCGGCATGCGCGGCGCTGCGCTATGAAACCCATTCATTTCAATCATGATTACAATGGCTTAAGTTGCGCCGCGCGAGGACGTTTTGTTGCTTTGTCAACCAAAGCGCAAGCGCAGTGTCGCGCACGCCACGGTCAAAGCTCGAAATAGTTCAACTTTTGCCGCTGCGCATTCTTCATCCTGTCTGAAAGTTAAACTACAACACCACACCGGATCTAGCTAGACTGAAAACAACAGGCACGCGCACACACTTGTTTGGGCCTGCGATCCGGCCAAGGAGAAGTAGGCTGGGTAAACGTTACGTTTTGAGTGGATGACGAGCGCGAGACGCCGAAATGGATGGCAATAAGATTCTGAATGGAAAGTTTACTTTTAAAAAGTTGCCAAATGGTTCCATTGACAAGACCAAAGTGATCTGTGTGTTTTGTCGTTGTGAACTGAGCTATCATCATCGCAGCACGTCCAGTATGAAATATCACTTGATGGCCACACACACACACACACACACACACACACACACACACACACTTGACGCGAATTCTCCGCCCTCTCGTCAATTTCAGGACCTCGTCAGCATTTCTTTAACCCTTTTATTGATGGACAGCGTTACATCGTGTGAGAGATTATTTGCTCCAAGTGAGAATGTTAGTGTGAAATTGAACACAGTATATGCCAAAGTTTTCAATAAAAAAAAAAACATTTGCACAAAGCAAGCCGATCCACTTTTCCATGTTGATAAGAGAATTAAAATGAGGGAAAAAAAGGGACAAAAAGAAATCAAGAGATATTTAGAATAAATAAAAATGTGCGATTATTTGCGATTAATCGCGAGTTAACTATGACATTAATGCGATTAATCGCGATTAAATATTTTAATCGTTTGACAGCACTATTTAAAACATAACCCGGACACATCCCCCTTCCCTCCCTACAGAAAAACATGTCCTGGCAGCGTAAAAAGAGTCCAACTAAGGAGGGAGGGAGAGAGCAGGACGAAGGCCCAAGGCGGAGTCGAATGAGGGAGGATTCGTGAGAGATGACAGACTGAGACCTGATAGAAGTGAAGAGCCAATGAGACCACGCGACACTGATGAATATGGAGACCAATGAGGAGCCGCAGCATCAAACGTCCAGGAGGAGCCAGGGTGCCAGAGGACTGAGGTGGAGTCCATGGCGCAGGTAGAGCGATGACTGACCAAGGTGAAGCCCGAGGGACGAGGAAGCCCGGTGGAGTCAACAAGGCGAGGTGAAGTGGCAGACTCGGCGGCGTGTCCCCTTGTCAAGGTGGAGCCAGAGACCGCAAGACCCGAGGCAGATCTAAAAAAAAACGGAACAGACTAGAACTAATAATCCTGAAAGCTGTACAGAAAATTCCTCCAATCAGAGAGTCAAAAGATCTCTTTAGCTCTGCCCACTCCCATTAAGCACCCTCTCCCTTTTTTGAAATCCCCTTGGGAGAAATGAATGGAAAACATACTTCCGGAACCAATTCCGCTGAAAAAGCACTGTTGCACTCTATGAACTCTGCCTTAGGAACCCATGAAGCATGGCATCCTAAGACCTTTCTTGTCCTCCTCCTGGTCCATACTTTGGTGATGTAATGCCACATAGCCTGTCAGAATAAAAATGGGACATTTGACAACCATCGTAAGACCACAAGTACACATTAAGTGAGCCATTTGGGACAATGTCAAATACCCAATGTAGAATGGAGACAGGAAATGTTCTGTTTAAACAGGAGGTTTAAGGTGTCCCTTTTCTAAAAAATATTCTGAGCCTCGGGAAATACTCCTTCACCATGTCAAAGTTCTCAATCTTCACAATTAATTACAAGGGGAAACAGTGAAAATTAATGGTCTCATTCATACATACAAGCACATATTCTGTCAGATCAATTATTAACAAGTTCAATCCACTAACATAAAACACCTCCACTGAGTCAATGCCTGGAGAAAGGAAAGTTTAACTGTAAGTTACCAAGTTTAACTGTAACATACCTGCATGTTGCACAAATGAGTGTATTGTGTATCAATGAAGAAACTGGTGAAAGTTTTACAATGCTCTACAAATAGGGATAATTACCTCCTTTAGCAGAATACATCCATCCATCAGATTCAACTACAATTGCCAGAAGAATCCCAGCAAAAATAAAATGTTCCTAAAAATGTTCTGTACAAATGTTTAAATAAATGAATTAATGTATGAAACAAAATCCAAGCATTAATATCAACTTTTGAGGTAAGTTTGACAGCTGATCGCTGATATTATATACGCTGATCGTATTTCCAAGCAAGCATTTTAACTACTTTTCATGAAAGATACACAAAATACATGGCATTCATTTTCTATTAACAGAAAAACAGTTGCAAATTTACCCTAAATAAATCTAGCAAGATAGTTTGGGACTAAATGTTAATTTGTATGTATTTTTAGGCCTAAACATCCAATAAATAAAATGGGGTTAATTTCATGTTAGATGAGTCAAACTATCTAATAGTTCTCACAACAAATCGCGTGATTTGTGTCTTTTCAAAAATGAATAAAATAATGCTTTTAAACCGTCTTGTGAAACCTGAGTGTATATGGAATTCAGGAAGTAGGACAATAGCTGTTCATTTATAACGTAGCAAAAATAATTTCCCGCGCAAATGACGACATCTTAGCGTTTAATTGCGTAGTATGGCGTCAGTGCGATCAATCAGAAGTGTTACCACGAAATATGCGAATACACAGAGCAGAACTGAACTTGCTCCAAATTCCCCTGCAACAAAACAGGTGATTTAAAAATCAAACTCCACAGCATCCTTAATTAGCAACATGTTGCATGACTTAGCAATCAGTCATTTCTCGCAAAAATATGTTTTCTTTTCTGAGAAAGGGGGCGAGTATTGGAGATACAGACACACCTCCCGCTCCCACCGTTTAAAAGTGACACACTAATGCGCGTCCACGTCTCTTGACAACATCACCAGTCCTCAGGAACAACCTTCAGACATGGGGAACTACATGGTAATCATGTGCGACCGGCCAAAGAACACTAACATGAAATTCAGTTTACCTGCCGTGTGTTTCGTCTGGCAGTTGTCTATGATTATTCTTTTTGGGGTATTTGTGCGGTATAATGAGGAGTCAGACTCGAACTGGGTTGTCACCAAAAATGAGAAAAATATCACAAGTGATATTGAGAATGACTTCTACTACAGATATCCAAGTAAGTGCATCATTTTATGGATCAATATAGGTAAATATAAGAATCTATATATATTAACAATAACAAAAATGTGTATATATACAGGTACATAGTAGGCTACCTGTAGGTCTACAAAACGATTAACTTATATTTTATTAATATTTGTTTGTTTAATGTTGTGGTTTCTTATATATTTTATATTATTCATCTGTCTGTCCGTCTTTCTTAAAAATCCAACAAATGCATCACTGTTCATTGATTGTGGTATTAATGTTTATCAGTTGCTTTATCTGTAAGCTTTTCTCTTGAAAACATGCATACCTCCTTATGCATATGGGACCGTGGTACTGGGGGAGGTAGAGGGTTTTATTTGCTTTTTGATTATGTAAGGATCAGTTTCCATTGTCATCTTTTGAATCTTTGAAGGTTTGGTTGAATTTTTCAGTCATGTATAGATGTATTGAGTCTTCTGGTCAGACTATCCACTGTTCTCCAACTATCAATGTTTCAAGTGTTGGATGACAGGTGGTGCATGAACATTGCTTGCGGACCGATCAGATGTCATTGGACATGTTTTGTCATGGCTGAGGTGTGACTGTCGCTCTGTTGGAGTTCATCTAGTAGTCCACTTTCAGACCGTTATGAAAATGTTTACTGATAGAGCAAGGATTGGGAGTGCTTGGTATAAAATGATGATGATAAGCTTAAGCTCATTTGTTAGCTGTGTGAGATTTGATACCATTTAAAGCAGGGTTACTCAAACTCGGTCCTGGAGTGCTACTGTCCTGCAAAGTTTAGCTCCAAACCTGATCAAACACACCTGAGCAAGCTAATCAAAGTCTTCAGGATCACTAGAAACTCACAGGTAGGTGTGTTTGATCAGGGTTGGAGCTAAACTCTGCAGGACAGTAGCCCTCCAGGACCGAGTTTGAGGAACCCTGACTTAAAGGGATAGTTCACCCAAAAATGAAAATTCGTTCATTAATTACTCTCTTATCTCGTTCAAACCTGTAAGACTCTTGTTCATCTTCAAAACACAAATGAAGACCTTTTTGATATGCAACTACCACTTTGACGCTTCAAAAAGTTTAAATGAACTTCTGCGGTGACAGTCACACCTCAGCCATGACAAAACATGTCCAATGATATCTGATCGGTCCTCAAACAATAGTTTGTGTCTGAGTTCATACACCACCTGTCATCCAACACTTGAAACATTGATAGTTGGAGAACAGTGGATATTCTGACCAGAGGACTAAAGATCTATACATGACTGAAAAATTCAACCACACCTTCAAAGATTTAAAAGAAGACAATGGGTACTGGTCATATGGACTTTTTGAGCGGTTTAGTCAAAATATCCTTCAGATACTTTATATGATGAATAAATTGAATTTAGGCTTTTATCCACATATTAATCAGCAAACATAAACAGAAGCTCAACTGAACCTGCTCGATTCGTGAGACTGAACCTCATTGCTTCTCGCAGAAGCTCAAACTTGCTGCGTAACAAGAATGAACCTCATTGGTTCTCACAGAAGCTCAAACTTGCTTCGTAACAAGAATGAACCTCATTGGTTCTCGCAGAAGCTCAAACGTGCTGCGTAACACAAGGATGAACCTCATTGGTTCTCGCAGAAGCTCAAACGTGCTGCGTAACACAAGAATGAACCTCATTGGTTCTCGCAGAAGCTCAAACGTGCTGCGTAACACAAGGATGAACCTCATTGGTTCTCGCAGAAGCTCAAACGTGCTGCGTAACACAAGGATGAACCTCATTGGTTCTCGCAGAAGCTCAAACGTGCTGCGTAACACAAGGATGAACCTCATTGGTTCTCGCAGAAGCTCAAACGTGCTGCGTAACACAAGAATGAACCTCATTGGTTCTCGCAGAAGCTCAAACGTGCTGCGTAACACAAGAATGAACCTCATTGGTTCTCGCAGAAGCTCAAACGTGCTGCGTAACACAAGAATGAACCTCATTGGTTCTCGCAGAAGCTCAAACGTGCTGCGTAACACAAGGATGAACCTCATTGGTTCTCGCAGAAGCTCAAACGTGCTGCATAACACAAGGATGAACCTCATTGGTTCTCGCAGAAGCTCAAACGTGCTGTGTAAATCGAGAATGAACTTCAGTGGTTCTCACGTCAAGCGAACATGCTTGAGCTTCCGTTTACCATAACTGATGTGTACGTTGATGAATTTTAGATGTGAATAAAAGCCTAAATTTAAATCTTTTCATCGCATACTTCTGTGCTAACAGGATTTGGAAAAACTTGTCCATGCCTTTATTTTTAGTAGACTGGACTATTGTAACAGTGTTTTTATAGGCCTCCCAAAAAAATCTATCAGACAGTTGCAGCTATCTGAAAATGCCGCTGCTCTGGTGCTTACAGGGACCAGGAGAATGGGTCACATTACTGTTTTTTTTTTTTTTCTTTACACTGGCTTCCTGTGCCACAAAGAATTGATTTTAAAGTACTTTTGCTGGTGTACAAATCATTAAATGGCTTAGGACCTAGTTACTTTTCGGATCTGCTTGTAAGCTATGAAACACCCAGACCTCTCAGATCATCGAGATTTGTAGCTGTCAATGGAGGGACAGAAATCTCTCAGATTTCATCAAAAAGATCTTCATTTGTGTTCTGAAGAAGAATACAAGGTTTTGGAACTACAGGAGGGTGAGTAATTAATGATAGAATTTTCACTTTTGGGTGAATCAACCCTTTAATGTTCTGTAAAACGAATGTATCACACCTGCTACATCCGAATGAACTTCATTTACTTGGCACAGAAAATGTCTTTTGTGCATAAATACAGTCCAGACAACTTTGCAAGACTTGTAGATTATCCAGGCAGCCAGGAGTTGTGTTTTTCTTTGTTGTTGTTCTTACACCAACCTGAAACCTAGAGTGTTGCATCTCCTGCATCATCCGTTGAGAGTGTTTTCAAGGTGAAGCTTCATACCAGACCAGAATGAAAGTAAACCCTTGCTAAAAAGCGAGATGTGTTATCAGTTTCTGGGAGAGGTTTCACGGTAACGACTGCCAGCAGGCTCTTTTTCTCTGTGGAAATAAGGGCTTGTTCAGAAACCACAGCACTGTCTGTTTTCATTAGCAGTTTTCTATGGAGTTACCAGCATCTAGATGTCCTTGTAGAGCATTTCTACCAGAACATCTTCACTGTAACCAGCCTGGTCCTGTTCTGAGAAATTGAAGTATCATTACTTTTCATCTCTGCTACATTTTAGTTGAATTTGCTGCTGCTTTGACCTCAGTTATGTAACCAAAAGGCTCAGATTACAGTTTGTGACTTGCTAAAACACATTTGTCCATGGTCATCTGAGGGTGAATTAAGATACTTATAAAATGTTTTAACATCATAATTGTTTATAATTTTGTACAAATTAGTACACTTTAATTTTGCTTTCTAAAGGCAGATGTGACGTGTATGATGCTAACGTAAAAGTATAAAATAATAAATAAAAAGTTTATATTGTAATTCAGATCATATATCTGAATATAAAGGTATGATTTCATTTAATGACAGTTTTATTTTAACATTTATTCTTACCTGAATTAAAATGATTTAGTATTTTCTCACACAGTATAGGTTTTTTTATACACTACCATTGAAAATGTCAGTAATGTTTTTTTTTTTCAGCAATGATCAATGTATAAATTGATCAAACGTAACAGTGAACACATTTGTTACAAAAATCTAATATATATTTAAAATAAATGCTGATCTATTGAACTTTCTATTCTTCAAAGAATACTGAAAAAATATATCACGGTCTCCACAAAAATATTAAGCAGGACAACTGTTTTCAACTTTGATTTAAAATGTTTTTTGATCAGCAAATCAGCATATTAGAATGTTTTCTGAAGGATCATGTGACACTGAGGACTGTGTAATGATGCTGAAAATACAGTTTTGATCACAGGAATAAATTACATTTTAAAATAACCGTTTTTTTTTTCTCCATTTATTTTAAAATGTAACAGTATTTCACAATATTACCGTTTTTACTGTATTTTGAAATATATATATATATATATATATATATATTTATATTATTTTTTTTTTTTTTTATACTCACCAGGGCTGCAATTATTTGAAAATGATAATATTTTCAAATAATTGCAGCCCTGGTGAGCATAAGAGACGTAAAAAAAAATATCTTACTGACATAAAAATATATAGCTGTATACACATAGTATAGCTGCCTCTATATATTAGGAAGGAGATCATCATTTTTGTGTGTCCTTGGCATCAAGAAAAGGTTTGAAAACCCCTGCTCTTAAGGACATCCGTCTTAATGGACCTAACCACCATAGACCAAATATTCAGATGTTTTTCAAACGTTCTTGGTTTTTCAATTCTGAATCTGTGTTTACACCCTTAACTCCTCTTTCTATTTGATTTCTTATGATCCTCTCTATGATTTTGATTGACTGAACTGGAAATATTTAGGGTTTATTTTTTTCTGCAGGTTTTCAGGATGTTCATGTCATGATCTTCGTGGGCTTTGGGTTTCTCATGACCTTCCTGAAGCGCTATAGCTTTGGCGCCGTCGGATTCAACTTCCTGATTGCGGCTTTCGGCATCCAGTGGGCTCTTCTGATGCAAGGCTGGTTCCATTCTCTGGACCCAGTTGATGGAAAGATCAAGATTGGGATAGTAAAGTATGTTCTCTTTTGTGAGTTATTACAGTTGCCAAGTTTTATTTAAAACCAGAGACGTTCATACTCTCCTAATTAATACTGATATATAAATCTCTGCATCAGAATTAGCTGATTTACTCATTTGTTTGAGGATTTATGTAGAAAAGCTGCAGTTTTTGCATGTGAACCTAGTGTTGATAACTTAAACACAATACAGACAAACCAGTTTGCAGGTGTCGCTTCCCTGCGGGAACGAAGGATTTGTTTAGCATTTAAACAGTAATTAGAAATACAGCTGGAACAAACTGGAATGTGAATGATCATATTATGCAGATGCTGGCACCACTCTTTATTTTGTAATCAGCACTGTTTGCTACTTTGTACACAACCAAAAGTGTTAGATGACCATACATTTGGCTTTTTTTAATTTATTTTTTTATATAACTATTTTTTTTCATACAACGTACAGACTCTTCAAACTGAATTAAATCAAAGGTAATGTAAGTTCAGGGCTGAAACAAATGGAACAAATGTTTCATTGAAGCGATGTCCCTTGTTCAGCTTGATCAATGCAGATTTCTGTGTGGCGGGGTGTCTGATCGCCTACGGGGCCGTGCTGGGGAAGGTCAGTCCCGTGCAGCTGTTGGTGATGACGCTGTTAGGGGTCACGCTGTTCGCAGTGGAAGAGTACATCATCCTGAGCATCCTCTGTGTGAGTCTGATCGCTAGGCTGTCAAAGATAATGTGCACCTAAGATATTATTCAAATGTTTTAACATAAATCAAGTGTTTTATACATTGACAATCGTGTGCGTGTGTTAGGGGTGTAACGATACTCATGTCACGATTCCATACATTTCACGATTCTGAACTCGCAATACAATATTATTGCAAAACTCCAAGACCTATGGTAAAAGGTTAACAAAAATGTTACTGTTGATTAAAATGCTGGTAACATAAGACATTTGGCATTATCAGGACCCACAAATATTTCCCCATTGCATTATTAACAATATATACAGCAGTTTAATGTAGTACTGACACTTAAACTCTGAAAACCTTTTTTTTTTCTGAAAACTGTGTCATAGTTTCACTATCCATGATGCATATTGTTGCCTTTTTCTATTGCTAAATGTATAGAGACACGATATATTGTTACACCCCTAAAATATATATACACATGCATACATGCATGTGTACATGCTCGCTCACACTCACACACACACACACACACACACACACGCATGCATACACATATACATATATACATATATGTGTATTTGTGTAAATATATATACACATATGCATACCATCATTCAATCTCTGTTAGGTCAAAGATGCTGGTGGCTCCATGGTGATCCACACTTTTGGAGCTTATTATGGTCTGTCCATTTCATGGGTTTTGTATCGACCCGATTTGGATAAGAGCAAACATTTGAACGGGTCCGTCTACCACTCGGACGTGTTCGCCATGATTGGTAAGAGTCTTGTTGATTCATTAAACATGAATCGTTTTAGAAACTGAAAGGACTACTGGACATTTATTGCAGCTTGAACTAAAGCTTGCTTTATTGAAGGCTCAGATAGTGTCTACATTATCATTCTGGTATCTTGTGCAGGAACCCTCTTCCTGTGGATGTTCTGGCCAAGTTTCAACTCTGCCATTGCTGGTCATGGAGACGGTCAGCACAGAGCTGCCATCAACACATACCTGGCCTTGGCCTCCACCGTCCTCACGACAGTCGCCATCTCCAGCATGTTTGAGAAAACTGGGAAACTAGACATGGTAAGCATTATTATTATTATTATTATTATTTTGGCAGACCAGATTCACTCATTTGTAAGATAAGACTTAAAGAAGATCTAAAAGAATTTAAAGTAAATTAAATTACATTTTTACTTTATGAAATAAAAAATGGAATATGGAAATTTGAGGGTATTTTTGAAATGTGATTTCCAGATATCAGCATGAGTGGGTTTAGAGTTACACCTTTTACAATGTTTGCTTATATTGTTCTGTCTTTCACTCCATATTAGAAAGTATTAAAGTAGAACTGAAGTGACACGATTAGAAGTTTAACTGGCAAAATACCAGAAGTGGCGCATTTCACGGCCAAGAATCCATGAACCGCCTTGGACCGTTTTCTAATGCTGCACAAATGGGCATTTGCTATAATACATAATTTGCATAAGTTGATTGTTAAAATGCATGATGTAATATACATAATATAAACAGTGTTGTTCAAGAAAACAATACGATTAACTGCTTTTGATACTTCATTTGAACCAATTATTATTGCCTCATTGTTATTACACTTTAAAGGCTATTGTTCGCTTGGGTCTAATTTGATTATAACAAAAATTACACGATTAATCTGCGAAATGATCGACGACTTACTCTATCAAAATTATCTTTGACAGCCGTAGATTAGTTAAACATTTCAAAATGCACCTGCATCGTGACGTCTTTCAGTCGAATAAAAAAATATTTTTCCAGATATATATTTTGTCATTGAAGAATTCTTAAAAGGTGTTAAAATATCGTCTCGTCTCGTAACCCGATATCGTGTATTGAATCGTGTCATTAGCCAAGTGTATCGTCGCACCCCTATTACTATTAATTAATTAGTTTTTTATTATCCAGTAAATGCAATGACAGGACGAGTCTTCGAATATCATTGGTGGTTGACCAAAACATTTCTATGATTGTCCAGTCAGTTATTCAGCTGTACAGTCAGTAATGCATATGCAGTGCGTACACTCACCTTTTCTCGTGCACCAACACTTCTTTGCGTGTTTTTCCCACACTTCGAGCACTGTGCATATGTGAATTTGAACCCTAGTCCTGTCCATGTTTTTTTTTTCCCCTTCCAGGTTCACATCCAGAATTCCACACTGGCAGGCGGAGTTGCTGTGGGAACAGCGGCTGAGTTTATGCTCATGCCATACGGTTCTTTGATTGTGGGTTTCTTCTGTGGCATTATTTCTACGATGGGTTACATTTTTATTTCGGTGAGTCTTACCTGTCAGATGACCTATTCCAGTTATTTCTTCCAGACAGTGACCTTTTGAACCTTCTGCGTTTCTTTCATTATTTAACTGGATTTGACTCTCAAGAACGTTGACAGTAAAACTTTGAAGAAATTGTGTTTTGTTATAGGGATACTTGCTCACAAGTTGTTCCAAACCTGTATGAATTTCTCTCTTCTTCTGAACACAAAAGAAGATACTGTATTTTGAAGATTGTCAGTAACCAAACACTTGACGGTAGCCATTGGCATTCATAATATGGAAAGAAAAAAATACTATAGAAGTCAATGGGGACCAGAAACTGTTTGGTCACTGACGTTCTTCAAAATATTTTCTTTTGTGTTAAGCAGAAGAAAGAAACTCAACCTTAAGTTGTTCCAAACCTGTATGAGTAAATGATGACAGAATTTTCACTCCCTCAGCCGATCTTGGAGGAGAAACTGAAGATTCAGGACACGTGTGGAATCCATAACCTGCACGCTATGCCAGGGGTCATTGGAGGAATTGTGGGTGCCATCTCGGCCGCTTCCGCCACCAACACCGTTTATGGAGAGTTAGGGTCAGTAAACTATAAAATAATAAAACAATATATGTATTTAATGCAAGATATAATTTTCAGATTGTATTTAAAAAAAATAACCTTTGCATAATACTAATACTTGTTTTCTTAATAGTATTTAATGCTAATATGTAAAAAAATATTATTAACAATAGTATTTAATAATACTGTTATTGATTTATAGTTAACAACAAAAACAATTATTATTAGTAGTAGCAGTACTAGTCTTTTTTTAATTATGATTATTTCATAATAATGCTAATACTGGTACTATAGTAATAGTAATAATCACTGCAATATTTGTCCATTTCAGGTTGCAAAACATATTTGGCTTTACGGGACCTATTGCGAAACGGGTGCCCACTGTCCAGGGCGGATACCAGGCCGCAGGACTCTGTGTGGCCTTGTGTTTTGGAATCGTAGGCGGTATATTAGTTGGTAAGAGTCTTTTGAGAGATGAATCCATTTCAAGTGCATATTGTAATGGCTTCTCGTTGTGTGCCGCAGTACACCATAAAATACTTCTGAAAAGCTCGTGGATCTGAAGGGCTTTTGTTGCAACTGTTAGTTGTCGTGGCACAGGTGTGGTGCTTGTAACATTAAAACTGGAGAGGACCGTGTAGGATGACGTTTTGGTAGTCAGTCTACAAATACACCTGATCTTCAGCTAACGAGAATGGACAGGCATATTAGATTTCAGTTTGTAATGGAAATGTCACATTTATCATGTTGACATAGCTGTATTATTACACCAACAGGCCTGGTTCTGAAGCTGCCCATCTGGGGGGATCCTGCAGATGAAAACTGCTTTGAGGACGAGATTTATTGGGAGGTCAGACAGTTGTTTTTTTTCTTTGAAATGATGTTTACAGAGAAATTGTTTTACAAGTGTGTGTGTGTGTGTGTGTGTGTGGCTCTCGCTCGCTCGCTCTCGCTCGCTCTCGCTCGCTCTCGCTCGCTCTCTCTCGCTCTCTCTCGCTCTCGCTCGCTCTCTCTCGCTCTCTCTCGCTCTCTCTCGCTCTCTCTCGCTCTCTCTCGCTCTCTCTCGCTCTCTCTCGCTCTCTCTCGCTCTCTCTCGCTCTCTCTCGCTCTCTCTCGCTCTCTCTCGCTCTCTCTCGCTCTCTCTCGCGCTCTCTCGCTCTCTCTCGCTCGCTCTCGCTCTCGCTCTCGCTCTCGCTCTCTCTCTCGCTCTCTCTCTCGCTCTCTCTCTCGCTCTCTCTCTCGCTCTCTCTCGCTCTCTCTCTCTCGCTCTCTCTCTCGCTCTCTCTCTCGCTCTCTCTCTCGCTCTCTCTCTCGCTCTCTCTCTCGCTCTCTCTCTCTCGCTCTCTCTCTCTCGCTCTCTCTCTCTCGCTCTCTCTCTCGCTCTCTCTCTCTCGCTCTCTCTCTCTCGCTCTCTCTCTCTCGCTCTCTCTCTCTCGCTCTCTCTCTCTCGCTCTATATATATATATATATATATACCTTCTTTTTTTTTTTACTTCATTGCAGGTTCCAGAGGATGAAGAAAGTGCTCCCATCATGACCTACAACAACCACGTGATCCCCAACAAACATGTAAACATGTGAGTACAGAAATAAAACTGTGAGCCCAACTTTAACATGACATGTCTTTTTCAGTTACTATTTCTTCAGTTAGTGGTTTGTTTATGCGAATTCTAGAGTAAAATTATATCTGGAATCCTATAACAATTTCTTGTCATACATAAAATATCCACCAGGGGGCACATGAGGGCTTAGAATGAAAATAAAAGTGCAAAAAGCATCCTGAACTTTAACCAATGCCTCGAGACATTTGTACACTAAAAATGTAATAATTTCAATTTAACAATTGATTAAAGCTTTAATTATGAAAATGCTAGGCATACATAACAGCCACTGAATTGAAAATGCACAGTGAATTAATACATAAATTAATAAAACTTGTAGTCATCTTTATCATAATAAAATGAATAATAATAAATAAACATTTATTTTATTAAAAGAAAGATTGAAAGATAACTTTGATGCATAGTATTTCTATGCTGCCATCTCAGATCATGTGAATGTGATCTCTCCACCACAAGGTGACGCTTGATGACCGCGTTTAGTTTCGGGCCAGCAAAATCAAGCTGAAAGCTGAAAGTAACTCATGGTTTCTCATACAGGACAGAGACGAACTTCGTGGAGCAGCATTAACACATGGAATCAGATCCGTGTCACTGGAAGAAACATCTGCTTTCCCTGAAGACATCAATACTCACTACCGGCCAAACATTAGAAGAAGCCATAAGCACAGATCCACAATATTTTAATGAAACAGAGAATTCATTTATTTTTATCCAATTTGCAGATCCAAATACTAAATATATTTGCAAATCAAAAAGAGTATCAGATTAATCATAATTATAAAATGGAAAAATGATTCTAGATTAAAGTGACTTTCCTGTAAATGTGTTCAGAGAAAATGTGACCAAAAACCCACAACCTCTAAACCTCCAAGCTGTTACAGTTTTAATTTTTAAATTAATTTTACACTTGTTCATTTAAGCATTGTTATTCAAACCTTTTTTTTTTTGTTCATTATGATGCAATTCTTTGGTTTTATGATGCAATTCTTTTGTTTTATAAGATTATAAAAATGTTTGTCTTAAAATTGTAGGTGAGAAACCGCATGTTGTATTCACATATAAAATCAAAAATCTATAATCTTTTATTTATAGACCAAATAATTTGCTTGTACATGTCAATCAGCATGCCTGCATAACATCTCTAAATCAAATATTTGTCATTTTCTTAATGCTTTAACAAATTTGACCAAACAGTGGCAACAATGTGAAATATCTGTATGTAAATATTCCTACATGTTTTTCCTGTCTCTAATAATGTAGCATTTAATTTGTTTTGACCTTTCAGTGTGTTATCTTTATTGTAAGATTCTAAAAAAAATAAAATTAAACCTGTCACTACTGTCTAACAGATTAAATGATTGAAGTGATTCCTACCTCAGGTTAATGTGCTTCTTTTTTCCCCTCTACAATTCCACACTCATTCGTAGCACATAAACAAACAAAAAACATAATTATAGCACATTAGAATCATTTTTAAAATAAATGATTATGCCCACTGGTCTTAAAACATTTAATTTGGTCCTGTTCATTAAGGCTACTCTTTTAGGCTAAATCTGATTTTGTTTGCATATCCAGATTTTATTCAGATTATCTTTTTGAATGTCTGGACAGCAATAAATAAATATTAAATATAGCCTATATATATTAAAAATATATATAGGCTATATAAAGAAATCTGATTCAAGGCACATTTGAAGGTGGTTTGAAATGTGATTCCACTCAGACTTTTACAGATGCTTCTGATTTTAGACGTTCTGGCTGCTCCAATCGGTTTTTTTCAAATGGTCTCTTGAGTCATTCTTAAAACTGAGTTCCGTAAGACCTAACACCTAGAGTGCAAACATGCCAAGGTTTTAGACTGGTCTTGCAATAAATAGACCTACATGGTTTTGAACTGAAAATAAAATGTAAAAACTCACTCGTTTACACTCTGCCTCTTTCTGCAACTTTTTTGTAAAGTAGGCCTACAACGTGAAAGTGCAAGGCTAATGCTCTGTAGTGGATTCACACATGGGCTACATGAGCGTCGCGAGGCAGTTTCATTCCGATTGAAAAGACGCGAAACCGCACAGCACACTCCCAGAGTCTGTACGGTGCGTTCTCACTTCATATAGAAGTTTAGCTTAACGAGCTTAAAGCTCAACTTCCACCGGAATGAATTGAAAACACTCGCTCTGCTAGTGTAATATGGGCCTTAAAATGAAACGCGCGTGCTCACGCAGTGTGAATCTGGCGTCCACAATTTTTTTTATTAAATTATACACTTTCAACAAAACATTCAGGGAATTTAGAACGTTCTGATGAAAGGGTATAGGCCAGGCTAGAAATAGCTGCGTTTGGTTTGAGAATGAATCGCTCAAAAGAGTAAAAACAATATTTGCGTGGTGGCCCTTCATGGGCACTTGCCCTATTGCCATATGGTTAATCCGCCTATGTTTATACCAGTCAGTTTCTGAGGGCACTTGGAGAGCGAGATGATGCACCACCTCCTTTTTACATGCATCCGTTTTATGTCTTCAAAAAATGTAAATAACCCGTTAAACATTATATAGACCCTTTTCGGCATAAAGGTTCTTTAAAATTGAGTCAAGAATCTTCGGGTTCTATATAGCACGCCCTGCACGTTTTGTTCTAAAAGTTTAAAAATGTTAATTGTTAAAGAAAGTGCACTTGTTGAAATGGTTTCTTCCACTGAGCACTAGAGTAAGGATGTTCTGCTGTGTAAACTTTGTTTTGACCCTTTTGAGGATTCCAGTCCTTTTTGGCCAGTGACCATCTTGAATGTCCCTTGTAGACTCATGGTGCCCATCAGGGTGAAAGGTCATGACCTTTGCTTGTCTGGGGTCGATTGGTTGATGAAAGAGGTGATGATGCCACATGTTTGTCTCATTAAACACAAGACCAAACAGATATCTGGATGTTGGAGGTCAAAGGGTAGAGGAATGCATTATAAGACATTTGAAATTCAAACAGCATACACTAGTCATTCTTTTTTGCAGGAAATTATATTCAAAATATTTAGCAGAATATTAGTATGATTTCTTAAGGATCACGTGACCCTCAAGACAGGAGTAATGATGCTGAAATTACAACTTTGCATCACAGGAATGAATTACATTTTAAATTCTTTTCAAATAGAAAACAGTTATTTTAATTTGTAAAAATATTTCAAATTGTTTCCACATGTTTCCAAATTTTGACTTATTTTATTTTATTAAAATGAATGAAACAGCCGAAAGTTTGTTTCTCGTTTTGAAATGTTTTGATCAGAAGGTTTATTCTTAAAAGTTTACAATTAGTTTTGGATAGGCCTACATATGGCTACATTGTGCCTATGCATTTAAATTTACAGTTATAAAGTAAAAAATTATGTTTTTTTTGTTTTTAAAGAGATGAAGAGGATACGTTATTGAATAAAAAAGCCAACAAATGCCCAGCACATGTCAACTCTTTCCTGAAGTTGGTCACTACACAATTCTCGTTCCATTTTGTGTCGTTTCACAGTTTCAAACACGGTAAAACATTTAATCAAACTGTCTTCCTGTCTGTGACCATGAACGCAAGCTCTCTGGGAAGTCAGCATGTGACATACTTAGATCTTCGCTCCCATCTCGTCAAAGGACGTGAGGAACAAACAAACGTTCCAATTAACTGCTTTGGGATCCTGCGGAGGGAAGCGGGAAACCCCCTCCTTTCTATTTGCACTCACACACCCCTTCTCCACCTTCTCAGCATTCACAGCCCTCGCTCTCATTCTCTCGTCCCTGCAGGCCTTTCGTGGCTAATGTATATTCATTTACCACTTAAAGGACGGACACAGCACCCTGTTAAAACTAAATCAAGCTCCATTCATGACATGATCCTTTTCGCCAGGCTCAAAGGGCCCCGGTCTCAGGGGGGCCGTGACCCTGAAGACGCAGAGAAGGGTAGAGCGAGGGAGGGGTGGGTTTGATCCTATAGCCCCCTAAAAAAGACAGCAGTGTCTGCCTCTGGTGATTAAGCTGACCAATGGCGGACACGGCTAGCCCAACGGCGGGAATTTAGAGGAGGCGTGCTGGAGATTAAAATATATCACGCCCATTCAGAGGCGCTGGGATAAAGGGATAAAGGAGCGTTATAGGAGGGAATGAAGGGATAGTGGGACGAGGTCTTTTCACGGCTGATGACTGATTGCCCGTCTTTTGATTGACAGCCAGTGTGGAGCTGAAGGGTGGGAAAGTTCAGGGTGGGGTTGATGTTGAGCTGTGAGAAATGAAGGTTACAGGACATTGTGTGTGTGAGAAGAGAGGCTTTGGTGAGAATCTCCACGCCGGTAAATTAACTGTGACCGTGACAGACGCTCAGTAGCACGCTGAATATTACAAATAAATGTTTTACCAAGATTAGAAAGGATAATGTGGATTTAAAAGTGGGCATTGTGGCCCCGTATGGCATTATGGCATGTGTTGAGATGCTCAAACCACACATAAAAACGTCATTTATTGCAGTTAATAATATCAAAACTAATATATATAAATGTGTATATATATATATATTACAAATATTGATATAAACATATACATACAGTATGTTATATATTTTATATACATATATATATATAGCCTATGTGTGTGTGTGTGTGTATTTGTTTATGTATTATATGACTTTTATTATAAATTTGTATTAATGATATATCTGTCTTGAGTGTCTAATATTATATTTTAAATTATTATTATTATTAGGTTTTAAAGCAGTGTTCATAGAAAATGTGATAGTTAATTACAACAATGTTAATTTGAGGAGGAACTGACTTCATACATCCAATAAAAATCTGACACAAGCTGGTTAAGGGGCGTTTTACACCGTTTTCAACTGAAAACTGAGAACTTTGAATGTGTTTTGGCCATTCATTTACACAACAACAGCGTTTTGGGGGCCTGAAATGAAATCAAACTTTTGAAAACTGGTTTTAAAATTTACGGTTTTGAAAACGATATCGTTATCGTCTCCGTGTATATACAAAATAGCAAATTTGTGAAAACGGTGATGTCATGCACAAATGTATTACATAATCGGTTTATAGGTGCCTAGTGTTTCTTTACAAAGTGACATCGCCATCTACTGGCCTGGCATGAATTATAAAGCATTTTTAGTCGTTTACGCGGATCCATGTGAACAGGATCATTTTGACTGTCTGTACGCGAAAAGTCCAAAGGAAAATCTTCTCCGTTTTAAGCAACCTACATCGTTGTCGTTTAAACGTACCCTAACAATCATAGCAAAAATGGATCATTATGGACATTAATTTATACAACACCGATGTTTTGGGGGCCTGAAAATGCAAACTTTTGAAAACGGGATTCAAAGTGCAAGGTTTGGAAACGATACCGTCATCACCTCCGTGTAAACTACAAAAAAGTGAATTTGTGAAAACGGTGATGTCATGTGCATGCAAATCACATGTTCAATAGCCATGTCCTGTTTCTTTACAAATTGACATCGCCATCTACTGGCCTGGCATGAATAATACAGTTTTTTTTTGTCGTTTTCACAGATTTGTGTGAACGGGATTGTTTTGACAACCTTGTTGTCTGTACATGAAAGGAAAAACGTTTCCATTTTTATTACATCGTTGTCATGTAAACATAGCCTTGGTGTCCAAATACTTTTTGGAGTGCCTTGATGTAGATTCATAATAGAAATTTGTATTTGTTATTTATTTAGCTTTGCGTTTAATGTTTTAATCGTACAATTCAAATGTTTTCCACTGTTGTTCTGCCTGTCTAATGTGTAGGAACCCAGTGAGATTGTGAGGTCAACATTCATCCAATCAACAGAACCAGAATCAATTTTCAAAATCATTACTGCAGTCTTCAGTCACATGATCCTTCAGAAATCATAATATGCTGATTTGCTGCCCAAGAAACATTTTTATTATTATTATCAATGTTGAAAACAGTTGTGCTTCTTCATATTTTTTGTGAAAACCATGATACATTAAATAGACAGTTCAAAAGAACAGCATTTATTAGAAATCGAAATCTTTTGGGACATTATAAATGTTGAATTGAATGCGTCCTGGCTGAATAAAATGATTAATTTCTGAATATTATTATCTACACTTTTGATTGTGGCTTGAAGTGTCTTAGAAAGAATATATGTTTAAAAAGTCAGATGCCAGTTATTTCCTAATCTGAGGTGTTCCTGCTTGATTTATTTGTTTATTTGTACAATGGCCTCGTCCTGAACCCCCCACCCCCCACCTGTCATAATTGGCGACCCGCCGCCGGCTGCGCGCCTCGCACACTCCAGGTATCCGGTGACTCAAAGGGTCGGTGAGTGCCCCTGTCAGCACACCGCAGTGAGGAACAAGAGATTAACCCTAATCCAATCCACTCAATCCTTCTCCTGCGTTCCTCTCGCTGTTCCTTCAACCTGGAGGAGGAGCCGTGGCTTTCAGGTCAGCATTGGAATCCCTGGCCTGAATAGAAGCCCACCAGGGAAAAAAAGCCCTCGCTTCAGTGCGGTGACTGCGGCTGGTTGGCTTCTGAATGGCTCTCTGTGACAAAGGGTCTCTTTCACAGGATAACTGAGGAGGATGCCACTGCAGATGTCTGAGACGTCTCTGTTAGCGTTTGACTGACGGGAGGCTGCACGCTCGGCTCTGCGGCACCTGTCCGAGAGTGTGTTGAGTCCTCGGACCTGAAGATGGTGTGGAGGCCCATCAGGCTCCGTGAGATCTCATCACACACACTTCCGTTTGAGGGCATCACCTGTGTAATATGTGTGGCAGGACTCCTGCCTAAATGATCCCATACTTTTCTGAAAGCACAGCCATATTAGGTTTAGTGGAAGGAGATACTTTGTTTCCATACATTGCATTGGTAGCTCTTTATTTTACAGTCCTGTTCCCCATGGACATTACAATAACTGGGTAATAGGTACTAACCCTGCACCTACACCTAAACCTCAACTTAACCCCTGTAGTTACCTTATATTACACAGTGTTTTCTACACATACTGTAAAATAAATTGCAATATATTATATTTGTAATGCATGTATGTGTATACTGCATTCAGTATTGCATTTAATATTTATGGCTTGAATGTTTTTTTGGTTTTGGCTCAAAAAGCTTTTAGTACATTTTTAATAGATAATCAACCAAGCTGAAGGGGAATGCTTTGGTAGTTCTGAAGGGACTAGAACTAGAAGGGTATAAAATGTAGGCCTATAATTTATAAATAATAAGTATGCAAAAGAACAATAGTGATGCAAGCACCACTAATAATAATTATGATAATAATAAGGGATAAAAAAATGAAATGTTAAAATGATATTAAAACTTAAAATATCAAAACACTCTATGTTTTGATATGTAATAATAATATAATGTAGTAATAATAATAATAACAACAATAGATTTTAATGAACATAAAATAATAATTTATAAATATTTGTTTCAAATAATCATTTATAGATATTCTTTTTTCTTAATATCAAAACCCTCAGATAAATGTAATAGTAATAACAATTTAGAAACATTGATTTAAAAATGTCTTAATGTTTTAATATTAAAACATTCAGATAATTTAATACTACTACAATAATATTCATTTTAAAAAAATAACCTTACTTTTTTTAAATTGTCAATATCTTAGATAAATGTAATAATATTTTATAAATATAAAAAATATAGCCTAATATTACAATATTAATAATAAAATTTCAAATAATTTATAGATATTGTTTTTCTGAATATCTTAATAATAATAATTTTAAATGTTTAAATGTTCTTAAAATGTAAAAATACAAAATACTGGAATATTATTACATAAAAACCAGTTTCTTTAACATCTGCCTTTTCCTGTATGCTGTACATTTTTCACAAGTATACAAGTACAAGTATTTTTAAAGTATGTAAAATTGAAATTAAATATCTGTTACGTTATTGTACATTATTATATTACATTATTAGAAATGTTACATTATTTTATATATTCAAACATATATATATATAATGGATACATAAAAATACTAGGCACAGTAACAGTCATTAAAAAAATGAATGCATTGTTATTTTGAAACTTTCTACCATTTTTAGAGAGCATGTGCACAAGTGTCAGATGTAATATTTTTAACACACTCATTGCTTTGTAAAACTAAAACTTTAAGAGTAATACTGTATTATGTCTTATCATTAATATCACAATAGTAATCCTGCCATGAATAAAGGTAGCTGTTTTCCCATACCGTGTCAGTGTGTGTTTGTGTATGCTGATCACACTCCTGGTGTCTGGCCCCCGTGCCCCAGTCAGAGCCCTGAGATGGGGCGTCTCACTTACACTTTGGGATATATGGGTACCACATTGTCCCAAACATGTCTCCGCTCTCCTCCCTATACTCCAGGACTGTCTGGATGTGTTTTCCCAGACAGCCACCCTCCCTCCAGGGGCTGAGAGAGCCGTGACCCCCTGTGTGAGCACAGGCCTCCAGACAGCAGGGGTCAGAGGTCAACACCAGCTGTCACTTCACCCCACTGCTGCATTATAGTCCTGATTAAGGGATGGAGGAATGCAGACGTACATTCCTCGGGACGTCTCATCAGAGAGAGACAACACTGCAACTCTATATACGACAAACAAGCATGCATTAAAACTGCTCAAAACTTGGTCATGAGGAAACATATGAGTTTGAAGTTATATTTCAGTTATACAAATGTAATGTTTTCATGATGAATAGAAATTTCTGTTTTTATAAAGTATGTTTCAAATGTACATAAAAGATTTGATATGTAGCCTATTATTCATATTTGATTAGTTAATTTCATGATACGCTGGTTTTCAAGAGCTTTGAAAGCACATTTGCTCTGTGAAGTTCAAGTCCAAAGTCATTCAGTTGTCTGACAAATGTTTGTTCAGTGAAAGTCCAGTTGTATGTAAAATGTACAAAGTGTTTTAGTCAAAATTACAATTACACAAATGTGTATTTTCTACATCAGTGTGTTTGTTGGTTTCAAACACCTTATTTAGATATATATTTTTAAATACTTTTTGTGAATTCTTTCCAAACTAAAATTCATGTCCGAATATTTTCCCTATGTAATGAAGAATTTTAACTGAAGTTAAACATGCGGGACAAAAGTATTTTTCATAAATGTCAAGTTGGGGCAAGTTTTTAGCATGTTTAAGAGTAGTTTATTCAGTTTATCAATTACAATTATTGTTGACCAGATTAATATGTTTCCTTTCACACCCCTGAATTGTTTTGTGTTTTATGATTGTTAGCTGTTTGGTTGAATATCTATATTTTTCCTGGGCTTTAACGGTGCAAATGTCCAATAGAGTTTTTGGTAACACTTAACAATAAGGTTCATTAGTTAATATTAGTTAATGTATTTACTAAAATGAACTAACAATTAGCAAAACATTTGTTACAGTATTTATTTTTTATTGTTAGTTCATAAAAATACAGCTGTTCATTGTTTGTTCATGTTAGATCAGTGCATTAACTAATGTTAACAAATACAACCTCTGATTTCAATAATGTATTAGTAAATGTTTAAATTAATATTTACTAAGATTTATAAATGCTAGTATTCATTCTTAGTTCATGTTAACTAAGGTAGTTTACTAATGTTAACTAATGAACCTTATTGTAAAGTGTTACCGCTTTTTTTTAAGGCAAGACCTTATCTGTGCAGAAAATGAAAAATAATAAGCGGAGTAAACGTGTGACAACTAGCCCCGGTCTCCCTCACAGCGAGAAGAGCTGAATTCACCGCGTTTAATTAAAAAACGTATTTCCTTTTAATGAACTCCTCCTACTTTTTTCCCCTTATAATTTTTCTTTTTGAATTTAACTTTATTTTTTCTTCCTTCTCTTTTACTTGGTTAGTAATAAGTTGGGAAATTATGTTTCGATGTTTTAGCTAAACATGATAATCTGAAATGTGGAATAACTAAAGTTTTGACATCTGACCATTTTTTCGATCTCTAAATACATTATGCTTCTCTAATCCTTCAGATAAAGTCATTTGTTTAACGAAAAAATGTTTAAGATCGGTTTCCAGGACAATTGTTGCACTTTTTCGTACAATCTAAAGCTTCTTATTTGTAATGCTGATGTGAATGAAAGGAAAGACACGTGTAAGGAAAAATAAAAATATCATAGGCTAATATAATATAATAATATAACATAATATAGTCTAATATAATAACATAATATTAGATTCAAACGAAAACTAAAAATAACAACGTTCAGAAAAAGATAAAATAGACCTTTTTACGCACAATCTGTAAACATGCTGATAGTCGTTGATTTGATAGTTCATTTCTTTTGCTTCAGTTGGTTTTAACTGTTAGATTTTATTTTGAAAAACAGACAATGGTGTTTTGTGTTGAACGCAGAAGAACTTTTAACAATTAATCCAAATTAGACAAAAAAACCCCTCACATTTTCAACCGTTCTTTCTTTTTCTTTGTTTTGGAAATAAAAATTGTAGATTTTTTTATGTTTATTTGAGAATTTTTTTTTTTTTTTCAAAAAATGTTTTCTTCATCAGTCCATGTCTTCTGTGTTTTGTTGGTTTTTACTTGTTTGTTATTTAAAAAAAAAAAACCTGCAAAATCAGCTTTTGAAATGACATATCAGTATTTTGTACTGCCAGTACTGCCAGTATTTATTTATTTATTTTAATCAAGGGATTAATACGGGATTTTTAATAGATTAGTCTAATTTTTTCAGAACGTTTTTGGCCAAGTCGCGTTTTATCTAACCAATAAATTGCGTGTTTATTATTAACCATTTTTTAAGCCATAAAGTCAGTATATGAATAAACAAGCTGATCAAAAGCTCAGCCACATCTGTCCATTAAGAAACGTGGCATCGGAGCCTCGATCACATCATCTCACACCCGGCGCACAAAAGCGACCTGCGTCCTCGCGCTCTGATTGGCCAGTCGGCAGCACTGCGCTCAGCCAAGGCTTTGATTGGCCGGTCCGTACCACACGTCACTGCAGGAGAGAACATACTGGGCAGGATGCTGAGGACTGGTACCATAGCTGCGAGACCAGCATCATCGGCATCATCATAATCAATATAATCAATGCTGCTGTGGAGAGTTTGCCACCTGTTGTAAATGTTCCAGGCAGCACGCGACCAGAAAGAGTAGCGGGCTTGTTTTGAGGAGAAATCCATTGTTTGGTGAGCCTTAGAGGCACATTTAGGGTGAAAAGGAGACATTGTGGATTACAGGCATGCTGCATGTTTCGTGTGTTCCATGTGCAGTTGCACGAGGATGCTGATGGTGATGCCATTTGCACGGAGGGATTCATGAGGTAAGCCGTGCACTATTTCATCTCATATGCCTTTTGTTTTCAGTCCATTTGAATGAAGAAAATCCAGAAATAAAAATTGTAACCTCGTTATTGATAGATTTATCATGCACTTGGCTCTTTGGGAATTTAGTGGCTCGCTATAGTAATTAAAGTGGATCCTTTATAAACGCCTACAATTTTACATTGGATCACAAAAAAAAAATCGTTCATCCTTGACCGTTGAGACAATAGATAACCTATTTTCTCAGACATGAAAGCTGACTAATATCCCACATATTGATGATGGTTTAGGCCTAATAAATGTCATATTTTAGCTTAAAGAGTGTTTTGAAAACTAGTGGTCAGAGGTTGTATAGTTCATCATCAGAGCATAATCTTAAAATAAGATTTAATAGAAGGGAGTTTGCCTGTGTTCTTGATGAAAGGCGTAATTATAATAGCATAAAGAAATAAAAGTTTCCAAAGAGGTGTATATCACTAAATGATGTCACCCGAACACATGGGTGCCTTAAACTCAAAGTGTGTGTTTAAGAAATACAATCTTTAAAATAACGCCACTAAATGTGCTTAAACATATAAAGAGCATTTAAGATTTTATGGTGAGATGACCTGCAATATAAGAGTACACATTTTTAGAAATGTACATTCTTCATTGAATATGTGGAGTTTGGCACAACATAATCATCTTTTTTATATTCAAAAATATATATAAGGCATATATCTTTTATAGTATGAATCTTGTTTGATTATTGTAGTGGTTTGTTGTGTGAAATGTATTTTAGACTGTTAAAAAGCTTAATTTCGGATTGCAGGAGTTGGCATCACATAAATGTGAGATTTGAAATGAGATTTTAGTAGAATTATATAAATATACACAAATATCTGATCAACGTCACTTGAGCACCATAGAAAAAGAATTTGAATAATAACAAATTTTATTTAATAATATATTTAGTTTATTTAAAGATACACACATTTTACAATTGTGTTGTAAGTACATACATTTTAAATGAAATATTAAAAGTACAATAAAATCAAATATATGTATATATATGTGTGTGTGTGTGTGTGTGTGTGTGTTTTAGTTCTGGGCTGCTGATGTGTTTCTTCTGCTTTCTTTTGGCTGCTGATAATCTATTTAATGACATGCTTGCAATTTCTTTGTAGATGTGTTTCTGCAGTCTAACATCCAGACCAGCGATGTACGACCACACACTTCTCGGGCCTGAAACCTCTTTCTGAGGGTTGGTTTCTCTCTTTGGTTATCTAGCTGTATGAGTTTTAACACTTTTCATAAAGCTAGATAACCGAAAGTAGAAATAATTCTCAAAATCTGTTGAAAAAAACCTGAAAGCAAGAGAGAACAGACGCTTTTACTTCAGGTAATTTCACATGGATTTTTAAATCATCAAATTAGAATTATTCCAGATTGTGATTTGTTTTTCAGAATATGTTAACTCACAAAGGATGCTGTCTAAAGCAGATGAGAACATTGTCTCCACTGAAATGTGGATAATCTGCATTTGTAATGAGAGTCTTTTTGTTCTTTTCTCTTGACAATCATTTTAAAAGATGGACCTGCACTATTAGTAACAAAATCGTGCAGTGCTTTTAAAACGCTTCAAGAGATTCTCATTTTGCCGATTTTCGGCTAATTTTGATGATATCATCAGGTGAAGGGCATTGGATTCTGACTGGTGGGACACTCACTGTATCTCAGCATTAAAAGAGATACTCGAGGGCTATTTGTTGTGGTCTAAACGGAGGCCTTAGGATTGTCCTGTAGTCCTATAGACTCTTTCTGCTGGATTTCCCCGTGTGAAAGACAGAAACAATGGCAGCAGTACAAACACTTATTCATTCTCTGTATACACACACACAGGGACAGCGCTGCCTAAATGAGGCTGCGTTTAATTCTTTAGGAATAGCCTCTCGATAGAACAGAAATCCATTGCAGGAGGTAATGATATACGCTGGCTAATTGGTTAGACTCAATGGTGTGTATTTTATAGCTTGAGAATAACATGAGGATATTCTCATGCGCTTCTGCACTTTCTGGATTGGACATCTTCAAAAGCATCCATATAAAAATGCACGTTTTTTAGTTCATTTTTAATCAAATTTGCCTATATATATTCAATAAAATTATAACATATTATAATATATATGTGTGTGTGTGTGTGTGTGTGTATATATATATTGTAATATAATCAATATTCAATACAATTCTGTTTAATATATATAATATTTATTTTGTATCTATTAATAGTTTAAAAAAATCTGATGTTTATTATATATATATATATATATATATATATATAATTTATTTGTTTTATTAAAATAATTTTAATAAAATGTATTTTTTTAATTTATTTTATGCTATATATATAAATATATAATTAAACATCACACACACACACACACACACACACACACACACACACACACACACATATATATATATATATATATATATATATATATACATACATATTATGCCATGGAATCAGCTTGGCAATAATAATGAAGTGTGCTTTTTAAAGCTGGTTTTTCAAGTTGTATCTGTCTTCTTGATACTTTCCATTTCTTTTTCTCTCTCTCATTGTCTTGTACTCACTCTTTCCCTCTCGCCTTTCATACAGACTCTTATTTCCATCCACAATATGGCACAATAAAGATAACAAGGGCACAGCCATCAGTGAGAGAGATGCTTGGAGGAACATGGCAGTTTCCATTTGCTACATCTTCCTTTCTCCGCCTATACCCAGAAACCCCCAGTGCCATCTGTACCCCTGTGGGGTGCGAGAGAATCCGTGCCAGTGCCAGCGGCGACACAACCCTCGACTGGATCCCCGGCACAGACGGCACAGGGAGAGAAAGGAGGCCATCTTGACGGAGATCTTACACGAGAAGCTAAGATGGCTGGGCTGGCACATGAGGTGAGTTGCATCATGGTCTTTTTTTGTGCTTGTGTGTGTTTATGGGGGATATTATAGCCCCCTTCACCCTGCAACCCCCCGCCCCCCCCTGCTTCTAGCCTATCTGATCTTACTACACTAATTAGCGAGAGGGTTTTGGCGGGAGCTTGGCGAGGAAGGGAGGGAAGCAAAGAAAATAAATGAACTGGCAATGACTGTAGCAGCGGCTGCCATCTTCCTTTGTTAAAGATACACTGAGCCTCCATAATATATGAACAGAGATCACAGAGTGCTCGTTAAGATTCATCGCCAAAAAATCTAAAACTCACAAATTATGTTTGTCTCATTGTCCATCCATCCATATATAGTTTTAAAATTATTTGTAATTTTAAATATGTACTTATGATTGTCTGATAATCAACAAAACTTACAAAAAATGTTTTTATACATATATTTTTGAATAATTTTAATAAGTATTTAATAAAAATGATGAGATATTTTTAGGAATTCGCAGGGTGCTCTGCAGTTCAATATGCAACATTAAATCTATTTGATGTACCTAAAGAAGTCAAAAATGATTCTACACTTTTGTTTTAGTCCTTTTCATTCCCCACAAAAAGATAAATGTACTCCTAGGAGGCTTATTCACAATTCAGATTTGTTCCTTATAGCAAATAGTTTTGTAGCTGAGGACGGATAACGAAGGGGTGGGAGGATAAAAAAAGAGAAAAGAATGAAACTATGGCTGCTAATGAGTGGCGCTAAGCTAAGATCCTCTTGACATAGATGCAGTGAATGAGACTGAGGGCTGGTTTAAAGAGACAGGCCGCGTCCCAGCATTCTCGTGGGGGATGAACCCTGTTGCATTCGGTGGGATTTATTCTATTTTCACACATTTTTTAGAATTTAGAATCAAAGTTTTAGAATACCAAATCAGGCTACATAAATACGAACGAACAAATGCATGTTTAAACAATGAGCACGATTGAATTAGTGAATGTATGTGTGACTTTATGTAATCTTTTGAAAAATGCAATCAATCCGAATGTAGATAATCACATTTTGTTAAATGCATCCAATTTAGAATTGCTTTGAACATTTTCCTCTCATTCAAAATACATAGATTCATATTATACCTCTTGCCAAATTAATAAGATATTCAGGTAGTTGACTTGAAATTTGGAAACTTGGCGTGCGATGTGATTTTATATATTATTTTGGTCTTTAGATCAATTATAGAATAGCTAAAATATTTTTACTCTAAAATGCATTTATCATACTTAAAATAAACTACACTGTAAAAATGATTTTTCAAATGTAATAATACAAAGATTGAGTATGCTTTACAAGAAAATACATAATTTCAGTCTTTCTCAAAATGGTAACACTTTACAATAAGGTTTCATTAGTTAACTACATTAGTTAACACAAACTAACAGTGAACAAAACTTTTACAGCATTTAATGTTAATTTTAGCATTTACTAATCCATTATTAAAATCAAAAGTTGAATAACATAGGCTAGTGTATGCATTGTGAACTAGCATGAACATGAAGGTTTATTTAACAAACGTTAATAAATGCGGTGTTTATCGTTCATTGTTTGTTCACTGTAAAAAATTATATGATCAATAAGTTATGACAACATGTGTTTTACATTGTTTTGTCTAATCAAAAAACAATTTTCTACTTTTTTATGTTATACTAGATTCATCTAATGTCTTAAGTCAGTTTAACGTAATTTAAGTTGAATTGACTTAAACATCCAAGTTGATTGTGCTTAAAAATTGAATGCAACCTTTTTTACAGTTACTTCACAAATGAGACCTTGTTCTGACGTGTTACTGTTTAATTCAATGTGTTATTTTTTTACTAGCAATTTCTCAGAGAAAATGTTTTCTACACCAAATGTTCTTCAGTTTAGTAAAGGCAGAAAAGGTGATTCAAAACAGTAAAAAAATTATATTTTAACAGCTAAAGGCCTGGTTTCACAGACCGAGCTTAGATCAAGCCAGGGTTAGGCCTTAGTTTAATTTGGACGGAAGCTTTTATAAACATGCCTTAGAAAAAAAAAACATCTTGAGACAAAATAGTGGATCTGACATATTTTAAGATATGTCAGTGCAAGTTACTTTCAGTTAAAACAGCTCAAACATGCATTTTCTATATAGACTAAAATTCACGTTTGAGCTGTTTTAACTGAAAGCTTAAAGCCCATAGGCTATAAGGCTCAAGCAATGTCTGTGAAACCGGGAATAATATTTTAAATGATTTTATATACTTTCCCTTTTATATTAAAATGTTTGAACCTAAAATCTTCATAAAAAGCTAAACTCGTGGAAGTCAGAGCTTGATGTTGCTCTATGGCCTTCACACAGACACAATGCGATTTTCCAAACAGCATGTGTCCCAGGCCCTGGCAGAAACGGCCCGTCGTGCCCCTGGCGATCTGGTTCGGGGGGTTTGTGAAGGGTGAAGCTGGTATGAGGGCCGGCAGCTGCAGCATGCGTGGCTTTAATGAACAGAACGTGGTGTCGGCCATTAATATTCTGCCCAGCTCGCGGCTGGTCCCTCGCGCTCAATGGAGGCCCCCTCCTTTATAAAGAGCTCCGCTTTCCCACCATTGTCAGGGCCGCTGCTCCTGCGGCACGAGAGAGGGGGCAGGGTGGGAAACACCGATGCAGACCAGACACCACCAGATGCCAAAGACACGAGACGGTTATGCAGATCGCAGGGCCCTTTGTGTGTGTGTGTACAGGGGTGTGTATGTTTACAGACGGAGGCTGTACGCCACCTGATCATCTTAATTAGTTAGCATGTAGTTAATAGGTGTCTGAGTCTGAGTGGGATGCAGATGTAAATGTGCCAAGTGTGTTTTTTTCTTCGCCTTACAGAATGTGCTTAAGGTTATTTTGTTGATTTTCATTTCTTTATTGCATCCAAATTTAACTGTGATAAAATCTTAGTGAGTTTTTAATAAACTCTGTTGTTTTAGATTTGATAAATTGGTAAGACTTTACAGTAAGGTCAAGTAACATGAATTAACTAACAATACATTTGTTACTGTATTTGTTTATCTTTGTTAATGTTAGATAATAAAAATACAGCTGTTCTATATTTGTTCATGTTAGTTCTCGGTGTGTTAACTAATGTTAACAAATACAACTTTTGATTTTAATAATGTATTAGTAAATGTTGAAATTAACATTAAGATTAATAAATGGTGCAGTTCATTATTAGTTCATGTTAACTATTGTAGTTAATTATTGAAACCTTATTGTAAAGTGTTATAGATTAAAATATAAGCTATAAGTGTTAGAGATTAGGGTAAATAATATATATTTTAAAATAAATGAATATCTTTACTCTGCAAGGATACATTAAATTGAACAAAAATGACAGTAAACACATTTCAAATGTCACAAAAGATTTCATGTTCAAATAGACGCTGTTCTTTTTATATTTTCTTTTTCAACTGTGATAAGAAATATTTCTTGAGCAGCAAATCAGCATATTAGAATGATTTCTGAAGGACTTCTGGATTAATGGCTGATGAAAATTCAGCTTTGAATCAAAATCTTTAATTAAATTAAATTACATTTAAACTGTTAAAATAGAGATCAGTTATATAAAATTGTAAAAATACTTCATAATATTATTTTTGAACTATTTTTGACAAAAATAAATGCAGTCTTGGCAAGCATAAGAGACTTTGAACATGATTTTTTTTTACCAACCCTGATTTTTTTAACTGTAGTGTTAAAGGTTAACATATTGTATATATATATATATATATATATATATATATATATATATATATATATATATATATATATATATATATATATATATATATATATATATATATATATATATATATATATGAAAATCATCAAATAACAAAATATTAAGCCGAGTGACATTATTTTATCACACATATACATTTTTCAAGCAAAATATTTCACAAAATTATCAAACATATTTAAGTATGACTTAGGACTTTTGGGGGCCACTAAAAATCATGTATGTACTTATGATGTGTGATGTACTTATGTGTAAATAATTGAGGAATGTCCTCAGATATCAGTCTCTCCAGATACAGTAAGAGAGACACTGTTTGTTGATGAAATGAATAGACCTCTGGGAAACGTACAAGGCTGCATGTTGGTGATTTGCATCGGCACCGTGATGAAGGTCATATGACATCAGAGGCGGGCACCTCGTGCACCGTGAGCTCCGCGGAGTAAAGAAACCATCAAACCACAAGCCCACCTCAGGCTCACCTCATCAAAGACACAAGTCAAAGAAAACCACAATGCTGCTGATAATATGGCATTACAGGGATAAAGGTTTGAACATTAAAAAAGAAAAGAAGGAATAGAGGGACGGGGTTTAGTGACACGTTGAGAGATTGATAGATTCAGAGGATGGCAGGAAGGAGGGTGAACATGTGACCAGGATCATGTTCTGTAAACTACAGGTCTGCATGCTGATTGGACTCCTATAGAAGGAGAAAAAAACATTTGTCAGAATTTGTTTTATGCATTTGTTAAGAGTTAGTTCGTTAATAGTTAGCAAGTAAGTTTGGTATCATTTTATAATGATTTTTTTACAAGAAGTCTCTCACCACAGCTGCATGCATTTATTGATCAAAAATGCAGTAAAACAGTAATAGTGTCAACATTTTACTATTATAATAACTGTTGTCTATTTTAATATATTTTATTATGTAATTTATGTGTGTGTTGATCATAACTCCAGTCTTCAGTCTCATTCTCCAGTCATCCTTCAGAAATCATTCTGATATTTGCTGCTCAAGAAGCATTTATTATTATCAACTGCTTCATATTTTTGTGGGCACCATTTTTCAGGATTCTTTGTTGAATAGAAAGTTCAAAAGAACAGCATTTATTTGAAATAGAAATCTTTGGGAACATTATAAATGTTTTTACTTTCACTTTCGATCAATTTGATGTGCCCTTGCAGAATAAAATAATTAGTTTAAAAAATAATTACTGACGTTAAACTTTTGAACGCTTGTGTGATATGTAATATCTGAAAACAAGAATCTTCTATTGAGATTGATTTTAATGGTTGGGTTCCCTGAGACCACAGACTGTGATATTTGAATTAAGAACAATAATAATAGTCATTTTAAATGATCCTTCAGACTCTTATAATATATAATAAGTTCCTCTGACCTAATTAAAACCCATCAGGAGGATATTATTAAAGCTTTAACCCTTTGTTTAATCACAGCAATCAGAGAATCTTAGTGTGTGAAAAGAAATACAAGATGTGAAAAAGGTTTGGGATTGGGTCACTAAACATGCAAATCACTGAATAAAACAGAAGTATATATACACAAGTATATTGGGTTTATTTTATTTTAGAAATGTTGTGTTTCTCTGTCAACCATGACAGAGCTTAGCTTGTATTTGAACTGTGATTTTCAATCCATCCGTCGCCTGCTTGACTGTAGACAATCGCCGCTTTTTGATCGCGAGCTGGATTAAGAGAAGCGTCTTGCTTTATCTGTTAACACAGTCCGGTAAGATTAAATCTAGATCATGTCTGCTGTGTATTTAGGTCAACAGCCATGAGCAGAAGTCTGTCGTCTTTGTACATCTTTGACTGTGTGCTCTTTAAACTGGGCTGCACTTAAAGTGTTAACGTCATTAGCTGTACGTGGTAAAGTTACTTATCATCAGAAAATAGTATTTAATAATAATAATATAAGTTAAGTTGTGCAATTCCTATATTTACAGTGTATTCCTTTTAGGTGTTAAACATTTAAGCATTGTGCTATATATATATATATATATATATATATATATATATATATGTATATATATATATAGATAGATAGATAGATAGATAGATAGATAGAGAGAGGGAGAGAGAGAGAGAGAGAGAGAGAGAGAGAGAGAGAGAGAGATGGATAGAGATAGATAGATAGAGAGAGAGAGCGATGGATAAAGATAGATAGATACCGCTTTGATAGATATATAAATAGATAGAGAGAGAGAGATGGATAGATAGATATATAGACTGACAGATAGATAGATAGATAGATAGATAGATAGATAGATAGAGACAGAGAGAGAGAGAGAGAGAGAGAGAGAGAGATGGATAGAGATTGATAGATAGATAGAGAGAGAGAGAGAGAGAGAGAGAGAGAGAGAGAGAGAGAGAGAGAGAGAGAGATGGATAAAGATAGATAGATAGATGATAGCTATAGATAGATGATAGCTAGATAGATAGATAGATAGATAGAGAGAGAGAGAGAGAGAGAGAGAGAGAGAGAGAGAGAGAGAGAGAGATGGATAAAGATAGATAGATGATAGCTAGTTAGCTAGATAGATAGATACATAGATAGATAGATAGATAGATAGATAGATAGATAGATAGATAGATAGATAGATAGATAGATAGATAGATAGATAGCTAGATAGATAGATAGATAGATAGATAGATAGATAGATAGATAGATAGATAGATAGATAGATAGATAGATAGATAGATAGATAGATCCATCATGTGCCATTCAGAGTCCTGACAGTAATCTTAGTCTCTTAATGCAACTTTGGCCATGAAGAACTAATCTATCAAGAAGTCCAGATCTTAAGGATCTTTAAAGCACAGACGGATATTCCTCCCTCCATAGTGATTATGAGATGAGGAAACCCCTTGTGATGAGCGGCAAAGCAAGCTCACGAGAAGCACTTGACCTGATTTTTGAGTGAGATTTCGCTCAGTTGTCCGATTTCTTCATCCTCAGATGTATGTTGGTTTGTTTATGGTTTAATCGGTAAATGTGCATTAGCACACAAGCCAATTAAATTACCCAAGTATTGAAAAAGATGTTTATAGTTTATTTATTAGGGCCGCTCATTAGCTGATGCAAGGCGCCTGTAACCCTTGAGGCTCGTGAGTTTAATTCAGCCTCTGTGGTGAAACGCAGGAAGCCTGATGAAGACAACAGCTCAAACATCAGCTAAACTAGGACTGAAAGAGATAGTTCACCCAAAAAAATGAAAATCCAGTAATCATTTACTCACCTTCATGTCGTTCCAAACCTTTATGACTTTCCTTTTCCTCTGTTTAGTCCATATAATTAAAGTTAAGGGGAACTTTCAGACATTTCTTAAAAATATCTTATTTTGTGAGAGCGAGTAAAAGATAACACAATTTTCATATTGGGGTGAACTATCCCTTTAAGGCAAGACACTACAGGCAAAACCTTTAACTCTATGTTTACACAATAACAATGTACTAAAAACGGAAATGTTTTTCCTTTTGAAAAAGTTTAGCTGACAGACGACAACGTTGTCAAAATGATTTTATAGATACTAAAAACGCTGTATTCTGCTGCCAGGCCAGTAGATGGCAATGCCACTTTGTAAAGAATCTATACGAAATCTATACAAAGAAACACTACACGCCTAGACTGAACACGAAACACGCATAGGCCTATGCGTTGTCACCGTTTACACAAATTCGTGTTTTTGTAGTTTTCACAGTTGATAATGGTTTTGTTTTCAAAAACGTACACTTTGAAACCCGTTTCAAAACTTTGTGTTTTCAGGGCCCCAAAACACCGCCAAAACGCATTAAAAGTTTTCTGTTTTTAGTTGAAATCAGTGTTGTAAACGGCCCCTTTAGCAGGATGAAACCATTTTTTTAACCTGGCTTTATCCATTGTTCAAATTGTATAGTTCTGGAAATGAATGCAAATTACTGCATTTTTAACAAGATAAATCCTCATTTGCATATTTAAATACAATTTCAGAAAACTTAAACTTATAATAATATTAATGTTTTATTTTTACAGTGCCTTTCCAAAACCCAAGGTCAATTTTTAAGGTCTTACCACTGGGGAAGTATGGTGATTTATGAAGTAAAAACCCCTGTTTACCTGTGGTGTCTTGCCTTAACTAATTTAGCCACTTTCGAAGGGTGACTGATTTTACGAAACGATGCGAACAGTCAATGAAGTCAAGTTCAAGTTCACAGATGTCTAGACCCGTCCCGTTCTATACCGTCCCTCTTTCTTTACATTCAGGGGGTCTGTCTGCCCTTTGACCCGTGCGTAAGTTGCTATGGAACGTGGGCGAGAGGGTTAAGTAATGTTCCCGTGAAAGGGCCGTGCAGTCCCCCCTCCCCGCCCCTCTCCGCAGCTGGGCATGGTCCCGGAGCCTGGGAATCTTCGGGCTCAGACCTGGTCCACCCCCCACCGAGACTCAGTCTAGCCGTATTCTCACCCCACCATCTGCACCATCCCGCTCTGGGCCCAAGTTCAAATCCAGTCCCATACTATCAAGGCGCAAAGGTTTTTGTTGTAATTGCGGTAATGCATGTGTGTTTTTACGCATTGTTCAGTAAATATAAATGGAGATCTGCCAAGTAAGACCGGCGTCGCTTGACGGTTTTGTAATTGGTTGTGGATGCTCTGAAGGTGCGTGTTGAAGTCGGAAAGAGAATTACTGTGTAAGAATGTGTGTGTGGCTGTCGGGCAGCAGGAGGGTAGCCTATAATAAAAGGAGACATTTGCATAAGCTGCATGGATCCCAAAGAGGGTGTTCGGAGGAAAACAGCAAGGAAGAAAAAAAGGACAAATCCTACGTTGTGTGGGCAGAAAGAGAAAGCGAGAGCTCGCGTATAGAGGAGAGGGTGTAAATTAACAGAGAAAGAATTGAAGCTGCTCCCCTGTGGTAATGAAAGGCATCAGGAACCTCTATGCATAATATTTGAACACTGTGACACTGTGAGCGCTTACACTGTTTACAATCCCTCATTGAAGAAGAGAGAAAGAAATTGATTACGGATCATTTATTTTGCTTTTGATGAGCGTGGAACGTGAAAATATTAAAATTGTATCATCGTCACTCTCTACGTCTCTGTGTGAAGCTGTAGGGATTGTGTTTTGAGCGGCTGGTACAACGGCCCTGATCATTTGACTATAATGACCGTGCAATTAAAAAAAATCACTGTTTAAGGAAGCAGGTATTTTAGATTAATGCACCTCTGGTAAAAAATTGATCTTTTTCTCTTTTACAGAACTCGATGGATACACACTTGTGGGATGAACATCGACTACTTATGCATCCTGAGAGAACAATGGGAGCCTCAAGCACCTGAAAGTTTAATGATAATGATGTGTGTGTATATTAAGAGCAAAAGTATTGTGTATTTAATAATAATAAAAAAAATATTGTACTGCATTGTATTTTAATTTAGATCATGTGAATCATAGTCTTATTATTCATTAATTTTTTTTATTTGTATTTTTTTACTGTTGCTTAAAGAAATACTCATATTTCTAAACTTTTAGATTAAAAGTAATTTATTTTACATAGCCTAATGTTTTTTTTTTGCAATGACAGGTTTTAAAAATAGAAATATAATGCACATTTTATATACACACGTTTTTATTTTTTACAAAAATATGAATTTTTCCATGTTTTTTAGATGTATATTTGTATTATATCTATAAATAAAAAAATGTATTTTCTGTAGTGTATTGTATTGTGCTGATGATTCAATAAAAAACAAGTGTGATTCAAACGTGAATGATATGAATAAGAACACTTTAAGCTTTGCAATTGTATTTAATTGAGTCAGGATTTGTCACACCTGGCAAACGTGTGAAGAGTTAATTACTGTGAGTTAATTGGCTATTTTTAGGCTAGTACATATAAACACTTGTATTAATGTTGAGATTTGAACATCCCGAACAGCAAATTTCAATGAGCAGCGACACTTGCAAAGCTGTGGTTTATTGACAAAGTTTTGAAACATATTTTATTAAAACAATTAAAATATAATAAATTATTTTAGCACGATTTATTTCAAATTTAAATTTGTTACCTTTTTTAATGATTACGTAGCCTACACCTTAAAGAAATAGGAATGAGGCTGATTTAATTTGTCATGAAAACGCTGATGTCTTTGATAAAGATTTAGTACCATACATTTGAGTGTCTGTAAGTGGATATCTGGTTTTTTTGTGTGGCTATATTTACTGAAGACAAATTTTACAACAAAGCATGTATAATTTTCTATCCGTGTAGGCTATATCAATTTCTCTTATTCCTCGTGCATCCATGCAAATGACTGTGAGAGAGTCTCTATCAGTGGCCTCTAAACCAGCTTGCATTGAGTGTTAATTAGCCGATGAATGGAAGAGATGTGACGAACAGAAGCTAAAACGTGCCAGGAATCCCGCACGCAAATTCACTAATCCTACTATTGCTAAGGATTGTTAATTAATATTCATAAACTAAGATTTCAACATTGAAAGGAGACCGAGCTACGTCAGCACGACCTACTTAGTATTCAAGAGACAAACGTTCACCATTGGACGGTCACGAATTTCAAATTACGAATCAACATCTGCGAGAATAAAGATCAAATGAATATTCAAAAGACAGCTTTAACCATTGGACGTTATACAAAGAGACGTCAGATTTAGGCTACTTTTTTATATTCAGAATTTAGCTTCCGTCATAGTAGGATTAGAACATTCTCGTCAGAGTAAGACACACTGATAAAATAAGCTGGGCATGTGTGTGTATAGTTGTAGAAATGAGGGGAAACCGGGAACTACACAAGGCATAGGTTAACGGCTTTAAAATATTTTACTAATCATTTTATTTAAAAGAAAATGATTGTCTGAGTTGTGGCTCAGTATCCACACATTCATTCACAATAGTTCAGTAAAATCTTGAAATTTTAAAATCTGTAATGGGTTCTATACTGATGAGAACAGTTTGTTGAAATAAGAACAATCCCACCTTTGTGCATTTATAACATTTAGGACAAGATTTACAACCATAAACAAATGTTATCTGGTAGAATGAAGTAGGCTATATTATAATAGAATATTACATAGGCTATATCAAATTCCAAATCACATCCTTAAATAAATAGTCAAATAAATATCGGTTGATTATGACAATGGGAATTCAAACTACTAATCTCCTGATGTTCCCTGTAATTTTACACACACACACACACACACACACACACACACACACACACACACACACACACACACACACACACACACACACACACA